>VZRJ01005913.1:372956-587005 GCA_013397565.1 Ptilonorhynchus violaceus | reverse complement strand
TCTCTTTCTCTTTCTCTTTCTCTTTCTCTTTCTCTTTCTCTTTCTCTTTCTCTTTCTCTTTCTCTTTCTCTTGTCTCTTTGTCTGTCTCTCTTTCTCTCTTTCTCTCTTTCTTGCCAGCACTTACTCAACATCTAATTTTTTACTTAAATGAAAACACTAAAATAATTAATAAGAACATTAACAAATTGAAAGTGGAACTCAAGAACTGATAATCCAACTTCTCTTTTTGCCATTTCTGTTAGGTCTGCCTCCAGGCCCAGATGATAATTTACCATCTATCAGTTTTTACATGGAAGTTTTTCTTTACAATTCTGAAGGACAAACATTATATCCTTCCTTCTTTTTCTTTTTTTTATTCCATTTTTTACCACAAGAAAAAAAAAGTATCAATGATGGATATAATTTCAGGTGGACTACATACTAGAACAGATATTTGGAGTAATAATATACTGATTGATAATGGTATATCTTCACATAGAGTGTACTACATTTTTGAGAAGCTGGATTGGTTAATAGCAGTTGCAGCTCTGAAATAGATGACTGAAATATTTAGTGCAGTACACTTTCAGAAAGAAAAGAATAAACTATGCAGGGACACCTTTTTTTTTTCCATGTACAAACACTTTTGTAAAAGTTAGAGTTATAGGAACAATCTCCTAAATATTCAGCCATTGCTTCACTATAACACATAATGGAAAAGTGTCAGTCCATTCACCTTTAATTATTACTATTCTTTAGAATATTCCAAGTGTGAACATACTGGTTATGAGTCTGGGGGAAAGGACAGGAAATTGTTAAGGATGAAGCTTCATCTTTGCCTGTTTCATAGCTTACCAGTGTTTTCTTCTTCCTGATAGAATTGGGAGGTAAGGTCCCCAAAACTGGGCTATTCTCAGGAATAGATAATAATGTTAGCAGGCTAGATGGAAAGGGGCACATAGGTCCACCAAAAACTTTCCTGAATAAGCATATCTTCATGTTAACAAAGTTACGAAATATTTTCTCTAAACCTAAAGTGGAAGTAGTTTGAGATTTATTTTTCCCAAGATAAATTATAGATTGTTAGTAAAATCCACAAATTTTTAATTCTTTTGCCTCACTACTGTTTTTTTTCTTTTCTGGAGATGACAAGCTTGTTACTGTTTTCCATATCAATCTCTCAAAAATTTGAGAACATCATAGTGCATTTTGGGTTTTCTTTCATTTGCCTCTCTAGACTGGACTCTTCACAACTAATTGGTGTATGATATTCAAGTTTTTTTTCTAGAACCACAAAGGGACAGAATGAAATTCTCACTTTCTCACGTACTGTCAAGCATAGAGTCTTCAAGAAAACTAGTACACATTTTGAGACTCAAGAGACAAGCTCAATGATTAGCTGATTTTACCAGGAAATCCAAGTTATGCCTTAGTGAAGACAGTATTAAGGGATTTGTATGCTGGATACATTGGCAGAAGGTCTTAGTAGCCAAAGTGCCCCTTGGTGATTAGCACTATAGAGGACAGAAAATAAAGACATGTCCACTGACATATGTACTTGATCATCTCCTTTTGACTGGAATGCACAGTGCTGAAGTACACAGTATGGAAATCAGACACTCTCTGCTCTATGGAAAGTAGCTACTCTTTCAACATCTCTGTGGCAGCTGTGTGCTGTCTCATTGTTGTGTCTGCCTGTAAGCTGTCATGTACTTGCACTGCACAGGCAGCAAAAAGCAAAAAGGGAGATCCCATTTGCTCTGAGAGGGGAAGAATACACACAATGTATCTCCCATTAAGGCATGGGATTCCCATCATTTCCAGAGCTGACATCTACAAACTACCTCTTTTTCAGTATTTCGAGATTGGCCTTTCGTAATATGAAGTTTTGGCCTAAAAACCAACCAACTCAACAGTGTCTTTTGTTACACTAATGCTGTTCTCCTCTTGGCTCTTCTCCTTTGGTGTATTTATGTTAGGTCTTGCTCCCTTAACATCTTTCAGGAAAGCTAGTGTCAGTTCATGTTTCATTCGCGTAGATTGTTTAATTTGAATTAAATACCAGTGTATATATAGCGTAGCTTATGTAATTTCTCACTCAGATGAACTTTCCTGAGTTGTCCTATTTTGTTGTCTCTTTATAAATGGTTTGTTATTTGGTTGGAGTTGACAGGACCTGTCACTCCTGTGTCATTCTTCAGTTTTTACACACATTCAAAATGCTGTACAGTGTATTTGTTTGTGCTTTTTTATTTTTCCTCCTTCTTTATCTTTCTCCCTTTTATTACTTTTTGTAGTAGTTCTGGCACTCTTTGACAATATGCCTTCCAGGAAGGGGTACATTTTCCCTCTTCCTGGCAATTCACATGATGATCTCTTGTTCTGGACTTTCCCCAGGACTCTCTGTGTGATTGAATGCCGCAGGAAAGGTCTTCCAATTGACATGTACTTAATCATCTTTTTGCTACCCAGTGTTTCCTGCTCATTGCATCAGCTGGATTTTTACTGCCTTCTCTGTAAAAGCTTTTTCTTGGACATTCTGCTGTACATAAATACAGTGTTTTTCTCCATATCAGGTTCTACCTGTTTGATTTTAAAAGGACCATATTCTCCACTGATATAAAGTAATTGGTTGCACCCGAATTCCTTGGTATTAAGAAAACTTTTAACCCTTTTCTACTTCTCTTGAGGAAGGATGTTTTGCTGCATGAAACAAGCCTTACTGCTTTCTCTGTTATTTTAACTTGTGTTCAAAATTTTTTAGCTTTCTATTCTTGAGGCACGAGGCTAAGCCCTTTGGACTGTAGGTCATGATTATTAAAGAACTACAAGCTTATCCTTTAGCTCAATAGACTGAGATAATAAAGTGGGCAGTGTATAACAAAGTAACTCAATAGCTAATAAAAATACTTAAGTACTTGATAATGAATTTTTATGCACTTGGTAGAATCATAGAATATCCTGAGTGGGAAAGGACCCACGACGATTATTGAGTCCCTCTTGGCTGCCAGGGCATGGCTGTTTCACCAGTTTGAGATGCTCCTACAAACCTCAGTAAGGCCAAAAGAGCTATGTGCCTTTTGCTTCCCTATAAAATGTGAAACTATATAAAGTCTAATGCTTGATGGTTGGCAGGCTGTTGTTGATTGCACTCACATTAAAGAAGTTCTCCTTGTCCTGAATCGAAGCCTTTCAGACTATAACCCTCATCTTCCCAAAATTGGCGAGTACACTAAGTTATGGAGATATTACCCACACTACTAACAGTATAAATGTGATAAATTTGAGAAAAGTTCTAATTAAAAGATTGAGAAGGACAACTGAATTTGAGGTGCCCCAAACCTGCTTACTGGCTGTTACTTTTGTGATGTCCCTTGGTCTCAAGTGTCCAGGTGCCACATAAGGAGTGAGAATCTCCTGTTTGGTGGTTGCAGACAAAACAGTAGTGGTCTGACTGCTAAGAATAAGCCTGAATTTGATGTTTATGTACTGTGCTGTGATGTTAGCTTACTGTGTCAGTTTTTGGAAGCAACTTGCCTGAAATTGTACCAAAGAATATGGGCAGAGGTGAAGTTACAGCGTGTAAGCATCACCTGAAGGAGACCTGTCAGCCATTCCCAGGGAAAGGCCCAACCAACATGGTCTTGTGTTTTCTATAGACTATTATGTTTAATCTTAGTTCGCTAATAACCATGTAATTTTTCAGCTTGTTGTGTGTTTGATATAACTTTTTTGTAACGATAGTTAGACAAAGGCATGAAACTTGCACTTTTATAAGATGTCATGTTTACTGTCATGTTAATTAAATTCAGTACTGCACTCCTTGAAATCAGTTACATCTTGAGTATCCTGTCCAGTAGGACTTGCATTTATTCCTTCATCCTTATTATACATCTATTGACATATGTAGTGAATAATTCTGGAAGGCTAGAAAATTTAAAAAAAAAAGGACTGCAAGTTACATAGGAAACTCATAAATCTATTAGAGATGGACCTAGAGAAAGCTACCACCTTTATGCTTCATAGAATAGAATCACAGAGTGTCTTGGGTTGCAAAGAACCTTAAAGGTCACCTTATTCCAACTCCGCTGCCATGGGCAGGACCCCATCCATCCTGGTCTTGCTACTTCATTAAACCCACTTGTCTTCCTCTGCCTTGCATATCTTCTCTCTTTTCTTTTTTCCTCTTATCTATTTATTTTATTTTATTTTATTGAAGAGAAAGCACAAAGGAGGACACTGAGGCCCAAATGCTACAAATATGAAGTATTCAGAATGGAGTGTAAGCCAGAAGAGGTTGAGAAATTCTGAGATAAGATTTCTCCAATCTTAGTCCCCTTCCTTGATCTTCTCTCAACAGTGTTGCATCTTTCTTCCAAAACCACCCTTATCTTTGCTCCCTTGTGAAAATGAATTAAGATATGACTTTCTGATAGGGAAGTTCCTGGATGTCAATTTACCTGTACAATCTGATAACTCACTGAAATCAGTGTAGAAAACGTATCTGTGCTCCTGGTCTAATTAACTCATATCTGTAAGATAAATATTACCTATTGCTCAGTGCTTAATGGTTGTGTAACCAAAACCTCTATCGTAATTCTGAGGCACAAGGGATAAAGATAAGGGTGCAATGTAAAGTAGACCAGGGAGAGAAATAAGGTTAGTCTTTTTGCATCCCAGACCTCTTCCAGCAGTGCATTTTCATGATCTAAACATGTCAGGAAAAAGATGGGTTTGCACAAGGAACGTCCTGTCCATTCATCAGTGAAACCAAAAACATGTAAGAATCCATTTTGGGACTGAGGATGCAATCTGGGAGTTTGGCTAAGAGTAGTTAGTGCTGAGCTTTCCAAACAGCAAGACAGGAGTTAAGAAATAGGTGATGCTTTTATTTTGTGGTTGGTGATGAAAAGAATTCAGTCCAGTGGTAATACTGAGAAACATGGTGGCCTTATCGAGCTCCATATTATTCCAGTGTTTGGCTTTTCCATTTCCTGTGAATTATTTGGATAAATTTTTCAGATATGTGACTTGTGTTTTACCTAAAATAATTAGACAAAAACACCACAGAGAGTTGTGTTGGGGATGAATGATTATACGGAATTTTGAAAATCAAGATTAGCTGGTGAATAATAATATGGGGCAAAGCTTCAGTCAGCAGAAATCTATTTATAGACATGTGCATCAAGTATAAATTAGGTTCTGCTTGAATTGAAATTGGAACAGTTTAGTTTAGTTCTGGTTTTTTCTTTCAGGTCCAGTTGAAATAAGATCATATGCTTTATGTCCAAAATAAGAATGTCCAGGACTGTGTAAAAATAAGATATATTATTTCATATAGTGTGATTTCTTTCCGCCATCCCCCAGGCTAAAATACGGCGCATTGCAAAAGAAATGCTCCAACAGTTTTGGCAAGCAAGCCATGGCAAGTGACGTGAGTTACAGTGTAGCTGGCAGTACTGTTGGCTTCAGAGGTAGTTAAGTTCAATGTGAGATGTTTATTACAGAGTGAAAACAGTGATCTGATCCAGCTGAATTAGAGGCTGATACCAGTGCCTGCTTCTCCTCTTTATTTGTTGACGTGTTTGTAAATATTCAAAGCTTTGAACATTAGTGACAGTAAATTCTCTTCCACTTTGTTGATTCTACATTTTTACTATTATCTTTAAGCAATGATATATTTATTACCATTAAATTATTAACTTAAAAAGCTCCCTCCTTGCTGTTATTCTGATTTGTTTTGCAAACATAAAGTTACTGTACTGACATGATGTAGGACGTCCTGGTTTGGTACCGTAAATATATTTGCCTTGGTTCTCCTTCCTCTCCTATCTGCCCTAGCCAACTGAATAAAAATATAACGTTAAGTAGGTCCATGTGCTAAAGCAAATCCTTACTATTCTTTCTGTCAATGAAAAGTTGAGATGTACTTAGCTGTCCCATGAAACCACTGTCTTGTGCAGTCTTTTATAGTGGATGAAAACAAAGAAGACAAATAGTATGGTCCCATTGACAGTTGTGGGTCAGGGATACATATTTATTGAAAAGAGGTTTTCTAATATTCACAGAATCATGGAATAGTTTGG
Source organism: Ptilonorhynchus violaceus (assembly GCA_013397565.1). Lineage (NCBI taxonomy): Eukaryota > Metazoa > Chordata > Aves > Passeriformes > Ptilonorhynchidae > Ptilonorhynchus > Ptilonorhynchus violaceus. The sequence continues at coordinate 580,939 of VZRJ01005913.1, read as the reverse complement.
GTTGGAAAGGACCTTTAAAGGTCATCTAGACCAATTCCCCTGCAGGCAGACGGGATGCCTTCAACTACATTGGGTTTCTCAAAGCCCCATCCAAACTGACCTTGAAGGTTTCCAGGGTGCAGAGTTTTCATAACAAGCCATTATGCATTTCTTCACTGCTCCACAGTTACCATCACTATAATAAAGAGGAATTTGCATTGTTGGAGTTTCGTTTGATTAAGATGAACCAAAAGCAAAGCCAAAGACAGACACTGCCCAGAAAATAAATAAACAAAAAAAATACTCTAACAGGCATGATGTAGTAGATTAAATTTAGAATTACTTGCTGCTTGCAGCTGTCTGTCTTGCTCCTTAGACAGATGTTGCTGCTTTTGAGACAAGAATGTGAATCAGCTCTTGGACCCCTGTAATTGCCAGTCCAGTCTGCCTTCAATTGCAGTTTATATACTGGCTTAGAAATTTACAGTGGGTTCAAAAGCAGAATTACAAGACAAGCAGATGTTCTTTGTTCATTGACAGCAATATTCATCCAACAGGTAAGGGGAACAGCAGGAGAGCTTTAGTTGCATGGCTCTATTCTGTGCATTGCACAGTGAGGGGGTTGACCCCGCTATGACTAAAGTAAGTTACACAGCTCTAATGAAAATCTCATTTGCAGTGATTCTTTGATTTGACAGTGACTCTACAGCTTTGAGGACTGTAGGTTGTATGCTCAAGAGAGAAGAATAGGACCAGTTCCAACCGGGGTGAAATAATGTCACAGATAGATAATATTATTCTCCCCTTTCTTTTTTTTTGCATCAAGCAACCCTCACAAGAATAGTCTATTATAGCAGTTACAGATTATCTAATACAGTGATATATGTCATTCCCCATATTAAACTCTGAGCATAGGTAAATAATGAGCAGTGTTTTATGTTCCTAGGAAACTCATTTTCCATGGTACTATGCTCTGATATCAACACTCACTATGTGTCCAAGTCTTGTCTTCATAGCTGAGTAATACTTTGTCAGGCTTAAGTTATGGTAATGTTGCCAAAAGACAAATAGCAGTGGGTAACACTTCTGCATTCAAATGCAAAGTATAAAAATAATCTTTATCCAAGAAATACAGAATATGACACTTTGGTTGCTGTGATTTTCATGGATAGTAACAGAAGCAACAAAAAGATGTCATTGTGCACTATGGAAAGATATCAGTAGTTGTAGTTCCTTCCAGTCATACGGCACTGTAATGGGAAGGATCACAGAAGCCATTTCAAAGCCAAGTCCTATCAACTCTGGGACTACAATTTTTTTCATCTTTTTCTACCTCATTTCTTGGCGTGGCTCAAAAGATATAATTCTTGGCTCAGAGAGATGCAGCTTTCACTCTGCTTAAGAATTCTTTGAATATAAAGGGGCCAAGATTTTCTAAAAGAACCGTAGATTTTCCGTGCCTTAGTGTCAGGGGCCTCAACTCAACTAGTTGAAATTCAAATGCTCTATAAGTTGTGTTTTAGACTTTCAAATGAAATCTCCCTATAACCATTGGCTGCTTTGAAAAGCTGAACAGTTCTTCTTCAGATTAACCATGAAAAATTAATTTTAACTGCTGTTGATCTGATATACCCAGATGAACATATATTCTGAGGACACAGTAAGATACACCAGGTACTGCAGCTGACTTACTGCCTGTTGGAGTATTAAAATACCTAAAACTCACCTATATTCCACTCAGTAATGTAGCTTTAAGTTATTAATTAGTAATTTATAAAAGCATTTATCTGTCTTGGTGGTAGTTGCTACTTCAGCTTCCCTTATTTTTCTAACAGAAAAGGAAACACAACGCTGCATTCCAGGCGTTTCTATGGTGAGGCAAGAGACTGCAGCTGTAGACCTGAAGCAAAAGGGTGAGGTAATTTTAGGCCCCAGAGACTTGGTAAATATTAACTGTAAAAAAGAAAGTTAAAATAAAGTAACCAAAAATATACTCCATTATACTGATGAGTCAGTTTTACAATGGCCAAAAGATTGTTATCTTGAGATTAGCTGTGTCTTGTAAATATTTTTATGGGTTTTCATGTATTTATACAACAGCAGTCATTTCAACCCATTGCCCCCCCCCACCCCCCCATCCCTGAATCCCCTCAGGATTTAAATATTTGGTTTCAAGTTCAAATTGGCTTGGTTCTGACCTCTCTGCACTGAAGTTTCTGTCCAGAGCCAAAGAGTTAAGGCTAGGACTAGAAGTGAAGGCACAGCCTATGCAAGCGGGAAACGATCTAATCCAGCCCTGGAACGCCCAGCACTCTGAAAGCCTCTGGGCATGTTGGGGAGGAGAGGAGTCAGTGCCCCTTTGCTGGGGGCAACGTCCCCCTGCCAGTTCACCCCATATCTGAATGAGAGTGGTCAAAAAGGGAGAGAGGAGGTTGTCTTGCCCCTTCTCTTGATCCAGCCTGGCACTGTTGAGGTACAAGTGTACTCATTTTCTATGTAAAGAACTTCGTCACATTTTCATCACTCTTCAGAACAAACTGAACAGTAGTGAAATTCTCCATGATAAGACATGTTTTCTGACCAAAATCTACCCTTTAACTTTGAAACCTTAACATTATTTGGCAATATAATTATTTAGGCATATGTGCAGTTTTCAAACCTTTCTTAAGAGTCTCTGAGGGATGATGCTTAGAATCATAAGTGCAAAGAATGAAAGATTAATAAGTTTATCTATAGAAAATAACTAAAGGAAAGATTATTGGAAATGCAACATTGGAGGGCAATATTAAGGGTTGAAAAACAGAGTGCTTTAAAAAGACTGCACTGACTGGTTAGCTAAAAATTGACCTTCATTAATCTGTAAATTGAATTTAAATATGAAGGGATTTTTTTTTTTTGCATTTCTTTCAGGAATGTGCAGAGGAATCTGATAAAAAGTGTTTCTAAGAAACCAAAAACTATCATGTATTCACTAGTCATACCTACTTTTATCCCATTACTGAAGTATGACCAAAAGAAAAATTAGATTCATCTTGCTTCATTTCATCCCTTGAGAAACTACAAAAGAATCTACAAGGAAGTTTTGCAAAAATTTTAAGGTAAGAAATTGGCTCATAGCACAGTATATATGTCTTACAAGAATAAATGTATTGAAATAGAGCTCACCAAAGTTAGAACTCATATAGAAATACAGGATTTTTCAATAGGAAATATGGACTTTGTGCAAAGTACTATTCAGGAATTCAGTATTATTTTGGAATGTTCTTGCTTGCCTCTTTAGGCAAATATATTGCTCTACTCAAATGCAGCTGAAGGGGCATCAGGTGGGTAATATAAATCACTTGAAAAACAGGAAATGGGTAAACTCAAGTCTGAATTATGTCTTCTCATATACACTAAGGTTAAGTTTCATGTCCTCTAATTTCAGCTGTATGGAAGTTAACTCTCTGGTTGAAGGTAGTGATCAAATCCTCCTCAGTCATTAGCAGAGAAAGTTAGCTATTTCCAGAAGACTTTCCTCTCTTATATTAAATACTTATTTTATGCCCTTGGATTTTCTTGTCTTTTTTTCTTTTTGGCTGTGGAAGACTAGATAATTAATTTTGCTTTAGACTAAAAAACCTAAGCAAAGTGTGGTGCGATGAGACTTACAACAATTAAGAGACTAGAAAACACAGAAATATACTCCAAGTAATTCAAATAATGGAGGTATCTTGAACCAGTTTTCATAGTTAGGTTCTCATCTATCTAAATATAATTTTGAAGATGGGTTACGTGCTACTAAAACCCAGAAGTACTTTAGAGAATGTTATTGTCATGAGTCAAATGGTGTGAACAAGACATCATCATATACCTACACTTCCATTGTGTCTTCTGATTCAGAAACATAATAAAGTCACAACAGCTAAATTAATCTCATTTATATTAGTCTTATAGCTTAAATTGATTAATTGATTAGTAGCATAGACAATATTCCCAAATAATGTAATGAATTTATGCCCCATAAAGCCATTATCAAGACTTCTTTCCTGATTTCAGTGGGAGCTAAATCAGACCCTAGATGCACACTGTAGTAGTTTGCAACTTGGAGTCTTATTGCAAACTTTGGTCCAAACTCTTTTGGTTCATCTGGTTGTCTAAGACTTTCAATTTTAGATATCATGGCATTTCTTCCTCCCCCAGTTCCCCAGACACAGAAACCAAGTTGATAAAATGCACAGATCCCCAATTTCCTGTGCTCAGCTCTGTGAGAAGAATGATGAAAACCCTTCTACCCTCTGTCTTTGAAGTCAGGAAACCAAAGTGATGGCAAATGAATACAGCAAAGAAATGCAACCAATGAAATAAGGGGTGGGGACAGGGAATGAACATGCCATTTGCTGATTAATTGTGTATTTGATCGTTTATATGACTTGCTTCAGGTCCAGCTTGAAAACTGATTTCTGGCAGAAAATCAAAAAAACTATCAATTCAGGAAACCTCTTTAGGATGGCAAAGAGGATTTTTGGTATCATTTTCTTAAAGTGTTCTTGACAAATAGCCCACCAACAGAAGGCACAGTCCAACACCTTTAGCATAAGACAATATTTGTTGTTGACTTCACTGGTATCAATATTTCATCCATTGTCTTACAGACAAGACACATCATAAACTCAAGTTCTTTTCTAGATTAGAGGATTTAAAAAAAAAAATCTATGATAATGATAGAGTCTGTGAAATAATGATCCCAGTGGCGGAAAAGCAATTACCTATGCTCCTAAGCTGGGTTGGAAAGATCTCATCTTGAATAAAGACAATTTTGACACACCTATCTACAGTTCATTCTATAATATGTGATGGTCACAGTATTATATTTCTTAGGACAGAAGAGTTGTTTGCTTTTTTAATAAAGGCAGCCAGCAGATCTACTCATATTTCAAATATTCTTCTCTTTACAGAAGGGACTTTTTTCACTGTCTTAGGGTGAGCAGTCAGATGAGATGTAGTTCTTATAACAAAGAGCTTTACAAGTAAGTAGTCTTTTGACTTTGATGAGAGAAGATATGAATTTTAGTTTTTTTCCAGCTGGCACGATGGACCCTGAAAGAAGAGCCTTCAGGCTTCTGTACTCTGCTAGTTCACAACCACCATGTTTCTGTATTGACGCAAGTTGGACTATTGTATTTTGCAGTCACTCTGCCTCCTTGCTGTCCTTGCCACCAGCAAATATAAAGGACCTCTATCCTTTCCTCAGGAAGATAACAAAACAGAAACAAACCAGTGAGGAGATAGGATCACTTTCAGCAACAGAGCACTATAGATAAGGCGCTTGAAATATGTCCTGCACCAAGGCAATATTTCTGCAAGGCTTTCACTAATGACTGGCCTGAAACTCTCCTGTGTAACAAAGATTTCAACACGTAAAAGTATCTCAATGAAATATTAAATATAGCTTTAGTGGAAAGTAGAGCATTATGGGGTATACGGGTGAATGACAGATAAAATCTAAAGAAAACGTACCTGTTGAACATGTACCATCATTGCCATATAAAAATGTACACACTTGAATGTTATATTTATGCAGGACTAAACCTTATCATAAATCTACTAATAAAGGCTAGGCTGCAGATTTGCAAACATGAACTGAAAAGCAGCCCTGAACCTACAGAAAACTGCATTACCAGTCAAATCTGTCAAAGTTCTATGAACAGTGAAGCACACATATACCTAGGAATCTTCTGGGAATTTATGAGACAGTAAATCAGTTTGGGGCCAAATTTTCTTTCCAGCAATACCAGAGCTGCATTAAAACTATGTAGTTTGCTTTTCAGATTAATTATTTGCCTTTGAGGACGTGGGTTGCATTGGAAAGCAGATGAATGATGAACAATCTATGTAAGATTTTTAATTGTCAATATATGTCCTAGTCACTTTTAAAACAAAAAGGCAAAACTAAACAAGCCTGTACTGAAAAACATGATCAACAGTCTCTTCCACTGCCTTATAAGTATTGAATTTTGCTAATTCTACCATCACTTTTCCATCCAAATGGTTTGAATGCAATAAAAACCTTATTTATTAAAGAAATGAACAGGATACTTCAGGGCTCAGAGAATCTGTGGTGGAATTATGTAGGTGCCGAACATAATAACTTGAAAAAGAAGTGGTAAAAATGGGTTGTGATTATCAATCAGAGATCTACGGACATTTAAAATGATGCTGCAGGGGAAACGCTGCAGGGAGCAGTATGGAACAGTATGGAGCCATGATTGCCAGGATTGTAGTCCCATACCCTGTTGATCCTGAGCCAATATTATCAACGTGGGAGTAAAATGAAGCAGAGAGGGAAAAAGACTCACTGATTCAGTGTGTAGAGCGGATGTCTGTGTAGTCAAAACTGCCACGGCTGAAACCAGAGAGAACATGCATACTAAAATGAGTATATCAAGGATGTAACCCTTTATACTCTTTATCTCCTATTATAGCCCCTGCTTTGAAGTATGTATACTCTCCAGTGCAATGACTCTTTTATGCTGTTAAATAAACCCAAGGACCTGCTGTCAAATAAAAAAAAAATCTTAATAAAATAGAACTGTTATTAAAGAATTTGTCAACTTTTCCACAGATGTTGAGTAGCCTTTGCTAATAGGCTTTTTATATATTTCCCATGTGTTAACCTTTTTCCCTCATTTTCTGTGTATGTAATGAGTGAGTGTGTGTGCGCATGCGCACACAAATGTGGCACACTGAATGCAGTTACATTTTCCATTTAGATTCCTCTTGCCCTTTTGGTAGTGAAGCTGGGAAATATTATATTACACAGAAAGTTTTACTCCTAATAAAAGTAACTCTTTCTGTGACTGCCTTCTGTGCACATTCTAGACCACCATGTGTTTTAATGAATTTCCACTCTTTCTTGTAATGGAACACTGTGAGGCAGCATGTAATGGTACCAAGGCTGAACAAGTCCCTGTTTCCTCCCCAGGCCTACACAGGACTGCATTATGTTATGTCATACTTCTGATAATGTCCTAGTCAGAAGAAGGCCACATGTTACAGAAACTGCTCTGCCATCTGCTTCGGCCAGGTGTGTTCGCTGAACCTCAGTTACATCACTTTACAACTGCCTCACTGTTTCCTTTTTTCCATATATATTCCTTCCCATCTGTCCCTTAAAATATTCACACACTTTTTCCTGATTAATAGGTGGCGTTCACAGCATGTATTTTCTCACTGATCTTTATTGTAACTTTCCATGGGACATGTCCTATTCTGCATCTTTCCTTCAATGATCCAGCAAACTTCCCATCTTGCACATTCAATTCTTCTTGCCTTAGGTGACCTTCAAGTGACACAGTGAATAAAAAATAATATGAAAGAAGACATAAATTGCAGGAGAGAATAGCTGGGTGGGTTCCAGTTCAGAGGAGATTCTCATTTAAGTGCCTTTGGATCGAAGACCTGTCCTAATTTTTTCACTTCACACCAGCCCATTGCACATTTGCCCTGACAGCTTAGCAAAGGAATGTTTCGAAAAATTCTTCAGTAGCTTGATCCTGTCTGAGGATTTTGAATGCTACAAAAGGAAGGCAGCAGACCTGAAGAAGAGTTTTGGAAAGTTTGCTAGGTCTCTTCAAATATCTAGTTTACTGTTTTATGGAAGTAATAAGAAAAAGAAATGTATTTCATAAGCTACAAAGTGTAAAGATTGTTCTTATGTTCTGAAAGAAATTCCTGAAAATCCAAGTTTGTGACACATCTGTTCATAATCTCCAAGGAAACAGTTTCATTCAATTAAATAATTGCTGGGCTGTCAGTCATTATATGGGATCCAGACTTTAAGTGGACTTCTGTCTTCACATTTTTCCCTCTCCTGAATAGGACATCAGTCTGAGGGCAAGCTTACCTTTTATTCGTGTTGCCTTGCAAGGTTCTTTTATGAACTTGGTCTGAAGTCTTACCCTGCAGGTGAGTTCTGCAATTTCTTGTATAGCACCTCAGAAATCAGTCCTCAACAAATCCCCTCTCACTCAGGACTGATGTCATCTGACATTTCCTTGACTTTTTAAGGTACATTTGAAATGCTTATGTTTTTCAGATATTTTATAAGGGCTTACCTCTAAAACATGTGTTTAAAGGTGAGTGCAGAGCATACAGTCTTTACTTTCTAACCAAGATAAGTACAAACAGTTATCTTATTCTTATTACAGCATTAGCCCTGCAGGTTGACAAGGAAAGTTTTAAATCTTGTGATTTAGCTCCACTAGCATTTTCTCTTGCAGGTAAGCCAGTTTAAGATGTTTCCTGTCTTGTTCTTTCTCATATGTCCCAACCCCTTGGATTACTGCCCATGTCACTCTGCTAATTCACTGGCTTGTGGGCTGCACTGTAAGATGGATCAGGGAAGTTACCCATCTTTAAAAAAGCAGGAGTATAAATTGATCCAGTATACCATGTACATCTAAAAACCTTTGCATAGGTGTGCGGAAGTAGGCAACTGTCAAAAAGAGATGAAGTAAACAACCAAGAGATAAAAAATAGAAGGTTCTTTATATGGTCTTGCCACAGAGAAGAGCTATATCCGTGTTTAGAAGAGAACTCCTTATAACAATTCAATGAGCTTGGAAAGCTGTGCTGGAGCATTCAGAGCGCACAGAAGAAAGAGTGTCAAGACAGTAGAAAAAGAGCCATAAAGACCCAACTCTGTAATAGCAACAACAACCAAGAACTTCACTTTTCACGTAGATGAAATTATAATGGGATGGTATGTTCTTAAAACTGAACAGACAGTAATTGAATCTTCACAAGACTCTCTTGATATAAGTACGGAGCAACAACTATGTTGCTTTGGTAATTGAAACAATAGGCTCAGGTGACATGACTGAAACCTTTGTATGGCTGTATTCTTGTGTTTCAAACAATAAACTAGCAAAAGCTTCAGTAAAGACACGGAAGGGGTGTGTCTAGTTCAGGAGGTGCTGCATGAAAACAAGATTATTTTCTATTTTTAATGTATCTCTAATGACTCAAAATGTCTTGAGTTTTAAATTAAACTATTTTAAAATTAAATGCCCTTAAAATACTCTTTTCTTTCTTTTATTATAAGGGCCCATATATTCCCAAGTGGCACAATCTGAATGGCACATTTTCATGCACCAGTGATAGGCTTACTCATCAGATCATGATAGATATATTCTATTGAGTGATTTTTAAAATAATGGATATTGTGAGGCAGTATTTAATAAGTTCATAAGTAAATTTCTGCTACAGTGGAGGTGAAGATATATTCCAGGACTTTGACACCCCAGGTCACTGTTTCTGATGGAATGACTAGCTGAAAGACGTAGAGTAAAGAAAATCCTGGTGGCCAGTATTAAATATTGTCTGATTTGAACAAAATCATGGTCAAAACTATATGATATTTAAGTGTGTTATTTCCCCAACAATAGCATTCCTAGCAGCACTACTTACATCAGTTTAATAGTAGTGTGAGACTCCTCAGGAAAGAGATTCAAAAGTAAGTATATTTTACTAGCAGAAACTTCAGTCAGTCAAATGGATAATCCTCTCTTTTGTAAAGGCTGCCTGCAAGGCCATCTTTAATTTCAGCAGCTTGTTAACAATAAAAGCTGGAATTTCCCTTGCGGAAAGACAGAAGGTCAAGTGATGGCTTGGCAAGTTGATATAATCACATCAGAAATCATGAGCTACAATAAGATCTAAATGGAGCTGGATGCTTTTGTTCCTGCTTAAAAAAAATGACCCCCATTATGAAAAGAGTCATTACAATTGGCAAACAGTTCATGGTTCCACCCAGGAGATGCTTAAATTTGGAATTTCACACTTCTTGGACTGTCATCCAAAACTTTGATGACTGCTAAGGCTACTTAATTAAAAAATAATAAGAATACACCATGAATTTTATGTCAGGAAATACATTTGGGGGCCCACTGTAAAATAAGGAAATAACTTGAAGTGTTACAATCCAGAAGTTCATGAATGAAGGCTGTAAGATTACACCAGGAATAGCTAAAAATAAAACAGGTACATTTCTGATTGCTATAAAAAGGCCAATACTTAGGAATGGCTACCACACCAACTTTTAAATTACCTGGCCTGTATTGATGTGGCTTACCTTTAAGCATTGCTCTTCCAGATCGTCTTAACACTCTGGCACTGCAATTTTTGATATTAAAAGCTAACATAAAAAACCCCCAAAACTGCTAAATCCACACATTTTCAGAAATATGAAAGGGAGCACAGGGAAAGGTACGTATTTATATAAAGTATGCATATCTCCCAGGAACAGCTTTCTTGTACACAGATGTGCATACACATAACGAAAAGAGCAAGAGATTATCAATGAGAAAGGAGTATAACAAATACATGGAAGATAAATATTGTTAATCTAAGCGATAGAGTTTGGAATGGCTTTGTGAGTCTGGAATGGATTCATGGGTAACAAAATCAGGATTGACTCACTCTTAGCAAGTACAGCAAGATTCTTAAACTATAACACATTGTCAAATGCTCTCTGCATGTCACTTACACCAGAGAAAAAATATTTTGCAAATATATAAACATCTCTAAAATGTACTTTGGGCTGTTTTTCTACTGAAATGTGTCTTAATTCCTGTAAGTCATTATAAAGAATTCATATGACGTCATAAAAAATTCGTATGTCTTCATAAGGTTTCAAAATGCATTTTTTTCATTCCAGAAACTGAACTATATCCTGCATGTTATGGGGAATGAGAATTTGCCTCTCAAACCGATTTAAAGGTCTTACTTCTGTTTCTACAAGGCAAAAAGCCTTTGCATTTCAAATAGTTATAATTCTGTAGATACTGAACTTAATTATGAATTAATTAATCTCAGCTACTTAATTAAGCAAATAGCGAATTGTGTACTCTGAACAATTCTGAGTGACAGCATTAGTGTATTAAAATCTTTCACAGATTTGTCTCTATTCACAAAATGTCCAAGACTGGAAATCTTCTGTCCACCAGACTTCATCCACTAACATTGCTGCTAGTGAACAAAATTAGTTTAAAATCTATTTCTAGTAACTCTCCTAAATGACACTGGCCCACTCTTATTTTTGTGAAACGGGAGCTGTTTATTTTGTTTGGAAAGCAAGTCACTTGTGAAGTGCCTGAGATCAGCTGATATTCTGGAGCAGGTTGCAGTAATGTTGGAAATATTGTCAAAACAAGTCTGTAACCATAATTATGTGCTTTCTCTATGATGATGGACTGCTCATCTTAAGGAAGGTCATTGCAAGTGGGAACATTATAGAGATGGCCAGGTTCAACAGCCATGATCGTGTAAGCATGAGCCCTTCTTGTTTTATTTATGAGCTGAAAATTCATCCTAAGGTTTTCCATTGTCAAGTGTCTACCACAAATGTTACAACATGTTTGCCAACATGGTCTTGAAGGTGAACCTCTGATGCACTCTTGTTGCCAGAAGGATGCCGCAAAATCTCGATCTCTTAAATAAGGATTCCAGTGCTCCTGGCTCACGTTCATAAACAACAATGACTCAAGCTCAGCTCAGGCTCTGATTGCAGCCTGTTATTCCAAAACCTTGTGTTAGCAGTCATATTCTTAGATATTCCTGCAATCATCTGTCAATCAAAAGCCTATTATGGAAGAAGTGATGATGCAAACACAAAAAACATTCACTTAGAAAAAGCCAAATTCTGGCTTGTCTAGCAATGAAAGGCTACATTTGGTTTCCTTTGGTTTCTGATGAGCTTCTGAATTTAAGGAGCCTTTTCTTGCACGTGTTATAAAAGAATATTCCCATTGTTGCTTCTACTGTAGTCTACTGAGATGAATAAGTATGAACTCTTCCAGTTTTATCTCTTAAGCTTTGCTCAATTGATGTTGGTACCACATCTGCCTCGAGAGATATGATTAAGAGCCCATCTCATCTTGGAGGAAGTTTTGAAATGCTCAGTGAGAAGTAACAAGTGCAGGTTCCTCATCTCTGAGGATGTTTTGAGAAATCTGCTTGCCCCTCTAAATATTTCCCCTGCCTGCCAAGAAGTACATTTACAAGGTCAAGTGCCATATCCACTAATGTGGTCTATAGGTTATTCCTTACCCTAGTCTACCTCAAGACAATTCTGATCTCCTCATAACTTTATCTGTGCAGGTGGATTACTAGTGCCACTTCAGATATTAATTGGACAAAGATTTAATTGATCAGACTTTCTGGCTAAAACCATAAAATTAGCCCTAACTGCAGATTTTAGTCTTCCCTCAATTCTGGCAGATCAAAACTTAGCTCCTTGTTCTTTTCAAATCTCAAAACCAATGGCAGCTCTCTATGAAGAAAGATACCTCACTGATCCATATGTAAGCCCAAACTGAGCCCTCACATTAGTTCTGTACATTCCTGGCAACTTTAGCTGTGAACATAATATATGTAAGGTCAAGTGTAGTCAGCACAACTTAATTTAATTCCAAATCCTAGGCCTAAATTACCCCCAAAATTCCTGAGTATAGTGACTGTACTGGCAGGCATTTCTGTGTTTGAGTTAGATTTGAAGTTGTCAGTATATATTAGTTTAACACCAGCCCTAGGTCTGAGCTGGTGGGGTTACGGACTCACTGAAAATGTGCACTGAAATTACTTATACCATATGGCATGTCTTTCATACAATGTATAACAAGTTTTAGAGAAATGAAAGTGTGCATAAATCTTTACAGAAATGTCTGGTGTCAGCCTCCCCTCCGTTGCATTCAATGTCAATGGGAGTTTTGTCTTTACGGACAGACCTAAGAGCCTTGGGGAAATACTTCACTCCACAAAATCTAAGAATGATTTAGCTCAGTTTTGACTAGAAATATATTCAGAATTAATTTTATCCATTCCGCTTCTTAAACTTTAAAGATCCTTTTTCTTTTTTGTAAAACAGGGGATGAGTTCTGACTAATTATATATTCATTTCTGGGAGAAAACCACAGTAAGTTGAGCTGGGAACACAGAGTCCAGCACAGACAAAATGTTATTGCTGCTGATTTTTGCTTTGAAGTTTTGATTACTAATATTGGCAGGAGTATTTGTAGGTCCTTTATATAAGGGACTCTGAAACCAGAATCTGTCTTTATCAGAGCTCATTTCTTACATAAAACTAAGGCAAAGGACCCATAACCATGCACTATCTGTGGTCAGCAAGAAGGCACTTTGAGCCATGTAAAACTGAGTGCCTTGAAAGACAAATTCCTGTTCTGGAGAAGATGCCTGTTTCCAAGGATGATTCCTAGGATACTCAGTTTCTTGTGTTTCCTCCTCCTGTACTTCAGAGCAATCTTTGTGAAGTGCTATCTACCTGTTTCTCTGCTTAAAATATCCTTTGGATATCAATACTATAAATAAATGTGAGACATAAATAATATGTCAAAATGGTTTGGTTTTAGGGCAAAACCTTTTGGAGAACTGGGATTACACAGGCAGATGGAATTTCTTTTCACTTTATAAGGCAATGTGTTTTGTTTAATGATACTTAGTTAGCTCCTCAAGAATCATGTGGTGGCACACAAGGGTGACATTCGTGATATTTGGTGTTGTGAAATACCACTAAAATATTTCCCAATATTAGCTAGATCCTGTCAGTAGTTGTCCCTAAACATCCACTTCTGGGACTGCAGCTGGCCTGGCACCAAGTTAAGAGTGCAGACTGTGAGATTGTACTATACAGCTAAAAATGAACCTTCAAACTGAGCATTGAAACTCTGGTTCTTGTGAATACTTGGTTCTCATAACATTTGGCCATAAAAGCTTATTTCTCAGCATGAAAAAACAAAACAAAACACCCTACAGTTTGGAATTTTCATGGCATTTTATGAAACTGTAATAGGCTTATTTGCTTCTCATTATATACCTGATATGTTTTTACTAATAACATCTATTTTGCACCAATAGTTAAGAAAAATAATTTGGTGGCTTAGTGGGAATAAAATGGTAATAAAGGAAAAGAAAATGAAGAAACTGCTTGCTGGTGGAACACCCCACTATAATTAATTGTGGACCATGTGATCTGGCAACTTTTTGATTTACCAGCACCGTCCACTCCCTTGTAAATTCTAGCTGGCTTTCCCATACATTATTATGTGGATTCCTTGCAACCACTTCCCTTTCTGATTTTCCAGAGACAGAGTATAAAGTTTCCCCAAATGCCAATAAAACGTGAAATCCTATTCCACTCTTTAGGTTTGCTTTGTGTAGTCATCTTCTAAAATAAGAACCAAAAAAGGTTTTAAACATTGCTTTTTTCTATTTTTACCTTCACTCAATAGTTGTTACTCTTCATAAACATCACAGTTTTTGTTTCAACATCTGTATGTTTTGGGGTTTTTAAACTGTTGGCTCTAATACGGAGAAAAATTGTAAGTATTTCCTTGCTTCTAAAAAAGAAATAGAGAGACTTACATGAATTAATATGTTCTATTTCCTCTTGATTTTGCATACAGTTATACTGTGCCATATAACACAGATGTCTATAGGTGAATGAAGCTTGAGTAAAGCATGTTAAGTAAACGACATTTAGCATGCCATTTTATAGGTAAAAATAACCTTAAAGCAATGTACAAATATCTGGCCTAACAGTTTTATGGTTTTCTGCTTGCAATGTCCTCTACTTGTCAAATACATAGGAATAATGCAGATGTTGTTGACTGGAGCAATGGGACATTTTCTGATCAATTTAGTTGAAAAATATTTGTGGGGAGGAGAGAAAGGCTAAGTGCGGGTGGGTGGTTTGCAGCAGACTTCATCATCTATAATTTTTTCTTTGAGAGGAAAAGCTTTTGCAGGACACTGGCATGTAAGAACCTGAACACACTTAAACAGCATTACATCACTCCCATTAAGTTATTTCAACATTTTGGAAGGCTACTCAGGTTAGCACTTGGACTCATGGAGCTGAAAGAATAAAAACATTCATGAATCTCTAGAAGTTGCTGGAGCAACAATGTTCATGTCTAATGAGGGCTGGCAGAGGGAAAACAGAGATAAGTTTAGTTCTAATTAATAGGTGTTAAGATAAGAAATTAAAGACACCTCATCATCCTTTCAGGGGCCAGTGGTTCCATACCTGCCTAGAGCAAGATTCCTCCTCCTTTCCTGGGAGGCATTAGGGACTGAGTACTTGAGCCTGGGGTTGCTCCCAGTGCTGCTCTATTCAAAAAGGAGAGTACTTGTGTCCTGAGAGGGGCTGCAACTAAGCTATCATAGTCTCTTAGGGCAAGTAGGCATGTAGGTAATCAGTAAATTAAATTTTAATAAGACAGGGATGTTCTCCAGGTATTTATGTATCTCTATACATTGAAGTAGATCACAGAATCACAGAATCACCAGGTTGGAAGAGACCTACAAGATCATCGAGTCCAACCTATGCCCCAACATCTCAACTAAACTAAACCATGTCACTGAGTGCCACATCCAATCTCTTTTTAAACACGTCTAGGGATGGTGATTCCACCACATGCCCAGGTAGACCATTCCAGTATTTAATCACTCTTTCTGTAAAAAACTTTTTCCTGATATCCAACCTATATTTTCCTTGGCGCAGCTTAAGACTGTGTCCTCTTGTTCTGTCAGTTGTTGCCTGGAAAAAGAGACCAGCCCCCACCTGACTACAACCACCTTTCAGGAAATTGTAGAGAGCGATAAGGTCGCCTCTGAGTCTCCTTTTCTCCAGGCTAAACAACCCCAGCTCCCTCAGCCGTTCCTCATAGGGCTTGTGTTCCAAGTCCTTCACCAGCCTTGTTGCCCTCCTCTGGACACGCTCAAGTGTCTCAACATCCTTCCTGAACTGAGGGGCCCAGAACTGGACACAGTACTCGAGGTGCGGCCTCACCAGTGCCGAGTATAGGGGAAGAATGACTTCCCTGGTCCTGCTGGCCACACCATTCCTGATACAGGCCAGGATGCCATTGGCCTTTTTGGCCACCAAGGAACACTGCTGGCTCATGTTGAGTCGGCTGTCGACCAGTACCCCTAGGTCTCTTTCTGCCTGGGCACTGTCCAGCCACTCTGTCCCCAGCTTATAGCGTTGCAGGGGGTTATTGTGGCCAAAATGCAGGACTCGGCACTTGGACTTATTGAACCTCATCTTATTGGACTCTGCCCATCTATCCAACCGTTCCAGGTCCCCTTGTGGAGCCCTTCTACCTTCCAAGAGATCGACACATGCTCCCAGCTTAGTGTCGTCTGCAAATTTACTAATGAAGGACTCAATGCCCTCATCCATGTCATCAATAAAAATATTAAACAGAACTGGTCCCAGCACAGACCCCTGAGGAACACCACTAGTGACCGGCTGCCAGCTGGATGCAGCACCATTCACCACCACTCTCTGGGCCCGGCCATCCAACCAGTTCTTGACCCAGCGAAGAGTGCTTCTGTCCAAGCCACGGACTGCCAGCTTTTCCAGGAGGATGCTGTGGGAGACGGTGTCAAAGGCCTTGCTGAAGTCCAAACAGACAACATCCACAGCCTTTCCCGCATCCACCATGCGGTCACCTGGTCATAAAAGGAGACCAGGTTGGTCAAACATGACCCACCCCTCCTAAATCCATGCTGGCTGGGTCTGATCCCACGGCCATCCTGTAGGTGCTGCGTAATAGCACTCAATATAAACTGTTCCATAACCTTACCTGGTACTGGTAGATGTATACATGTATGTATTTTGCAAAACATGGAATTATTTCTTAAAGATATTCTTATCCAAAAAATGTCAGAGGCCACATTTCAGTCACACTTGAAGATTTACACAACACAGAAGTAGTCTGCTAATGTTCTCAATACTTCCTGAACATCTAAAATCAGTCAAGTAGTAACTCTTGCGATTGCTACTATCCTCATGGTATCCTAATTCCCACTTCCTTCCATTACTCTTGCCTCAGACACTAAGCCATTCTGCATTATTTCTCTTCCTCTAAAACTGCAGCAACAACCAGTTGGCAGCTTTTGGGGCCAGAAGTTTTCAGCTGGTGAGTCTTGTGTCTGGTTACGTGACAGAGCACACAGAGATTCAGGTGCTTCGCTGTTTGCTCCTCACCTCTTGAACAGAGCTGTTTTTTACCTTCTGATTTTGTCCCTTGATGGTTGGGAAAAACTAAAAAGCCCCTCCTGAAAACAAATTGTCCCCTTTGAAGAAGCGGTTTTGAAGACAAGTGGGATAAATGCCCATCATATGTGCCTACTTCCTTTCTTGAATTATAGGGGAGAGCTGAGACACCATCTGATTTTACAGCCATTAGGTGCTAAAATGAGGTTTTGATGATCAGTTCCAAGCTGGTTCAACAACAAACTAAAAAGTAAAACATTGGCACATACAATGGGGGAAAAGATTTTGGGAATGTGGCCTCAGGACAGAATTTAACATAACCCAACATATGGAAAACAACAAAATCAAACTGATAGGAGCTGGTTGGTATGCAGCTGGCTCTGGTCCTGAATTACACAGGGGAGAAGATAAATATCTGTCATCATCCCCCAGATCTCTGAAAACTCTAGAAAATTAGGATTAAGATAGTCAGAGAAGTAGTCTGATGATTTCAGAGGGGTTTGGACAGATTGGAAAGCTATTTTTCAGCTAGTGCAGGCACTTCAAATTTGGCTGGCCTGAAAAACATCCGTATTCACTGCTTTCCAGATGGGAGTACCAGAAAAAAGGGAATTACTGCTGGTGAATTGGGCATAGGGGAATATGAAAGATAGGCTTTCTTTGTTGGCTGACTGCCTGCTAACTTCACATTTTGCTCTGGGCCTGGAAATAGAGAAGTCAGTGACAAGAATTTCAGTGTGGCCCTTGGGGACATTACAAAACCTCTGTTCATTGGGAGCTGCTGTTAAGAAGTGCCCAGTGAGTCTGGCTGCAGCGTGTTAATGGGCAGAACCTGACTCCACATGAGTGCCTTCTGCTTTTTTTACTCCTTTCAGTTTAGATTAGTTTCTTCTGACCTTTTCCATCACTATGTATGCAGAGCTGGATCACTGCCTGCCTGTCTGTGCACAGATTTTATTAGGTTCTGCAATATAGGCCTTGGAGTTTACATAGTCCCAAAATCAGAGAAAAAAGCTTTGAGCAGGCTGCTTCGCCATAGCAGGTGCAACAAGAAGATCTCTTCACACTTCATTTCACCATATCTTACTCCAACCTCACACTAACAATGATCCTTTTTTGAACAGTGGTCCACAAAACAATGGAACCAGGAATGAGAAATTTCTCACACAAGTGATACTATTTTGGCTGTATACACTTGCATGGAAATAAAATTTCAGTGTAGCTATTCACAAATTTAATTTTGATTACGGTTTGCTATGCTAAAAATTAATCTCATTTAAGATTTCTCTGTGATATAGTTTAGTGGTTTAGGAGTTACCGTGGTAGTGCTGGGTTGACTGTTGGCCTTGATGATCTTAAGGGTCTCTTCCAACCTTGGTGATTCTACGATTCTGTGAAGATTGCATAAAAACCCTTTCTTTTTCATTTTGCAGATGGTTTTATTTTAATATGGAAAGGTCTTTAATTCCTTAGAGGGAAATTTGCAGTTAGAAATGAGATAGACTTTAGTAAAACTGTAAATAACAAGTGAATATCAGAGGCTGAGCAATCTTCTGTTACCAGGAAAGACCCTTACTTGCATGTGAGCCACTGTAGGACACCCAGACAACGTGACAATCAAACCTACAGTAAGCCCTTTATTGGGGTTGATTGTAACCAACTAACCCTATACAGACTGAACAACAGCTTGGCCAATTTATGTACAAAAATTTCCTCTCTCCTAAAAATGAATCCATGCTGCATGAAGGTGAAATAAAGAATGTTTAATGATTGCTTTTACACATCAGCCATGATTTCCTAAAAAATTGGCAATAAAAAGAAATCACATTTAACTTCCACATTATTTATATTTATCTAATTTTGTGAAGTCTTAATTAAATTATTTAAATATGCCTTCTTTTTACATATTCCCTTAAACATCTGCAGTGGGCTCCTGTCAGAAACAGGGTAATGGACTAGACATACCTTGGGGATAAACTAACACATGAATCCTATGCCCTAATATAAGACAACAAAACACATCTGAGGTTTTCAAGTAGGATGACAAACAGCATCAGCCCATCTTATGGAAATGAAGAATTGTTGTGGCATTTGCTTCTTATGAAGTTTTAAAATCCCAAATATATATTTCCTTGAGCTGATTATTCCTTGAAAACATCTAATTGGCAGAATTTGCTCCTGATACTTAGCATAGATTCATATTTTAGTCCTAAATAATTAGTGCTTATTGAGTCTATGCATGTTTCCTCTCTCATTCTTTTCATCTTCAGTAATTTTTAAGATCTTCTTGTAAGTGCAGTTCTGTCAAACTAAATGCATTTAGAGCTTAATATTTTCTTAAATTAAGTTTTCATACCTTGAGAGATGATGTAAAAAATGCAGATATTTTACTTTCAAAGGCAAGGAACCAAACTTTCAGACAGAGAGGAGATGAAGGCAAATGAAACTAAACAAAGCAATAGTCTGAATCCTGTTTCTTTCTCTTCCCTTCACTGCTTCAACATTGCAATTTATCCAGAGTTCCCACTTTTTCTTCTGAAAAACGGATGACCTATACAACCTCAAATTTTCCCTAAAAAAAGGTAAATACACAGAGGAACTAGGGCATTAACGAAGGATCATTTAATTTCTTTTTTCTTACAAGTTTTCAGAACTGATTTAAATAAAGCTCTTCCTGAGTAACCTTGCCCAAAAGTCCTGTCTATACTGGATGTGAAGAGAGTTAATGAATACATCTGGAAAAAAACGACTCATGACAACTGCTGAAAAACACCCAGGGAAAGTTCAGTTTAACAAAGCATTAACTGCAAAGTTTAACTGCAAATTGGGGTTGCTTATCTAAATATTAGTAAACTGTTGAAAAAGAACAAAGAGCCTTGGAAAGCCCTTTCAATTAGGGCCACACAACTTTGCATAGCAATCTCACTGCTAATTGAAAATTAGACAGGGTTATGGTTAGTTTAAATGACACAGCTAGAAACACTGGGCCTATGGCAAAGAGACCCAAACCCAAAGACAGACAAGCTTTGCTTGATTATAGTGATTACATCATGGTCATTAGAATTTAAACCAACTAACCCAAACACAGACATCATATCTTCATTTGATAACTGCAGTCTAGTAAATACTGGGAAAGGATGTTATGTATGGATTAGCCCAGCTGAAATGAAAACAGACATTCTTTTTGAACCTGTCTGGCATTGAAAATGAGAACTTAAAATCAGCCTGTAAATTGGACTTGTAAAGCCAGAGGCCTTTGATTTTTAAGGATCTGCATAATGTTTTAGCCAGTCTTTGTTTTGCAGGAAAACCACCTCAGCACCCGGGTATGAGGCATCCTTATGTGCAGTCTATCACTGTGCAAGATGTTGAGTTTATCTGTGGGAACACATGAATATTAGCAATGTCCTCCTTTGTGCTCCACTGCGAGAATTCACTTCAAATTTGTGAGTCACTGTCAGCTGTTTGCTAAAAATAACTCCCTAGCACTGCCTGGACTTGTAGTCATTATGGTGACGTGTTGAGATTACTAGAGACAGCATAAACACTCCATATTTAAAATGCATTTCAAGTCAGTTAATCTTTAATGTCACAATTTGTAAGTGTGTGTGTGTGTATGTGTGTGTGTGTGTGTGTGGCATTTCACTGTCTAACGTGAGACATCCTTGTCACCACCTCAAATGAGTTGTGTTCTTGGTCTCCCTATATACACAAAGCACAAAAAAAAATGCTCTGAGTCATGTTTGGTCTTTCAAACAAAAAGGGAATCTTGACACTGAAAGTTCCTCTCCCTTTCTCCTTTTTGAAGCTAAAAGTTGTCATATTCATAGAAATGAAAATGAAATCCTTCTTGCATTTATGTCTAATAAATCTGTGAATAATAAATTGCAAGGATCAAGGTCATTCCCATTCATACTTAAAACATTTTACTTCAGAGACTGCGTATAAATCCTAATAGCTGCATTGATTTTCTGGGCACTAGGACAAAGTAGAGACTCAAAGGCAGGAAGGTCTTCAGAGCATTGCCTTTGCCTACTCTCAGAGTAAAGACTATTTATTATAGTGCTGTTATCATTAATACTCTGAGAAAATCACACTTGGTGTTGGGCATATCCTGGCTGTTACAAAATGGTTGTCTTGCAATAAATTGTGCTGTTATGAAAAGTCTTACACCAGGGACAAGCAACATAGCCAAATTTAACACATATACATTTGACATGTAATAGGAGATGGCATTTCGCAGAAACTCCCAAAGATGCTTCACAGACAGACTCATCTCATAGCCGTAAACCAAAATCCCTGTGTCAGCTAGCATGGGCCTTACTCATTTCACCAGGGTGTTATTTCAACTTTGCTTGACTTTTGCCAAGCAAAAGCTTGGCACTTTAGCCACTGGATATGGCTGTTTGATGTAGTAAAAGTATGGGAAAGAGAACTCTGAAATGGACATCAGAACTACAGGCAATATGGCTATTTCACTGGTTGCACTTGACTATCAGTCTCAGATCTCAAGACTTTTCTGCTTAACAAGGAATTAAAAATGCAGAATTTTTCATGCTAAGCATCAGAGTTTTATTATTAATTTTATCCTTCCTTCCTTCCTTCCTTCCTTCCTTCCTTCCTTCCTTCCTTCCTTTACATCCTAAGCACCTTAATTTTTTCATTCATTTCTTCCTTCCTTCCTTCCTTCCTTCCTTCCTTCCTTCCTTCCATCCTTCCATCACTTTACTGTTAAAATTTTAAATATCATTGCATCAGGGAGGACCAAGAGATGAGCCAGCAGCAGACACACAACTTGAGCATCATGGTGACAGTATCTGATTGAAGACAGTACTTTAGAGAGAAACTAGTCTGAAGTCCATAAGCCCCTGTCTTTCAGGTAATGTTGTACTTTACATTAGAGTATCCTGGGATGAAAGCAGAGCAAAACAGTGACTATAAGTCAGGAGCAGTTAATCCTCTGGGATTTTCCTTTTAGTATGTTCTTCCCCCAGCCCTATGGCTCTCCCACTCCTTGTTGCACTGGGGCACAGCTTTGCCAGGAGGGACGGAGTGCTATTCCTTCATCTTGGCAGGATACAGAAATAGTGTTTTTCAAGTCTGTGAAATTGAATGAGAGCTACCTCCTAGATCTTAGACTCTGTAGATAAGTAATCTAACCACCAATATGTGTTGTAAACATAGGTATTATATGCTCATACCCTTCAGCATAAGGTATGTAACGCCTGACTTAAAGTCCTTCGCCAACTCAGACCAGCAGTAGGATAGTGCTGGTGAGCAGGCAGTCTAGATCAGTAGCTGAGCTTCGATTATGTGGGTTTAGGCAGTCAGGTCCTGCTTCAGATTAATCTAAAGTCTCTGCCAATGTGTTTGTAGACACAACATCTGGCTACCAGAAAACCAGCCAAAATGAGAGGGCACGAGTCCACAAATTAGGTTCATTCATCAGTCATTGCTGCAATCTGGGAGCTTCATGGTCAAAGTAATCAGAGTCATTTCTTTTAGGCATCATCTCAGAAGAGATAAGTTCTGATCATCTATCTCAGATGGCATGTAGAAAATCAGGCTGCAGACAACAACACAGAATCGAAGAAGGATAATAAAGAGTATTGAAAAACTCAAGTAGTCTTTCTAGTTAAGTAATCCCATGGCTATTGGGAAGAGCTAAATCCTGACTCTGCTGATTTTGTGCTTTCCCAACTTTCTGATCTCTATGGTGACACAAGATCCTTAAACACTTTCTATGGATATAGCAATATATGCTAAGTCTTAAACCAAGCTATTACCTAGGACACTTGTGTGAGACAGACACCACCCTAGATGTGTTTGTCCCTCTCCCTTGGCTATAGATGAGGCCTAGGCAATTACCTTAGAGAAGACATCTTGCTGTCGGGGAACAAAACAACTTGAATCAGATCCAAAGTCCTTGATATGAATCTGAAGAGCTTTTGCAAGTAACTGTGTAAAAAGATTATGGCTTTTCTGCAGTTAGCACAATAATTTATTTAAAGCTATTACAAGCATATTTACCAATCTGCATATTCAGCAGGCTCAATAAACAGAGGGTGAGACACAATTAAGACAGAGACTGAAATAACTATTTGTATGGGGAAAGCAGAACATGCAGGTATGAGTCACAATACAGTGGCAAAACCCGGTAATAGGAGCAGTTCCATCCCTTACCACAAATGTTGAACCTCTGCTGTCATACGAAAAGAAAGAAAAAACAAAATTCCCAAAATAAAATGTGCTACTCCAACAAAAATAGCAAACCACTTTCATCTAAAGAAAAATTCCATTTATGAAGCTTTCTATGTTACTTTTTAACTTGTTTTGTGTATGAGATATCTGTTGTCACCCTATTGATCATTCGGTGTTTCCTCACGTGCAATCAAAATTTCAAGTCATAAACCAGTTAGTTAATATGGGGACACTGGAATTAAAAAACTCCATGAAACAACTATGGAAAAAATTGTCTTGCATGCTCTTGCAAGAGAATAAAGGAATAGAGAGTAGTACAAATTATAAACTGTATAATATCTCTATAACCTACATCCAGTGCAGTATTGCCTAACATGTATGTACATGTGAATGTTCAGAAATATCTGCATTATTTAGCAGTACTGTCACTGTTTAGATTCTTGGTATGTTCATGCATCCAGCTAATACAACATAAAAATTTGTTCAACCAAGCTCATTTCCATATCATGCTCTTTTGTGTGGTCAAGTATGGTCTGCTTGAGGAGTTGCCCTCTGCTTTACTCAACAGTGCAGTTTTGCTCAATTTCCCCAACTTTTGGTATATCAGAATTCTTTTACATCTTTTAAAATCAAGAAGTTATCTTTCCTATTGCTAAGGCCTTGGAATAATTTTGTAATTTTCATCTTTCCTAATTCCTAATAAATGTTTTTCACCACCAGAATCTTATTCAGGGAATCCTAAACTGCAAAAAATTCAAACATGAGTGTTTTAGAAGGTGTCAATGAAAGTTAATGACATTGAGGGGCAATTTATGTAATAACAGCAGGTTAAAAAAGTCATGTACAGGATGTCTACTCCAGTTCATCAACTGAAATTGACATTGTTAAAAGTGTAAACAGAAAAAGAAGAGGCAATAGTGCAAAAAAGTGTTAATTGCTTCTAATGCCATGCTACAAAGAGCACTATAGTAAACATTTCGGCATCTTACTGCATGTATTAACAACACAGCCCAGAAATTGCTAGGAGGTACAAAACTTTGTACCCAGAAACTCTTCATGTATATGCTTATTTACTGAGAATAAATTCCCTTTTATCTGGTGTTATTATACACCACATTAATTGTTTTACTCCATTAATAGGAAAGACAGACAACAGGGAATATAGCTGTCTTTGGGGCTATTAGTTCTGCCAGGTTTTTTTGTTCTGTGAAAAGCTTTTTCTGCACATTTCTGGTAATATGGCAGAACCTCCTGGCAATGGAAATGATATCTAGAAACATTTTATTTCTCAAAAAGAAATTGAGATTTCTGGGATTCAGTGGTAAAGAAAGTTTCAGACCAAGAATATTTTGCAATAAGTGTGACACTGAGACACGAATTAGAGCAAAGGTATAAGCTGCAGATTTGCAGGGCTATATAATAACTACGAAATCTTTTACACCAACACTGCAAGATGTAGGCTTTTACCCCACATTCATCACAACTTTAAAATACCAGCACCAGCCCTGTGTGAAACTCAACATTCATGTGTCACACAGGGTTCATTTTGCTGTGTGTGGGTTTGCACCTTCTCATTTCTCTGCTCATGTTTCAGACCTGAAAGGTCTCAAGCTCTCCAGTCACAGCATGGAATAGGTCATGCTTCCTGCTGCCCCATCTGAAGAATTGCCCCCTTTAATGAGAGAAGAAGAACAAACAATGAATAACAGTGCATTTCTGGCACACACTCAGAAATCTGGGGTGGTTGGTGGGCACCTTCATGAATACCAGCACGAAATTCAGTACCTGGTGATAAGCAGGATCATGAATCCATGAATAATGTTTAAATGAATTGGAGTCATTTATTTGCACATGTATTTGCAAATCTGATTTTATGTTATTTGATAAGATGTAGCAAATAGCATTTATGTATTTGCTAACGGAACAGGTTCTATAACATAATCTATTAATGAAACCCAGATGGCAATAAAACATGGTGGATTACTATTTTATCATTTGCCTAAGAGATTTTTAACGTACTACAATTCCAGCTTTCATCAAAAGTCTAATGGCTATATTTCTCCTCAACGTGGGGACTGTTGATGACTTTTCTGTAATATTGACTGTTACTCCTGCAAAGGCAAGTGTCCTCACTGGTGCAGTGCTTCAGCCCAGGGGCAGTGTGTTGAGGAACCAAGTGAAACAGAGAGATGTGAAAAAGCAATGACTATGCATAGCTCCCAGAAACAGCATCAGACCAGTTCCCAGTGATTATTGTGGCCTTAGGTTTATTCATCACTGTTCCTACACATCCATGACAGAAATCTGGGCCACCCATCTTCCAGGAGGATCTTTCTCCTTCCTATTTAATGCCTTGTATACAAGGCAAAGAAAATGTAGAGGGGCTAAGCATAGTGTAGCCATTCTCCAATAGACTATGAACACAATAATTATGCCCTTACGGTTATGTCTCTGGCTTTCTACATTGTTGATGAGAGAGTTTGTGTTTGAATTTTGTGAAGGTGAGTCAGAGCAATTGCCAGTAATTGCATCAAGGAAAGAATAGCTCAAATCATACCTTACCACCTCTCTCATCTGATGCCAACTTCCATACACCTCTAAAAATGCATAATAAATCTGACTAATACTTTAAATGAGTGCTGGTATGCCCATCTTGGGTGATACTTCAGTAGTAGTATACCTCCTTGCCAAAGGTGACCACGAACTGATGTAGCCCCAAGAACCGTATGGAGTAGGCAGTACTTAAAAGTTATCTTTCTTGTCTGTGAAACTGCCCTTTGTTTGGCTGATTTGGCTGGGATTTCTATTCCAAACTTGCTTCGTATTTTATGCCTTATATATCAGTTGCAATAGCGAGTAGAGGGAAAAACAATTTTGCCTCCAATACACTCTTTCACTAGATGTACTTTCCAAAAGCAGAGGGTTACAGCCAGAGTTGAAGGCTGACATTTTTCTTTTAAAATCAAAATGTCTGTTATTCACAAAGACCCCACAGTCTATTTGTTAGAGTAGCATGGCTGTATTCTGGCACAGATATCTCAGAATAAATGACTTGAAGCAACCCTGCCAGGGAAAAAGGAAAATTGTGTTGAAACCAAAATGATAACTTCGTTGTCAGTGTGCCTTAAAAGAGAAAGTTTGTGGCAATAATTTCTATGAGAGAGAGTTCAGGAAATTTGTACTGGTAAAGACTGAAGTCTTTAATTTTTGCATTCTTCAATGTATCCTTGAGTGCAGAAATAAAAAACATCACATAAATAAAAGAAAACGTTTCAAGGAACACAACTTGGGGAGGGGGAAAGAATTTATTTCAAATTTAACTGTTATATGGCTTTTGCAGCACCTACAGCTGAGAAAAAATGCTTTCAGCAAAACTATATTTCATTGTATCTATATCAGTTAATAAATGATACCTTAATTCTAGAAGCTACTTTAAAAAATGGTACTGTTTTATGAAAGGTGCTAAGTAAACATCCCTGTGTTAAATTCTGACTTTGTGCTTCCAGTCTCACTGACTCATTTTGTTTGAGACCCACTGTGTCATTTGGATACATGGGAAAAAATTTTAAAACTCCCAAACCCTAAGCTTTTGAAAAGAAGACCTTTTACACCTTTTGAAAAATATCTCATGGCCGTTTTGAGCAGTGGTGATCTGTAAAGAAAACAGATTAGAAAGTTTGATAATAGAGGAAGGAAATATTATTATCACAGCTTGAAATCTGTTAACAGGGCCTTCCAAATGGGGCAAACATTAAAGTCAAATAGAAACTCAATTACAGGAAGATTTTCAACTTGTCAAAAATAATTGCATTAATGTCAGCAATGCTGAAGGTCTAAAACAAGGAAACTATTGTACAGTGTCTCTAGAAAGGAAGATTAAAGGAATGCATAGGGTAGTTTTAGCAAAAGGTCCAGAATGCTCACATTTATTTTGGTTTTGTTCTGAGGCCAAAGACCACAGTACTGAATAAAACTGAAACATCAAGCTATAACTTTCTGACAGATATTACATCACACAAAGACTGTGGAATACTCGATAAGAGGAATCATTTATCTGCTTTTCTGTGAACCAAAACTTGTAGTAAATACATGTACAGGACAGAGATTCATCAGTTTGGAGGAGCTGGACCTTTGAGACATGAACTTGTCTGTGCTTGAATGTTTACCTAGTATTGCAGCAGGAAGTGTTCTGCATTTGCAACTAAAACTCTTGCAAAATAAATTTTATTTAAGAAAATCTATTGAACTATTACAGAAAACTTATATCCATTACTGATTTAAATGGGATTTTTAACAATTTTTTACAAGAAAGACTCTGTTTCTTTGTACCCTGATGTCCTAGCCAAGGCTGAGATAATATTTATAGTAGTGCTGTCTTCATAAGCAGTTTCTGTGTTCATTTTGAGCAGGAACTACAAACACACAACACGGCAAACTACAAAAACAAAGTAACAGCACCAGAAATATACTTTCCTTTTCTTTATCTCTGTGTTGTATTGTAAAAATTCACATATAAAGTCCTGCAATGCAAAAAATTATTTATCTACTGATTTTTTTCTTTTACTTCTTCCTCCAGACACAATTCCAATAATCTATTGTGGCTTGGAGCCCCAACTAGTCAGTGTCTAAATTCTGCTGAAATTAATGGGAATTAGATACATATAAACAAGGACCTTTTGATCTTTTCAGAAATACTTGGTCAGGTTAGTCCTTTTTAAAAATCTCACTACAGCCCTTTTTTTGATTTTAAGTCTCCTGATCTCTTTCAGTACATAAAGGCAGCTTATAAGAAGAGAGACCATAACCTTTTACACAGGCAAGTGGTGATAGGACAAGGGGGAATGGTTTTAAACTAAGAGAGGAGAGATTTAGATTATATGCTAGGACAAAGTTCTTTACTCAGTGGATAGTGAGGCTCTGATTGCCCAGAGAAATGGTGGATGCCCCATCAGTGGAAGTGTTTAAGGCCAGGTTGGATGGCGCTCTGGTCTAGTGAAAGGTGAGCCTGCCCGTGGTAGGAGGATTGGAACTAGAGGATCTTGAAGGTCTCTTCCAATCCGAACCATTTTGTGATTCTGAGTCTGTGATAACATCCTGAATATGTAAGTCATTTTCAAAGGGCATTAGATGTTATGAAATGAATTGCTTTGAGAGACTGATGTTTTCTTTATGTAATTAATCTAGTGAAATATCTCACCTCAGGTATTTTTCTGGCTTTGCAAAACCAGGAGCTGATTATGTCATATGACTGGAATGGCTTCTCATGAAAGCCTGATCCATGGAAGTGCCACAAATGTTAATTTTCCTTTAATCTTCTCAAGCTATTGAAGTTGCATGGCATTAACACTCAATAGCTCATACCAATATTTTAATAGCCAAAGTGACACCCACATTGTAAGAGCCAGTATTCTGCTAACAGCCAGGGTCAGTAACACTTCTACAGGGCCAGACCAAATACTTTCCCAATCAGTACATTTCCTAAAACTATTTCATGGACCAGTGATGAGAAAGAAATATTTGACCTCTGGTATTGTTTGTTTAAGAGTTATAACAGGTCCTCTTCTAGCATCCCTTCACCTTTGGAAATCTGTTCTCATTTCATTACACCAGATCTGCTTCCAAACTCTGTGCTTTGTTACAAGAGCACAGGACTTTTTAATAAACAAAGTAAATGTACACACCAGAAACACTCTGAGTTTGTGCTAGCTATTTATTTTATTCACATCACAAAGAGATTTGCAGATCACCTTTTCAAAGCTGCATGCAGCTGCACTTCTACACCAGGGATGTAGAAATCAGCTTGAGTAAGAGCTGAGCTAGGATTCAAGAAATCCTGGCTTAGCTTGTACCATAATTCCTTTGGGCTCTCTTATTTCAATAACAGGGAGCTACAGTAATTTTGCATCAGAAGCAACACATGACACTGATAGCCCAATCCACTTTGCATTTAAAGTGCATAGATTCCTGTCCAGACACAGTACCAGGGCAGTGTGTCATGGCTCCCTCCACCTCATGTGTGTGAATTTTTTTTCCCTAGAAACTAGGGCATGGCAGAAAGGAGTGCCTCATTTTTCTCTGGCATGAAAACACAGTGCAGTGAGGAGGTGCACCAAGATGAAGGATGTAAAGAACAATCACAGTTCCAGGAACTCGGTGCCTCTGGGACGAATAAACTTATTATTCCACTCATTTCACACTCAAGCACTACTTTAATGATGTGGATCCACTGAGTATTGGGCTCTGAAGCCTTGGGTAGTTTTTACTTGCAATGGTGTCTAGCCAGTAGGGAGGGAGTAAGGGGTGTTCCTCAGGAGACATTCATGCCACAGTATTTGAAAATAAGCTTAGGAAAGATAGAGTCCATTCCCCCTTCCCATCCTGACTAGTTATGCTGTTTCACATGTTTGCAGTTTAAGGGAACAGTGTGGAGATTTGCGAACACAGATTTATCCCACCACATGGAAGATGTTACCTGAGGCAGCTTCATCAGCGAAGTTCTTTGCCCTGAGAGGTGCTTCCAGGTAGTAATCGAGCAGACTAAGACTGAAATCACTTTGTGAGGGTATCTGTTTCTCGTCAATAACTATGGAAGCTGAGCAGAGAAACTCAGAGAAGTGTCTAATATTGTGTGGGAGGAACCCATCTCACATTTTCTCCTTCTTTTGGGAAGTCTCAGCTTCCTCATGCTCTGGTCTCAATGAGACAAAAATCTCACTTGCTTGTTAAGTTTGCATACGTCAGATGAAAACCTGCATGTGCAAATGAGTGTGTGGGAAAACAAGATTTTACCTCTTGGTGGGTAATGACACACTTGAAGATTTTACCTCACACAAGTAAGATGGAACTGTTCTGACCCAAAGGAGCCTACTTTTGTAGGGCAGTATGCACTTTCATCATATAAACTTTTACTCGCTCATTTCTTGTCATCAAACTGTCCAAAAGACGTGCAAGATCTGGAAGACTTTGGCCACTTATTTGCTGCTTCAATCTTGTTACAGATGCTTAGCTCTTCTACTCACTGGGGTTTGCGTTGCTGACCATTATTATTATTTGGACAGATTATAGGCAATATCATCAGGGAGGTTTTAATCTGTAATCAGCACATGATTGTAACATATTAACATGATTGTAAGAAATAATTTTGTCCTATTTCAAAACGTTCAAGTGAGTGAGTTACATAAAAAACTGTGCATAAGACATCTTTCTATCTTCCCTTAGCATAAGAGAGACATTCCAGCACATTACCAGAGTGCAATTTAGGAAGGACTCATTCAAAATGTTGATAATGGATTAAATAGTTTTGAGCAGAACAGCATAAAGAATCTCCTCCTACTGACTAAAATTTATAGCTGTGGCTTATATAGTAGCTTAGCAGTTCACATATGGCTTATGTCAATGGCAGAAACCATGTTATTTTCTAAATCACATTGATTTGTTATGTGGTACTGAAAGATCTTAAACAGAATCATTGGCTATAAATTACAGAATCTAGTCTTCTACATTCTTATCTGTGTTTCAGATCCGTCAAAATGAGCCCAAGAGTCAAGTCTTCTATGTACACAATGCTACTAGTCAAAGAGAAAGAACTAAGACCATTCAATTTCCTCCTTTTTTGGAGCCAAGCCAGATTGACATTTTCCTTTCTGTTAGTTTTGGCAAAGAGGAAAGAGAGGGAAAACTTTACTGCTCTGTTACTGATGGTTTTTTTATTTTGTTTTTATTAAAAATGTTGAAACATGGGCTCTCTGTCAAAATTATTTTATTATTGAAAGCTGGGTGGGGTGAATGAACTGGCAACAGTTCAGAAAGCCATTAATGGTACTGATAACAGGGAATCCTATCCAGCCTCCACAGCACTGCAATACTGAATTGCAATAAATTTTACTGAAATCCAGTGACTGATGTGCATAGTTAATGAATCGGTAAAGATTCAAAGGTTAATCTGCTGGGAGGTAACAAGCTCTGCCCATCTGATATTATAACCAAAATACGATATTTGTTAGTTACATGATGATATGTTTTGGGCATACAACAGAAAAAATTGAGTTTTTATTGGCTGCAGCTTTGTTAGGTATCCAAGACCAAAATGCAGAAAAAGCAACAACTCTAATGGTGATTCTTGAACCACAGACAAAACTTAAATATATTAGAGGTGAAATGTGACTCCCTGAATAAAATATATTGTCAAACATCAAAGGAATTGCCCAAGAAGCAGAGTGTTTCCTGAAGCAGAGTTGCACGTGTGCCCAGGAGCCCCCTGCCTCAGCCCTCAGCCCTTTTCCAGCCAGAGCACCCCCTCTCCCGAAAGACCTGAGAGACATGACAGCCGTGTGGAATTTGGGAGGGGCGGGGAAAACTGTGCAGTCAAACCTCTTAAGAGCTTCTCTAACAATAAAGCAGCTTTCTAGAAACCAAGGAGCAAAGTCCAAGCAGACTCAAAATTTAAGTGAAAACAGGAATAGAAAGGAAGTAAAAGATAATTCAACCAACAGCAAGAGTGTTGGGTGAGGTTAAGAAAGCCGATGATTAACGCTCTTGCTTCGCCCTCAGGAGACTCACATTCAGATCTTGTTCTGCCACACCTATTTTGCAGTGCTGGACATGCTGTTTACGCTCTCTGGCCCAAAGCCTTCCTCTTCTCCCCACCCCTTTATATAATGATATTGGTAGCTACCGCACAGTGAGGATAAAAATGTTGAAGTCTGTGAAAAGTGCAGATCCTGCAGATATTTGTGATAGATAGAAACCTTGCCAGTGTCTTTGACAACCCATAGCTTAGAAGTTAACACTGCATTCTAGGCTCAATTGCCAGCTCACAGCAGAGACACATAGTCTAAGTAAGGCTGCTAGGGAGTGAAATGTGATGATTCCTCCAGTATATTCATTCCTCTGTCCAGTTGCC
Organism: Ptilonorhynchus violaceus; assembly: GCA_013397565.1. Lineage (NCBI taxonomy): Eukaryota > Metazoa > Chordata > Aves > Passeriformes > Ptilonorhynchidae > Ptilonorhynchus > Ptilonorhynchus violaceus. The sequence goes on along the minus strand of VZRJ01005913.1, from coordinate 548,795 downwards.
CATGGGAAAGCAAAGCCTGGGGACTGCAACTGCTGATAGGAACCTGTAGAGCACAAGTCCTGAGCTTGGTCCCTCATCTCTTCATGTCTCTCGATGTCTCTCGACACAGAGTAACAGCCCATGAAGCCAGATCTTGCTATGTATCCACATCAACTCAGTTTTAGGACTTCTGCCTTTTCCTCCTTTCTTTGTGTGCATGGACTAAAGGTTCAGGTGTTGCATTAAAAATACAGTATTATTTTAGTCCCTGCTTGGATAGACCTCTCTAGCACTGGGGACATAATAAATTATAAATTGAATGTAGTCTAATTTATTTAACAATGAAACAGGAATGATGAATATCACATGCCTTTTCTGCAGCACTTCTACAAATAAATCTTAAATCACTTTCTGAGCAGGGTGCTGTAGACATCAGTACAAGAGAGCTGAAAGACAAGAAACTGATGAACATAGCAGCAAAATGCCTCGCCCGTGGTGACTCAACAGATCAGAGGCAACGCTGCTTTGTGTTTCTCCAAGGTCTTCCTAAGGCCAGAAGACCTCCTCTAAAGACTTATGCTATTCTTTGCTATTGATTTGTCAACAGGTTACACCAGAGCCAAGCTGTACACGTTCTGGCTCAAGGTAGCAGGATAAAGCAGTATGTCTGTGTGCCGGGTTGAAGTCTTCTACTTCAGGATAAATCAACACTTCCTTTCTCTTGCAGGTTTTGCCAGGAAACAGAATTAGCTCATTTCAATCCAACTCAGATGTATGTTACCTGAGAGCCAACTTGAACATGTCCTAGGGCTCCAGTCTGGAATTTAATATGGGCCTGGGACGATTCCCAACAGATAGAGCTAACAACCTCCAGACCCTTTGTGCTGAAAAACAAGTAGTAACCAAAGGATCGTGGAGGGACAATTGATGCATTTGGAATTTGCTTCCAGTTTATTTTGAGTTCTGAATTTCCTGTGCTTGGAAACATCCTTCCCTCTGTGACCATCTTGGTGACAAAGAACTGTCAGGTCCAGTGTGGATGGAGGGTTGAACGAGGAAGGAAGCAATCCACTACTGTGCCAGAAATCTGACTGTGTGCTCCTCAGCGGCCCTTCATCTCTTTGCTAGGCTTCAAAGTGGCTTGTTATAATATAGTTATTGGTTTTAGTGTGATGTTTTTTAGTAATAGCCTACCTACAGGTAAATCTGCAGGTAAAATGTACCTGTAACGCAGAAAATTCTGGTTCTAATACAGCTTAATAGTAGTGTGATGAATTGCCTGCTTCAGAATTTGTAGACATCAATCAGACCTCTGGGGTCTGGTCCAGGGTCTAACTAGATCTGACTACAGTTTCAGATTGTGGGTCACAGCAACATTTTCACTAAAGGGAAGGGTGAAATCTCATGGAAGCCAGTCATTGGCATAGGATGATGTGAAGAATATGATAATCTCACACTAAAGCACTTTCCTTATTTGCAGATAGCTGTTTGCATAGATACATCAGGACATGCTTTTTAAATTAGTAATGATAGAGATTTGATTACATTTTGGGGTGTTTTTAGATTAACATGAGGAGACATGAATGGCATTAATAGTATTAAAAAGATCATATGCTATCTTCCAGGTTCAAGAGAGGCATATAGAAAAAGTTAGAACCATATTAAGCAGTGGGCTTCTAGGGGACTGTTAGCCAGGATATAAAATTGGGTTGAAAAGAGACTAGATGGTGAAGAACAATTTTTACCGAAAGAAAAGCAGGAAGGTGGGATGCTGACTTTTAAAGGTACTTTGCTTCTTTTTATCTTTCCTGTTAATATACAATGGATACATAGGGCCAGGAGGTAGTCAGCAGGAGTTCAGCATAAGGGTTTGAAACAGCAAAAATATGTCTTTATAGTTAAGCTACTTTCTTCATGTTGAAGGAGGATTTATTATGTGAGAAAGAGAATTTGAAACTTTAGCATAGTAATTCAGAACATTTTGGGGAGATGTAGGATAGTAGTTTTGTTTATATTTTATTGCAAATTCTGTGCTTATATTGAGATTTAATTAGTATAAAATTAAAGATTACTAACAGAATAATGAAATGTGATTGCCATGGCTGTGTATTTTAGAAGAAAATATTAATTTATTGAAAATAAAATAGGTTTACATATTTGTATAAATACATATGTGTATCAACCAGATCAGTTATGAAAGGCAAAGAGGGGTCACTGCTGAAGGCCAGGCTAAGGGTTGTAAAAATATTAAAATTGTAAAATAGTAAGTGCCATGATGACTAAAGCAAGCTCCAAAGCATATTAGGGTAGCATGAGAAGGACTTAGTATACTGGAGGATAAGAGGTCAGAATTCAGAATTGCAATTCAGCACAATATTCTTGAATAAAAATAAATATTCCTGAAATACCACCTAAATATACTTTTATAATTGCCTAGTGATCAAGTTTAGTATACTACCATCTGTAGACTGACTCAATGAAGTAACCTCTTATGGACTGTCCCTGAACTATCTCTGAGTAATTTAATGTCTGTGGTCTATCCGGGGAATATCATGTTCTAGAGCAGGAACACACGGTAGATGATGTGTGGTCAGAGCCTGTATCCTGAACATGGGCACACACAGATCAACCTTGTTCATCTACAGCGAAGTGGCTGAGAAGCACAATAAGCTGATCCCAAACAGTGTTTGGCTTGTGTGATCTTTGAGAGGGTTTGAGGAAAAATAGTTCACTGTATCTTGAGGGAAAACACAAAGACAGCAGGGTGATGAAGCATACGTGAACTGCAGCTCAGGAACTGTCAAGATGCTGATGGAAAGACAAAAGGATGATCACAGGATATCCTTGTCAAGAAAGAACAAGAAGAGAAAAGTGTTCAAAGAAGTTCTTGATGCATTTCTTTTCTGCCCATCCAGCTTCTGGATGGGCATTCATTAAATTCATAACTCATAAATTCATTAATTCGTTCAAAAAATAATCTACTCTGAAAATGTTAGTACACAGAATTTTACCATCACATAGTTTATATTGTGAATAAAGTTGTCCCTGATACATCATATGATTCACAACTCAAGCATGCACTTTACCACTAGTGAGATATTCTCTGATCACCATTTTCCTATTTCAGTCCATTTGATTCTGATTGTCAGAAGTCATTGGTGCCTCTGAGTATCAAGTATGAAGGACCAGACTTACAGTAAATCATCACTTTCTAATGTGTCTTATAAAAAAAAGTGTAATTCACTGTTTGGTTTTTAACAGTTGGATGGGTTTGGTTTTAAAACAAATTCTCCTGCACAGTTCTATGGTACCAATGACACAGCTGGGCTGTGATATCCCACTTTAGTTCAATCTGTCCCTGTGACACTTTGAGGTGTCATATGCAGAAAATTCAAACATCAGGAGCAGAAAGAAGAGATCAGGTAGCAAAAGCAACATATCTTCTAAATAAGAAGTATATAAGACCTTGTGTAGTTTTAGATACTATGTGAAAGTCTGTCACTGAGCTACCTTTGCTGAAACACTTATTTTTTTTCTCGGTTGTTAGGGGTGTTTCCTAAAGAAAATACCATACTGTCTAGTCCCTCTAATTCTTATCTACCATCAAGATGCAAAAAACCCCAAATTTGAGGCTTTTTCTTTGGCACATGAAACAGGTGGAAAATTTCTTCTTTGTCTTTGTCCAACATGAAAGATTGTTGCATCTCTGAAGTTTAAGGCATGTGTCCTTTGGAGTAATGCCCCTTCCGCTGGATCTCCTCAAATATTGGCAGCTGGTCAACTTCTTTCCTTGGCTTTGCCAATGACAATATTCTGTGCTCCAGTGTTTCCTTTGCATGTCTGTGTCTGACATGATTTTCCTTGCATACAGAAAGAAGCATACAGTATTTTGGTTTTAATAGTGTAAGTAAAACAAATTGCCTGCAGACTTTACACAAACAAATTTTGCAATGGGTAAGAGTGAAAGAAGTCCACAAATGCATTTAAATATAAAATTATCTCTGAAATAGGTTGATAAAAATATGGGCTTTTCCTTAAGCTGGAAGCTGGATTTTTGGTTCTGTGGGAAGAAGGGGAGAAGAAGGCTGAAATGCTCCCTTTTGTCAAAACCACATGTGCATCACTAACCACAATATAAATCACTTCAAATGCTGATGCTTCCCAGTTTGTCCTGCTTTATCTGTCTGTGTCTCCTCATCAAGCATGAGTTTCTCCCTAAACAAGGTGAGGTATATACATTGAAATTGAATGGACTTCTTTTATTCTTACTGTTGTATCTCATGAACAGGTTACCTATGAGTGTAGTAGGATCTCTCTGGAAAGAAAAAAATAAACGTACCTTTAGGCCTTTAAAAGACAAATGTCCACAGTGGCATATTTTTATCATGAGCAATGTACTCTCAGCAGAGCTAAGCTTTGCAAAAATTACATGGATTTGGGTCCTCTGTTATTTTGTCTCTCTGAAATGCTCTACTTGTCATCCTGCTTGGATCACATATTAGGTAACATTTAAGATAAGGGGTCCAGGATAGTTTCATGTTTGCAGGACTCCTTTTTTCTTTTTTTAATAAACCTGGTGCTGAAATATAGTTCAGCATTTCATTTTCTGTCTTTTTTTAAAAATATATAACAGTGGTCTACATTGGAACAGATGGAAAAAGATGTTTAAAGTGCATGCAGGAACACCCTTTCATTTTCACCTGCAGAAGGAGTCGTGACAGTGGGTAACTCTGTATGTAATTGCAGATTTGTTTTTCATTACATTTAAAATGTTTATAGTGTTGGCTTCAAGATTAGAGAAAGTTTGCACAGGAAATCAAAGCGTTAAATACATACCTCTCAATTTGACATCAAATGTAGATCCAAAGTTTTCTGATCTTAGTTTACCAGAAATTCAGATGATGATATCAAAACAGGACAAGAAAGGGGAAATACAGAAAAAAAAATAGTATTATCAAATTGCAGCTCTGGACTAGGATTCGCCTGTCCAGCACAATAAAGTTCTTACTGTCTATGGGACTTCAGAGAAATCATTCTTTTCACTTCGCCTTTGAAGTCACCAAGACACCATCGCCAGTGATAAAAGAGTTTATTTATAACTTGGTCAGCTTATGTCTTTTCCCACTGAACCAGCAGGCTTTCCAAGGTTTGGGGATATAATTTCAAGGGCTGTTAAACCTCTGTCAAAATTCTTCTGGCCCCCTAAGGAGCCTTACTATCCAGCGTTCTGTTTGCTATGACAGGGCTTCATGTGGACGCATTCAGAAAACTGACAGCTTCAACTGCTGCAGTTTTTGTAACAGAAAGTGGCATTTAATCTGAAAAATAACATTAGCAAATCAGCGGATAATTGGGTTTTTATTTCCTGCCTTTTCCCCCTTTCTTTTTACTTCCCTAAGAGATAAGACAAAGCATAATACTGTAAGTTCCTGATCTCTATGGAAAAATGCTATTTATATATAACCTGGCAAACTGCAAGAGGCAGGAATCAGGGATTTTTGTATGATGAAAGATGTTAGAGCAAATCCTTAAAAGAGATTATAGCATAGAATGTAGCCCTGGTTTAGGATAATACTGTAATCCTTCTGCCAATTGTTGTCAATAGCAAATATAAAGACAGGCTTAAAATATCTAAAGTGATAGTTCTCAAAGAGCCCAGTTTGTAATGTCACACTGAGCACATCTACTGTCAAGAATTTCATTGAAATCTCTTCGCTAATTGTTACAAAGAGTTAACACTGAATCATGTACTGTGGTCCCACAAGCCTCTACATTTTGGGAACCATTGATCCAGAGGTCCACCCAAAATGAGCAAATACCAACTGAGTGAATGAAAATCTGCCATCTGGAACTCCAGACAGTGTTTTGGTCTTTCTCTATTTAAAATCAGTCCAATAAATGAGATCGCCAGAATCATAAGACTGGCTTAAAAAAAGAGTGTAATTTGAAAAATTCTGAGAAATGCAGGTTAATCTTGTGACTTGATTTCCCTTTTTGAGCCCTGGGGATCCCTGCTTACAAAATTTTCTTCTTCTTTTAAATTCAGGCCAAAACTCTCACATAATCTGACTCAAGATATTGGCCTTGATGTAAACACCACATTTCATGAGACTGAAGAGAAAGTCATGGAAGCTGTCCACACTTCTCTGAAAATAATTGCACATATGTTTACCCTCAGATAGTAAATAGCAGAGAGATAGGCACAGTGATTTAAGTAGGATTGCCAACTAGTAATAGAGCAATTATTGAAAATGGTCATTTGAGGACAGAACCAAGGTCCATCCCCACTGGACAGAACCAGTACCCCACTTCTGACAGGAGTCAAGGGCAGAAACATTGGGAAGAATGTAAGGGCAGGACAGGTGTGTTGTGCCGCTTTCCTGCCATACTTCTCCAGTTGTCAGCTTTTGTGGACTTCCTAGGCCTGAGCTAGTTAATTCAATGGATGTTTCAAAAAAGTAAAAGTAGAAATAAAAAAAGTACAAGGGAAGAGAAAGACTGACAACAAGATAATAAGGACTGTTATATTCATTAGACTAAGGAATGCTGATGGAAAGACAAGTGCTGCTTTAGTCAAAGTATCATAATTCTGATAGAATTGGTGCACATATTGTTATTGCAACCACAAAAATATTTTATCAATAAACGTATTCAAATACATTTGCCCTGACAATCACAGCCTTTGCACATTCATCTTAATTACTTCTCTTAACTTGAAACAATGTCTTTGTGAATGTCATAGTGCAAGACAGTTTTCATCATTGTCTCTTGTTCATATTTTGTAGTTATTCAGCAGGTAGCATCATACTGCTGCAGAAGGAGATAGTGTTGTACAGCTGCTCTAGCATGTTTTTTTTTTCCTCCCTTAATATGGAGAAGATCCTAAGACACAGTAAAAAAACCCATTGTCTTTCAATGCCTATAAGACATCCTGTGTTTGTATACATTATGTATGTAAAGTGTCTTCTGTTCACTGAGCAAGAAGTATCATAAAATGACAAGGTATTTTTATTCTTGTTATGGAAAAAAATTCTACATGTTTCTTCAAAGGTTGAGTTGTGTAAAGAAATTTTCACTGTGTCAAGGCAACTCTACAAAAGATGCATTAACACTTTCTTGCTTTGATGTCAAAGATCTTGAAAAATATTATGATGGAAAATAAATACTTTGTCCCTGTAGCTGTATCTGTTTCCACTGTGAATCTATTAAAATAAGGAGTTTCTCTTACAGATTAGTGGCACCCAGAGCTGAGTTAGGTAATGACAACTTTGGTAGTCAATTTATATTTGAATCAGGAAATGACTCAGTATTTTCTGAAGTGTTACTTCAAAGCACACTCTTTTATAGTTAGGTAAAAATGATATCACATCTTCAGAATGTTAAATTAAACAATTACACCGAGGCCAAGATTTATTTTTGATGGTGCTTTAAGCTGATTTTTCATACTGTATATATATCTCCCAGGATGATTTTTGTCATATCTGGGCAATTAATGAATAGTGTCATATACACTCTCACCAGTTCTATGACACCTTTTGTAATACTACATGTCTTTCTGGTTTATGTTGCCATATATATAACTTGTCTGCAATGTGTTAGAATTAGTGGTCTTATGGTTTATGAATCTCCTGATGTTATATCCCATTATTACGTTAGCTGAAATGCAACTTTCATGTGAAGGTGATAACAAAAACAGATATTAGCCAATAAGAAGTACTTCTACTAATGGTCAAATGACAGTGGAAAAGGAAATATTTTAAGAAAGCAATGTTAATACAGCCCAGAATCAACTTAAATGAAATCCCCAAGGAAAAGTATCTGAAGAAACATACCGTACTTTTGGCATGGTGTACTTTACTGCATGCCCGGCACTTTTTCCACAAAGCTCTTGTATATTTTCTGTATGAAAATCTAAAACATAAAGTCTTACATTTAACAGTTGAAAAAATACAGGAGATTTAAAACAGCAATGGTTCTGCTGTATGCCTACAGATTTTTTTTGGCAATTAGATCTGAAGGAAATGATCTATCTCAAAAAAAAGAGGGGAGGGGGAAGGCTGATGAATGTGCTCATATAATATGATTGAGGTCTTTCTTTCTCTAACAACTAGAATGTTTGTGTGGACTATAGAAACACACATAAATAACTACCATTGTTATGATTACTAGGTGTATTTTCAATATGATCAGCTTCAGTCTTGGCACCTATTGAACTAAGGAAGTACTGGACTCAGTGACTGAGCCCTGCTCACTCATGCCATGGTCCCCTTATGTGGAGGACACTGAGATTTTTTCCAAGCTGGTGCTTCCAGTCTACTCTGCAATTGTTCTTGAAATATTCTTGCCATGCAAATCATCACAGAACCTCAGAAATGTTGCTATAATGGAGATAGACTGGTTTGTCAAGGCTAAGTTGGAGTCTTCAGCATTGTTAACACCCCAGGGAAGAGGGCACAAAATGTGGCTGTTGGAGCAACAATGTAGAGTGTCATTCCAAATTTTAGTTTGATCAGCCACTGTTATTAAGAAGCCAAATGTAGTTTACAGAGAAAAAATTGATCCACTTAGATTAAAATGAAAAACCAAACTAGATGAAATTCAAAAATTTTGAAAGATGAAATGTTGACAACAAATATCCACAGGGCTTACCTATGTGTTGGCCTAGAAATCCAGATGTCATAAGGGAATGCCAGTAGCCAGTCTAGTTATTCCCTCCCACAGTAATTCTCTGTTGAGGTGCCACCATTATGATTGCTTTTTATTTATGGTGTTATGGGATCAGATTCTTTCACAAGAATCCCAGCAATGACCAGTATCCACAGGTGTTATATTTTAGGTAATGTTCCAGTGTTTCTGGTCTCAGACATTCTTTTTTTCAATCTCAATTACTCCTGAGTTTTGATACAGACCTTGATTTATTATTTTTCCAGTATGATTTAGAAATCCTGCTTATCTGCTGTTTCAGTAGATCTATGGCTATAGACTGATGTCAGGATGAGCACTGAATTCCAGACAGTTGTTGTAAGATAGGAGAATAAAGTACATGACCTTAAAAAGTACCTTTAAACTGTTTTCTGCAGTTTTCTTCACTGGATTTTACCCCAGCAGAATTTCTAAAGGAGAAATGGTCTTAAGATTTGCATTGGAATTCAAAGTGTATTTTACTGCTATATCCACAAACAACGAATAGCTCATAGGTCTTTGTAAGGTTTAGATCACTTGGATGCATGGGGGAATTGCAAAACAACAAACTGAATCACCCTCAGAAAATCCCCTGGGCTGAAAACAGTTTGCAGTCTGGAGGAGTTTCTTCTTCCTCTGACTATGTGCGATTGCTGGTAGATATCCACTTTTGACTTAGCAGAACCTTTGGTACCTGTCCTGCCATTCACCCTCCAGTGAATGCAACAGCACTGCAGGGCAGCAGCCGAGCTCAGCATGTGGGCACAGTGTGGGTGAGTGTCTCCAGGAGTGGGTGCATGTATGGCATAACTAACTCCACCAAGGGAAAACCAAGAAGTTAAAATCCTTGTTCTTCCTCTTTGATACAGCACATAGCTGCTTCAACCCATCCTTTCAGCACTTTTGTCCTGCTATTTTACAAGCCTGGCAAACCGATGATGACTTACATTTCTCTAGGTGTCTTGTAGCACAGTGCAGATATTGAACCTTTTTGGTTTTTGTAACAAAATTCTTCTATTTCTTAGAGTGCTGGGGATACAAAAGGCAGTAGGGTGTGTGTGTGTGTGTGTGTGTGTGTGTGTGCAGAGAGAGAGGGATTAGGCAGACAGAGATGCAGAAATAAAAAATGTAAAAGTAAAATAAAAAAGCTTGCCCTGGAGTAAACGTCTTCTATGTGTTTTGCTGAAAGTAAAATTGCAATTCTACTCTCGTTCAAGAACTTGTACTTTGCAGAAGCAAAACATAAGAAAATTTTGACTTCCACTTGTAAAATCTCTGGGCTCTTTATAGATAAATGGCAGTGAATGGAACTGCCCATAACATTTTATTTCCTATGATCCTTGGGTCACTTGTAGAGTTCTGACTTTTTAAACAGGTTTGTGAGAGGGTGTTCTGGTTCAGGTCAGGACAGGGATCATTTTTGCAGTAGCCAGGAGAAGGCATGGCCAGGACACAGAGGTTATTCTGTACCACCTCACTCCCTTCTGGACAGAAGGGAGTCATTCCAGTCGAGAAAATGTGGCGGGGAAGTCATCTGGTATTGTTTATTGTCATGAACTTTCCATGTGAGTCCTATGTTTTCTTATACCTTTTGTTATTAATATTGTTTCTGTCACTGTTCTTTTTCTTATCTCATTGCTGTTTCCAGAAAATTGTTCTTATTTCAACTCGTCATCTTGACATTTTGTGCCTCTAACTGGAGGAGAGGGAAGTGGAAGTTGCTCATGGTTTTAGTGGAGGAATTGGAGAACACCATTCCTACACCACGACAGAGGGAGCAAGCGCAAAATGAATGAACACAACTGAACTGTTGAGCTTCCAGCGATGAAGGTGTAACCAGGCCTAGTGGCAAGAATGATGCAGCATAACCATTCTGAATGCTGCAGAATAAATCAAAATACCACATTTGAAAAGACAAAATATTGCTGCAGTGTAGAAAGAATATATGATTATCCCACCCTTTCTGGAATGAGGATTGGAAACAAAGACTTGCACTGCTCCTTGTGTCTGCTCAGAGATACCTATACTTGGGCAAGACTGGTCAGATTTTTGACCATACTGAAACAGTTTTGCAAAAATGGCCTAAAATACATCTCAACCCACCAAGAGAGACCTTCATCCCCCAAAAAGCCCCTCTGCAACAAACAAAAAAACCGAAACCACAAGTTCCACCCCAAAATTTGATGAGAATTAGGGAAATGAAATGTTAAATTGAGAAGCTCCTATCTGCAACTGGAGCCATGCTATATCCACGCATATCTCAGGTGAACTCCTGAGAGAGTTGAGAGCCAGCCACCACACCTCTGGCCAGAGCACTCCAGATCCAGGCTGGTGTGGTCTGCACCACATAAATGCATGGATGCTGAGCTCCAGGAGGCCCTCACTACCCCAAGAGCCATTTCACAAGTCTCATTTGATGTGAAAGAAGTGCTCCTGCATAGATGCTCTATATTTGAGTCTTCACACTTAATTATAGGCATTTGATCAGCGTGTGTTTTTTAATAATGAGTGACTGGACTAAAAATTAAATGCTGGGGAATTGCCTCTTGGCACTTATGTTACCAGCAGTTCCAGGAAAGATTACTCTATCCACTCCTGCATCAGGACAGCATTATTCCAAATGAGGAGTCCAGATGTTAAATTTGTACATTATCTTCCTGATTTCTTCCCCTATGCATAGTTCAACTTTTAAAATATTTTATTTCTCATCCAGATAGTCAAAACCTTCTGCTTTATGGGGAAGACCATGAGATCACCACGTCTGCAGTCTAAAGAACTGAAGAGACTAGTTGCTTTTTCAGTCAGTTTTAAGTCCTTAACTCACGACATAGGAATATGAGCTATTATCCCTAAACCGTTTTGAGCAGTGTACTTCATAAATAGCCTGGCTGACATAAAGATTGTACCATTTAAACAGCAGAGTACTCAAGCTGTAAGCTTTGTCTATGTACGTGGAGTACTTTTAAAAGCTGCCAATAAATTGTAACAGATAGCTTAACACTTTGAAACACAGTGGAAAAGCCAATTAAAAATACCTTGGAGCTGCAATTGGAAATACTGTGAGCCAGCTGGTCAAAACTGCTTTCAGAAATAATTCTGAGCTTACTAATTTTGCTGTTAACAGTCAATCAGAAATATAGCAATTAACTAGAGTATCCTCATTTTACTTTGGACTAATGCTAGTGTCATAAGCAAGGATACTCCAACTAAAGCCATTCCTTCGCCATGAATGTCAGCCCAGAACTTAAGTCATCAGACACAAAGCAGGAGCTAATCATGTAATGTTTTCATAAATGCATTCATTTCCTTTTCTTCATAACATCTCTTTTAAACTATGGATTACAAGCTAGCTGGTGCCTGGAACAGGGGGATCTCCCTTGTAAGTGCACACTTATGGAGCAGTGACATCCCAGCTTATGACTGGAATTATGCAGTGCTAAAATGATATAAGTGATAATTCACAACATCTGTGTTGTCTTTTGGGAAGTATTTGTTGTATTCCAAAATATAACCTTAGCATATTTAGGGTTCTCAAGTGACACATTTTGGCTATCTCATATTGCTGATGGGTGAGTGGTTAACTGCCACTTTTTTACATTCTGCTAAGTCAATGAACCATCTTTTAATGCATTTTTCTGGAAGCCATACCTTAAGGAAGACTCCCTGTTCTCTGTCATAATTTCTCACAGTCTGGAAAATCAACTCTGTTGAATGTGCTTTCTTCAGAGCTGCAGTTGACAAAGTAAGTATCAAGCAGTGCTAGTAGCAGGGTTTGGTGCTAAGCCTGCACAAATGTCATTTTTCTGACCAGTCAGATCTGTCAAAGGCCCATCAGTCACAGCCCCTTTTATGTCAAATTGGAAGATCTCACCTCTTCCCTCTGTTCGCAATATTACATCAGTGAAGCTTCTTTGACTTCACATGCCCCAGTGCAGGGGAATGTTTCACCTGCTGTTTTTCTCTACTTTTTTCCCCTAAAGGTATGGATGTGATAAACTGATAAAGAGACATCTGCAACAGAGCTGTCTCTGTCTTTCACCTCAGTAGTTAGCAGAGTGCTCCCAAAATGGGTCCTGATCAATCTCTGAGCAGAAGCGTCAAATAAGCATATTAACACCCCTTCCATTTATATCCTATACAGAGGCAGAATTTGACATACATTTTGACATGCAATTACATAGTTTATAAGCTTTGATAGTTAAACTGACATACTTTGAATTTTTTTTTAATATATTGGAAAAATATTCATAAAATAGTATGGACAAAAACCATAGGGACATACAGGAGAGTCATACAGGATATTTATGCCTTTGGCTTGAAAAAAAGGCAGTCATAAGTAGGACTTGTGGAAATACTAGTATTGTATATTGCGTTCACTCATACTGCCAGAATATTTTCTGAACAAGTTACCAACTGAAACATCATTTTTCGTTATCATCTATTTGCATTCAGACTCATCTAAAAAAATGAGGCTTGGGGATCTCATATAGCTTAGTCATGGTGACACATCAAAGTAGACAGGAGATTAACAGTGTAGACAAGCACATGGATCTCAGAGAGAACTTCAAACAATTTGAGTGATTTGGTTCAGCTAAAGTTCCCCAAGGAAAACAACACTTCTTATAAGAAACTTGACCCTTGAAAAATGCTAAAATATTTTTAACATGATTACCACACTATGTGTTGTTTTATAGCACTTCTAGGGGTCTAACTCATCATTTCTATAAACAAAGTGGCTTCCTGTCCTCAGTCAATTGCTTGAGAAGAATGAAGCATGCCAGCTGATAGATATGGCTGTAGCAGAGTAGCAAAGGAAGAGCATTAAGAAATAGGAGAAAATCCCCACCAAGGGACATGCTACAAAACAGTGATGATTTTTTGTCTTTCATTTTTAAGAACTGCTCTCAGAATCTAGAAAGAAAAATCTCTGTTTTAAATTCCTTATCAGGAGCATTTATAGTGCTCCAGACTGGAAAAAAAACCAACTCAATCATGACAACTGGATAAATACTGCCAACCCTCAAATTTTCATGTTTTCATTTGAGATGAAACAGCAAGCCTTTTCTTTGATACGATCTACAGTCTCAATCTACAATTTCAGTTAGGTGTGGTATGAATATTCATATGAGTGCTCTTTCCTCCACAAGGAAGCTCCCAAATGAGAACTCAATAAGGCACAAGACTACTAGTGGCTTCAAAAAAACCCCTTCCACCTAAGCTCTCAGAGTCCACATTTGGAGTGAAAATGTGTATTTTTTTCTCAAGGAAGGCTCTGATTCCTCAACTTAGAGCAGTTTCCACTAGACATGGACTACGCACCACAAACTTGAAACTGTTTTGTGCCAAGACTATGAAGTATGTAACTAATGTGTTTTCCATGTTGTGAGGATATTCAGTGAGTACAAGTAAGACTATTACATCTCTATTGATCGCAGTTTAAAACAGAGCTACAGCTATATTTTGTATGAAATCCTAGCTCTGGAAAAGCCAGTGTCTTTTTGCATTTGCTTTTGATGGATCAAAATTTCACCCCGTGTTTTCTTTGATGGAGAAAACATATTTATCATCTGGAAGGTCATTACCCTGGGTATGAAGTGCAAGTTCTGATCCACCAGCTGCAAATTATTTTTTATTATAAATAGACTTTTTGAACCTCTAGTGGAATAGATGAAGGTAAATGAGGAAAGAACATAATCCACTTTCATTTGACCTTTGTCTTTTCAGATTAGCAATAAGTACTGATTTCCATCATGACATGTCTTTGTCAGGCAGCATTTGGTAATGCTTTTCAGAGATGAATGAAAGTCACAGTAGTATAAGCATCACTATAGGCCTGAAACTGAAATTTCAGCTGACAATTTTATACTGGCCCTACATTCTAATGTTATCATGAAGTTACACCTCCTCAGGTGTTTTCATTTTGTTAGTACAGCAGGAAGCTAAGACTTCAGTAAAACATTACACATAGCATAAAAGACTGCACTGGAAATTTGCAATATGTCATTCATTTCTTGCCTTGTGTGTTCTGGCACATTTTTAAAGGAATTAGCAATACAATATTTACTAGTTTTATTGGAGAGTTTCAGCTGTGATTGCCCAGATGCCATCTGGTGAAGTGCTCACAGGTCAGAGTCCAGAATCAGGACGGTATTTCAGTAAAGCAAAATTCCTTGTACAATCAGGGTCTGAGGGCAGTTGGCACCTCATGTTTTCTCACCATCCTGCATAAATTTCCATTGTTTGTTCTCCTGGAAAGGACACTGCCTGTGTGATCAAAAAGAAAAATAGTGAAAAAACTCTTATAAATATTTAAGTATTGCTATAATTACATTTTGTTGCACTTTATTACCACATCACGACCATTCTACAGGAAAGCAAACAAACAATAAAAAGGCCATGCTATAGCTGGTGATGCCTCAGGCTTCCTCAGGAGTGCCTGTCTGGACTGACCCCACAGCTCATGGCCATAGGTTTGGGGAGATCCTGCTGGCCTAGGCAAGGAGCAGTGCTAGGCAGGGCCGCCTGCAGGGCCGGCAGCTGACTGATGGGGAAGAAAAGCAGTGCAGCAAAGAAACCTTGTCGTTGCAGGGAGAAAGAGTGGCCCTATTTTTGTTCCATTTTTCTGCGGAAGCTGAGTCACTTGTGCTGCAGCATGTCAAGCCCAAGCAAACACAGTTTGCTGTTCACAGAGTGACAGGCTCGCAGCAGGGCTGGGGCTGGCTGGCACCTCTGGCGATGGCCTCGTCCAGCCCCCTGCACAGAGGAAGGCCAGCCTCAGCAGCCTGCATGGGGCTGTGTCCAGTTGTGTTTTGAATCTTCCCAAGCACAGAACTCCACAGCCTCCCCAAGCGGCCTGTTGTTAATTTGTAAGTTTTACCTGCAAAACTCGAGTCTCTTTGCTTTGCAGAAATGCCAAAAGGCACGTTTCAGTAGCTTCTGCAGAGACAATGCTGCCTTTCAGCTCCCGTGTAACTGTAGATGGTTCCAGAGGACACCGATCCCTGCAGGACTAACCCAGGGAACAGGCTCTAGCCTTTAGCCAGAGGTGGGGTGCGGTGGCAAAATGACCACAGCCTCACTGCCTCCTTTACCTTAGCCAGAGTTCAGGCAGCTTGTCCAAGTGTTGCTGGAAGCCTTGGCAGAGTCAGGTCCCCTCATTTCCCATCTCTGGTCTTTGTCTTTACTCAGTGCCACAGCAGAAAATGGTCCACCTTAGGGAAGCAAATCTGTCTCTTGAGAAGCTTTAGGCTTTGGGTCTCTTGCTTTAAAACCAAGAGAGAGAAAAACAATCTCTTCATGACCAAAATGCCAGTTCAATGCAAAATCTGTATTTACGAATTACTGCACAGTTAGTCTAAAAAGTTTCACCTTAAAGAGAAATATCATATTAAGCCCAGTCATTCTGTCAACATTCAACAGCACAAATCGTATTTCTTCAGACAGAGAAAACCCCCCCCAAACCAGACAAAATAAAAAACCCTCAAACACCTGCACAGTTGCCTTGCTACCGATTTTTTCTTCTAGGACTTGATCCTGTAAACTTCCCACCCTTGTGATACTTCCTGGTAACGTGAGTTTAGAGGATGTGGATCTCTACTCATCTAGCAACGCAATTCAGTTGCAAGCTAAAGTAAGTACAAATTCAACAACATTTTAGCTCTGATTTCCTCTGATATAAAGCATAAAGTATACAGCATAAATGGCAGCCAATTACAATTACTGAGTCATCACAGCACTAAGGAGGTCCAGAGATGTTGAAAGACGTTGGAGAAAAACTCTAGCAGGACAACTCATGCAGGGGATTTTGGCCCATCCCCCAACATTTCCTAGATTTTTTTTCATTCCTAGCCAACAGATGAATAAAAATATGATACTCCTCCTTACTCCCAACCTTTTCTTTCTCCCCTACTCTTCAAGCTTCTTTTGAGAAGCCTGGGTGGAAATACCTTTATTTTTCAAAATGCTGTGAGAGTAGCTGGTCCTGTAACACTTCCAGAGCAGCTTTACTTCAAATGCTGCCACAGCAGCAAACGGGTCTGATGAGGATTAACACCTCCCTGTAATTGGTGGATTTTGATCATTTACAGAAGTGACGTTACTCCCACTGCTCTCATTGATTTTGTTTCATAAATCCCAAGTGTGATATTATCCCCCTGTAGTTTAACTGCTTTTTAGGTGGTGGGAAGGATGGCGAAGGGGAGGAAAATGGGGGCAAGTTGCATGGTTCATACTATGTTTAATACTCTAATCCATATATTTTATTTCAACTTTCTCTGGTTTAGGCTGCCTTATTTTCATCTTCAGCTCTCTTTTTTTCACTTCTCATTATTTTCTTCGTCTTCCTTCAGTTTGCAATGTGTTACCCTGCTTTCTACTCTCTAAATTTGCTATGTATTTAGACGTGCTTCGATTCAGTCATAAAGAAGGTCACAGAGAGTTCAGAAATGTTTGGAAAGGAAAAAAAAAAAGCTGAGAAAGATCCCCTATTTTTCTTTTGTTGATGGAGGGTGCTGATGGTTTTGTGATTTGCATGGTAAGTGTTATTGGGAACTAGCTCTGATACGGCTTGTCCACATTCACTCAGGACAGTGCAGGGCTGCAATGCTGTTTCCTCACATGAGTTCATATCTGCAAATGAGCAGTGGGAGTTCTACTGGGGGAGGATGGGGGGAGGAAGGGAAGAGACAGACTGCAGTCCAATTTGAAATAATTAATCTAATCTTTCTGTTACTATTCCGACCAATTCATATCATCCTTCTGCTCAAAACAAACTGCTGGATGTCGCGTTCTCTTTTTTATAGACTTCCTGTAGCCATTAGCCCTACGTCAGCTTATGTGATATATCACGTATCCTTTAAAATTCTACATTCATTGGAATGAGTTCTTGAGTTATTAGTTCCTCCATCCGCCCACCGATCCCTCCCTTCCCTCCTCTGCTGCAGGTAATCAGCCATCCAGCAGGACACTCAAAGCACCTACTTACAAAATTATCTATCCAGGAGGATGTTAGAGGTTTTATGTATATACAGAGGAGGACCAAAAACAATTGGCTGGGTAAAACATTTACGCATAACTTCTGGCTTTCTCTCAGGCATAGCTTTTGCAAGGGATTTATAGGTCAGATTGGCTCAGCAGTTTCAGCCTATTGCCCACCCTACCTTAACAAAGCTTGTGTGTGTTTGTACAGCTGTGCTCATAGCTGTGGGAGTCCCAGGGATCCCACAAGCCTTCAGTTCCTCTACCTCCCCTTCATCGTTTACCAGCACGCAAATGTGCACAGAATGAAACTGTAGAAAACTGTCTGACTAGCAGGTTAAAGGCCCAGGACTCAAACCCTGTTTATTTTCTTTGCTTGATTTCCTGCTGCTACAGTGAGTAAATGGTATTTTTCTCCTTGCCTTTTTACCTGTTTGTCTATCACTGTTTGGCCAAGAATGAAAGAAACCATCCCTTTCAGGCTCCTTTAGAGGACTTCAAGGGACACAGAATGTTTATGTGCTGCTCTGGGTCTTCAGTGTTTTGTGCTGTTTCAGCGGGGGTGTTGGTATAAAATGGGATATAAAGTCACACAGAAGTAAACCCACCTGCATCTCCTGAAACTTCATGCTAAGGAAGGGATGTATTTTAATTAATAATATGCCAATTCACAATTAAGTCCAGTAAATGCTTGATGCTGAGCAGTTTAGAGGCAATTAATATACTTTTTGAACTGGTGCCACAAATTACAAAGTCTGCCATCTGGGGAGGTATTACATTTGAAATTAAATTAAAAAAAAGTCAAGATGTTTCTGAAAATTAGCTAGCAAATTCCAGCCAATCTCACATTCATTAGGATTTTTTTTGAAAAGCAAAAGAAAACAAGGAGGAAAAAAAGGTTCTTAAATTATATCTATTAACCTAATAAAGTCCAGAAACTCAGAATTTCAATAAAATGTTAGCTTAACTAGTGATTTCAAAAGAAACTCTATTTGTATTTCAAGTATTATTGTCATTCCTAAAGTCTGATGCCAATTTGATAAAAGCTCTAATTCAGAAAAGTATAAACTCTACTAACAAAAGAAATTAAAAACTGTCACATTTTCAAAGGATCCTATTACTCAGTTCTTGCAGACATTTCTAATTAGAGAACTGTATTCATTAACACTTGATATGTTAGCAATCTGCCAAGATTTCTCTTTTCTCTTTCAGTCATTTGGACCTCTGTTCCGCAATGAGCTAAGCAAAGACTCACATCCACATCCAGCCTGACTGAGGATAGAAATTCAGAAGGAGTGAGAGCAGGAGGTAGAGAGGCTCCAACAAAGAGCTTGCAGGGGCAAGGGACATTTTAGTTCCTTACTCTTCTGACCCCTTCTTTTTTTCATTTTACAATTATGTAGACATAAAAAGGAACAAGAAAACCTCAGGTGATGTCTCCATTATCATCTGTTTTTGAAAGTAAGTTCACTGAACTTTTTAAAGAGAACTCAGTCACTGAGGATTAAAGATTGCATCCCTGTTTGAAAAATCACATTGACGTTTCTGACTAGAACAAAAAAAAGTCAGCCTGAAGTTTCTATTGCAGCACTCAGAACTGTATCTGACACACTTAAAAATGTGAAATAAAAATCCCAATTCCTTTAATTTTTCTGGACTGCTCTAAATTAGTTCTGGTTTACTTTGTTCTTTTCTGATTAACCCCACTTTGTACATCAGGTAAAATGCTTGCTAGCTGAAATGAAGTGAAAAGAGAAAGAGGAAGTGTATGGATATGTAAGGAACATTCTCTTACCAAACGACCGTGTTAAAGTTTTTCATGGAGAGTCTCAATGAGGTGCCCCAGGTTAGTATTGTAAAGAAACACTGCATGAAAAAACGTAATTAAGCTTAAGAAATCTCCAAACACAGTATTCTTCTGCACAATTACCCATACTATTGCTGTATCGAAGTTTTTAAAAAATCTTGAGATTGACCTTTTTTTTTCACAGGAGAGGAAGCAGAGGAATTGCCTTTGTGCTTTTGACACTTTTCAGGTTCATATTTTCACAATTTTTGTCCAGGTTTAATGGTTGAAAAAGTGTTTTTTTCTTGAAGTAGGGGCTGAAATCATTTTCTCATCACACAGTGTCCTCACTTTAGGATATGGGGGAACAGGAAGGAAGAACTTCATACCATATTGAATCAAAGATCCTACTTAGCACGTGACTGCACACTTTGTTTCTTTCCACAGACACATGCACAAGAGACTTTCAAGAGACCTCTGGTTGTCACAGTACTGCCTCTTCACTCAGGGGAGTTTCCTCTGCATCCTGGAAATAATTTCAGAGGCATTCCATGGATAAGACAATAGGACTTTCATAGTCAAAGCTCAGGATAAAGTGAGGAGGAGAATAATATTCAAATACCAGTGCATACTGTCAAATTCTGTACATTTTCATTAAGAAGGTAAGAAATATTGTTCACTGCTGAAAGTATGAATAACCAAAGAAGCAGCTAATCTTCTTTTCCAGTTTATGAAGAAAGTTAGATTATAAGCAGACAGCACAGGAAAAGGGTGAAGGACTGGAAAACTCAAGCCCTTCCCTTGAGATACATTTGGAAAAAATCTGTGGGAGAGCTGAAGGGGTTTTTGTTTGACTTTCCATTTGTTTGGTTTGTTGTACTCCAAAACAGAAAAAGAACGTGGATATAATACAAATTTCTTCAGTGTTACAGAAGATCCACCTCCCATATTAATCAAAACATGCAAAGATAGACATTTAACTGAAGGAATTTGTACAGTACAGCAAGAAGAAGAGATTATTTCAAAAATCTGGAATGGAACTACTCAGTGAACAGGAATAAAGCACAAATTTATCTGGAAGTAAATGAACATGTTTGAAACCCCCTTTTGGCATGCATGCAAAATCCGTGATGTGTTTTGCATCCAAGTGAGACAAGGTATTCTCAAGGCTATTTAGCTATCCTAAAAGCTACACGTATTTCTGAAGATCTCCAGGAGCTTAGTCCATGACTTAGGCCAGGAGACTTTCTTTTGCTTTTTTTTAATTTTCCAAATACCAATGAATTTTAAACCTGCCTCATCTACCCAAATAACACAGATAAACCCACACTAAAAAAAAAGCATTAGAAAAAAATAAATACGCAGCCTGCCAATTCTTTACCTCTTTTGTCATCACTGAGGCTAAAATTAGAGGAAACTCCAAATATGCAATATTTTTTCACCACCTTGTGCCAAATGTTTATTTATACTGATAGGGACCGTATCTTGTCAAGAAGCAAATCTGCTTGCAACACATAATAAATATAGCTACACACAACATGTTAATAGCTTTCAGACTACAATGGAAACCCTTAATTAAAATCTGCATGTTCTCCTCACACTTCTAAGCTGCTACACACACAGTTCTGGCAACACAGGTTATCCGCATTTCTAGGCTTCTGGTATGATTAGAGACATACAGTTTCCAAAGTGAAAATCTGATGTGGATGAGTGATAATCACTTTGTCATGGTCTCCTGGGGATAAAACTTCTGAACAGTAGATAATATATTAAGGCAGCTTTTTGCCTTTAGGTGATCCAAGTAGAGGAATTTATCAGTTGGTAGATCTGTACAGTGCCAGGTGGTATCAGCCCCCATTTTCATAAGAAGAGGGGCACATTATGAAGAACACATTGTGATTGTTATCAACCCTCACAGAGAAACCAAGGACCAACAAGCTTTCAGGCTTATACCTGGAATTTCTGGGGTCTGAAGATTTGTAGAACACTCCAGAAGAAAGTGATATCATTCTTATGCTGGTAGCATTTAGATAAAGATTGTGTTTAATCTTTCTTTTTTCTTTTCAAGAAGGGTAGTTCTTCACTGATGGCTCATTCATCCTGTATCCTTCTGTGGTTCTCACCGCCACTGCGGCATTTCAGCCTATTCCTGCTAATCCATTGCCATTCAAACCTTGACCTGGAACTGCTGGAGAACATATAGCATACTGGGAAGTATGACAGAGTGATTGGCAGGAAGGATTTAGGAATATTGGAAAAGCTAATCAAAAAGAAGCAAGAGAAATAGAGAAAGAAGAGCCCAGAAAAACACAGGGGCAAATTCTTACAGGAGATTGTAGAATGTTATAGAGATTCCCTCTGGAGACCAGAGGTTTCTCCCTATTGTTCCTGGGAACACATCTTACAGAGACAGCTATTGGTGTACAGATGAACAGATGACAGAAAGAGAGGAGGGAAGAGAGAAAACTGGAGAGGGGGAAAGGGCAGGAAAAAATTTACATACACCACCAAGAGTTCCAGTTGTGGCTTTAATGGCTCAAGGGCTCACCAAATCTTACTTTGCTCTGCAGAGCTGCCACTGCTGGAGTGGGCAACTCCAAAGCTCCCAGCAGGGAGGTTTATTTAAGAGGAAGTTTTTCTACTGTACATGGGAGATAAACTGAATATTGTTCCCCATGTTTGGGCCTTATGAAAAACAGTCTTTCATGTCTGCTCTGTGCCTGTGAATATACTTGTAAAACCCTACAAACTTAAAAATAGCATAAGTGAGTGTCAGTATCACTTCAATAATAATAATAAAATGTTGAAACTAAGGCTTAGATGCTTATGCACAACAACACAATGTTTTAAATTCCTTGATGCAAGACTGGTTTTTCACCACTTTCTGTACACAGAAAACTGCATCTCACACTGAGAAACGTCATGCAGCAACTTTCATTTCTACTGCTGAAGAACTAGTCATAAGAAGCAATGTTTATACCAAACTCCTCTAAACTTCAGTCAGGTTTGGATTTTATACTCAGTTTTTGTTTTAAAAAATGCAGAGTTAAGTTTTGTAAATACATAATGAACAATGACATAAAGCAATGAGTAAGTTCTGTAGAATTGAACTGGGTAAAGCACTGCTTTTTTCTATGAAGGCTTATCTACGTTATTTTCACTTGTGAACATGAAAGAGAATACGAGACACTAAATTGTAACTGAACATTTTCAGTTGTATATATTTATATGAGATATAATGTGTATTTATATAAGGTAATGCAGAATGCTACAATAAAATAGATTTAAAACAGCATTTTCATTAGAATTGCAATGTATGGAAAGGTTCAACAAGCATTTGTCATTCATCTCATTTTGTATGTGTACGGTTGGCTCCCTTCCTCCCCATCCTCCTCATCCTCGAAAGCAGAACCACTGTTATCCTAAGTAGTCTGTTTCCAGTTTATCCTTCTTTAATCATGGTGAAAAGCCTAAAAGCCAGAAGAAGATCCAATGTAGTGACATTTTTTCAGACAGAGAAACACTTGGCAAGTATTTATTGTGATTGACCTAATTATAGCAGTAGCAGAGAAGTGCCAATATGTCCATTACAGTGTTCTTACTGACTGCAACATCTCATTGTAGAAAGTGAACTTTAATTAATGGTGGAAAACCTGATGATTTTTCTTTTGTAATATAACATCCAAAGCCTCTGTTTGATTATCTTGATCTAGTTAAAACTACTTCTAAAGATTGAAATGATTCCTGGGTTGTTTTTATTTTCGGGTGGAGAAGAGCCTTAACAGTTATGAATTATACAATGCAATGAACCTCTTCCCACCAGAACCTTTGCTACATTTACTATATGGAGAGGTTAAATCCTGAAATAGTTGTTAAAACTAGTTTTTAAAAAATAACTGTTCAAATACTGTAACAATTGTCTCTGGTCTGAGTTGTATCAAAAGTGAGAGTGGACCCACTGCATTCTCAGGCAAATTTCATGATGAGTAAGGGTGCACTGAAGGGGAAAACTGATGTACTCTTGTTTACCAGAAGGAAGTAAGAGGAGCATAGCAGTTAAAAACTTGAACTGAGAGCTCATGGTCTTGTTGGATCTTCACACAAAGATTCTTTCCTTTTCCTACAAGATTGCTTTTTAGGGTAGTAACTCTTTCTCTGATTGTATTTCATTCATGCTACTGCACAACAAAGAACAAGGCTCACCAAAACTGAGGAATGGTGTTACATCCTCCAAAAGTGCTGAGCATCCTGCAGTAATGAGAAATCTTGTGTGATAAGCAGAATATTATGTCATTCTCCAGATCCAGCAACATAGCTGTCTTCCTGAAAGTCAATTAAACCAAGAATTTTCAAGCTAGGACCAAGCATCTGCTCAGCCAATGTGAACATCTGTTGCTCAGTACCAAGGAGCACCATTAAACTGGCAATTCAGTGCTCTTTGCTCTAGTTTCTTCTTTTGACACTTTCATACTAAGGAAATAAGCTTGTTGCAGTCATGGACACATAAACATTTTTAATTTCATTTTCTTGCAGCTAATTTCAGCAGCTCACCTGAATGTATTTATATGCAACAGAGTTATAAATTCAGACTGGATATTTAAAGTTCTGTAAGCACATCTACTCTCCAGTTCTTAGGTCCTAAGGTAACATCATACTTTTATCTACAGACAGCATGAGAAATTCAATGCTATCTGTCTCCTTTATCTTTCAAAAGCAGAAATAAACAGCAAGACTGAATCTCTTTATGGCTTCAAACTAAGCTCCTTTCATTTTCTTGTATCTAATTCATATTCTGTTCTCTCTAGTCAATTTGTGACAAAAGTGTCTTTATCATCTTCACTTGTTAGTACGTTTAAGTAATGCAATAGGGAACAGTAGCTGAGCAGTGAGAGTCTGCTCCACATTTCCTGTTTTCCAGGAGAAAAAGGGAGATTTCATGTATACTTGCTATGCCTTATGGACATAAGATTCTTTCTCATCATCCCAGCAAAATATTTGCAATTATGAAAAATGCAGGACTGACCTTTTGGGCACTTCCTGGGAACTCTCACACAATATTAGTGCTGTTACCTTGTTTTTTTAAATAACTGCTGCTGTGATAGACATTTCTATTTCATATAAATTACCATTTCTTACTAAGGCTCCCAAAGTTTTAGCTTATTATACTGTGTGATTTTAAACACAAGAAACACATTGGTATATTTTCTGTGTCTGTCTTCATACTTTTTTCAAAATTTATTTTAGAAACGCACATATGAAGTTGAGGCAATTATTGTTTGAGTTGCTAAATTACCATTAATTTGTTTTCACCTGAAATCACAGAACTTAATTTATCCAGGATATCATAATTCTGGCCCATATTATGTGATTTTCAACCACTTCATAATTTTTATAGGAAATAACTGTGAGGATATAGCAGTCACCACATTCTTTTCTCACCAGGCATATACATGTATTAATTTATATGCACAATATGCAACAGGAAAAGATTAATTCCAAAGGGAGAATCCTATATCACTCAAATACTCTATTGCATATTTACTATATGTGAACATTTCCATGCCCAGCTAAACTGTATAATCACCATGATTGTAGGTGCAAATTATGTAATTGTACATGCTGGTAATTGCCATACCTCTTTGCCTGTGAAGTCACCTCATTTACATGTGTGACAGTGGCATCTGCTTTTTCAAATTAGGGAACTTACTGTGGGGCAAAACATTTAAGAAAGTAAAGCCCTAAAGAGTAAGTCTCACTTCCATACAAATGTTTCTAACCCTGAAACAAGTTGGGAGAGGTATATGGAAAAGAAACAAAATTATGTCTCCCAAGAATGTTATTGGAAGATTTTCACATGGTATCACAACATTTTTAAACAGCAATTGTCAAATGGCACTGCTGCAAGAATCAGGATGAAAGAGCCCTTGCAGGAAAGTCTGTTGAAATAGCATGGATATTAAAGAGTAGTCATGCAAATGTCAGTTCCATTTTGCAGCTATTAACCTAATGCTTTAATCTAACAAGTATTTCCAGCCATTATATTTCTTCACTTGCATCATCTGGCCTGCTCCAAGGATAAGCCAAACTGCTCCACAGAAAGTCTTGCGAATGGGCGTGTTTAGCTGACTGATTGTGCTGTCACAATCTCTGGCAAAAGTTCCTTTTTACTCTTATGCTCCCACAAAGCAATCTTTAACTTTTATGCTATGGGGGAAGGTCACTTTTTTGCTTCATAATTAGCAACCTACTACTGACTGCTGGAATTTTAGAGAGAAAAAATCCTCCATAAAACACCCTATTTCATGGCCTGGATGGGCACGTATCCAAGACTAATTTATAGTCTCTTGCTTGAAAGTGATGCATGATGTTAACCTAGCCTTAGAAGAAGAGCATTAAGAGCATATCTACACCATCTGTTGCAGTCTGAGAGAGAGCTTCCCAAGGCAGTGCCACACAAACTAGTTAACCTGTAGACACACCGCAGTATAGACCCAAATAAGCGACACCCCCCTGCTGCTCCCAAGTTGATCGAGGGATTAATCCTTCTGAGATGTTTTTCTGACATGCAACTCCTCAGCAGGATGGATTTCCTGAGTCAGAGTACAGCACTAATAATCTTCCTTGAACTTATCAAGTGAGCTATTGATCACTTGTACTTGGATTCTTAACTTCTGTCATCCTCTCTAATAAGCACTTTGATCGTAAGCACTACTTCAATACTTTAGTGAATTCTTCTTGTGACTGAGCAGCACTAATCTTACGGTATACTAAAACCACTGCCAGTCATGCCCACTTGTTGGCTTGCAAGGTGGGTCTTCTCTCTACATAAAACCTGGCCAGGAAGACAGAACAAATTTATCTGTTATCTTGCTTTTTGTTTAAAGTCTGTGATGGGAAGTATGACAACTATGCCTGCATCCACTGGCTTTGCAAACAGCCCTCTTTGTCCATCTCTTTCCAAACCAAAGTCTTTTCTGTTCTCAGACTCTACCTCATATATCCTCTTTTTGGCAATCCAAAGGCCTCAGAAAATGATAAACAAAAATTGGCACTTGTACCTAACAGCATTTCCAGCCATCTGCCTTTGACAGGTTCCGAGTCAATCTTATGTACAAAGTCAGACCCATAGGTTGTGTCACCTTCTTGGAGAGACAAAACCAGTGGGGAGGGTTCAGAGAAGGAAATGTATGGAAATTCTTTCAAAAAAGGCAAATGCTGCCAGAGGTAGCTTACAAAAGCGCATCTGCTCTGGTGAGCACATACATGGGCACGATCCCCTCTTTGTTATTTCTGTGGGGCTGATATTTGTAATGTGGAGCGACAATACCCCTGTTCAGCACCAGCTGTATGATTTTAGATAGCACTCAATAGCCAATTGCACAAGACCAATTCCAATCTGTCAGTGTAGTGTGGTCTGTCCTGTCACAGGAAGTGTTGTTTTTGGAACAGTTTGAGCAGCCATTGCCATTTTACTGTCTACTGACAGAAATTAATAGTGAAGGCCTTGTAGAGCAATTTATCAACAGCTGTTTGAATTTACACTTTTTTCACCCCTCCTATCTGCAGACCAGGACTGCCTGCCTATTTGTGTCAAAATGTCAGTGGAAGGTAAAAATTGAGCAGGATCGACTCCTGGGAGTAACTGATCTCAGTGACATAGGGTTTTGTTAAACTCCACTAGGGCTGGTTTTGAAAGGGGCGGAAAGTCTCCAGCTCAGGCTTGTGACCGGTCACAGGAGAGATGTAAACACAGATGCATCCAGAGAGGCCAGCCCCACAAACGCAGGCCCCAGACAGTGCAATCAGCACCGTGCGAGACACAGCGACGGCAGAAAACCTCTGAAAGGAGCAGCCGCTTTTCCTTCAATTCAACCGTGTAAAATAAAGCAAAAAACACAGACATGTTAACTGACATGAGGAGGAAGTTTATTTTCAGTTTTCAGTCTTTTCATCCTTTTTGTTTAGAAAAAAGAAAAGCACATTCCCACTCTGAGAGAAAATATGAACTATGGCTGTTTGAAAGTATCATATAAATTTTGTTTCTTCTGCTGAAAATGCCAGGCTGAGGTTATTGTTCTTTCATATCCACAGACCGTACTTGTGACACAAATTGTTCTGCCATCCACCTTAAATGACACTGCAATTCTGCTAGAATACAACAGTACTCATAGACATACCTTATTAGTAGTGACAGGGTGTATAAAAAGAGTGCTAGGATGGCAGTGCAATTTCAGTATTCATAAAGAAATAAATTAACATCAGAATGAAATTCAAGGATACTGTACCATACAAAAGATCAACAACAAAGAAGTGAACGAAATATTGGCAATCTTGTAAAACAAATTTTTTGGGTTTGTTTGTAAGGCAATAAAAAAATTTAGATTATTTGCTAACAAGAAAATTATTTGAAACAATACTTGTGTGTATATATGCATAAATATAAATTGAAATTAAATCTTCATTAAAAAACCCACTCCGAGATACATAGTGATTCTAAAAGGATTACCTTTCTAAGCATGAGTGGCACTTAGGTAAAAATACGTTTGTATGCAACAGCTTTGAAAAAGATTAATCTTTAGATAGGTTTGTGCATGCAGTTTTTCTCACAAGCTTGCATCACTGGAGAGAAATAGTCTTTAAAGTCTTGCAGAAACTTTGAAAGCACATTTTCCAGTAGCAGGCTTTATTTTCAGCAATTTATCTTTCACTGCTTCCTTTCTTTGAATGCTACTTTTGATGCTGCTTTGTGTGAAGGATAATCACAAACAGTTTGGAAGAACCTCAAAGGGGTGGGGAACAGGGAAAAATAAAAAGACTGCCTTCCCTGACAAATAAAAATAGGCTTTACCATTCTCTCACGCAAAAAGCTGATTTTTCCAGTATAGGAAAAAAAAAAAGAGGGGTGTTCTTAAATTTCTGGCAGCAGCTAACACACCCTTCATTATTTGCTATCCTAACCACATCATCAAAACCTTAAAAATTCAATGAGGAAAAATTGGGTTTTTTTTCTTCAAAGGAGCTCATTGTATATTTCACTATAAATGCAGAGAGGAGTGATTTTCTTTCCTCTGAAAGGTGTGATTTTTATTGCAAATCAGAAAGACTGTGGAGGTCCAGACTATGTTTTACACCAAAAGACTGGCACACAAGGAGCCTTCATGACATATTGCAAGGTCAGGAGCTGTAAAAATTAATGCAGAGAGCATACCCCGGTTAATAAACAGTTTTACAGAATCTGATCAGCCCAGGAATGACTGGAATATACTTTTTTCTTAATATAGTATTTGTTTGTGGTTTTTAACTCCTTGGGAATACTGGCTTGGTTATGTACATATTTTTTATTCAGACATGATATGAAATGCAGAGGTAGGAGTATTAGAGAAACATGGATAGGAAACATCAGAGCAGGGTGAAGGGTGAAGAAAGATTGTTCTCACTGAAGGACAAATAGGACTTTGAAATAGCTTTAAACACCAACCCATCTTAGTAGAAACCAATTGCATTGTGAAATTTAATTAGATCTTACCTTCGTTTCACCAATTGAAATGCCGGTCCTGAATCTTGAAGGATGTGAACGTTAGATCGCTGTTCTGCAAGGCACACAGGAGAATCCTCCTGCCAGGACCCCCTCAGCACAGCTAGTGAGTTCCAGTTGTGGGTAAATGCAGTCATATAAGTTGTTGAATATTTTGAGACAATATGTCATCTATCCAAAGCATTGATGTAGGAGAGTCTGGGCCATACTGCTCACACCGAGGAAATTTTTTACTTCTTCTCTAAAGCTGTAGGTTTTTTTATAAAGCCTACAAGCAGTACCTACTAAATTCAGAGAAGAAACATCAGTAAAACCTGGATATAAAAGTAGGGACCTACTTGGAAGTGTGAAACTGAAAATGCAACTGTGAATTGACTGTGGCTGTACCACCCATGTTATGGATCTGAAGATGGCCAGAATATAATCAGCCAATGCATTAGAAGAAAATAGCTGGGACTATCAGCAACCATGTGAGATCACAGTTAAACCTGGGTGCTCAGACTATCCTGAAAACAGTCAGATAATCCCTGTGTACTTTGTAATTATCTGATTATTAACTTTGTTTCACCTCTCTATACTTTGCAGAAATGCTTTTCTTTAAGAGACCCTCTCTCTCAGTACTTCTGGTTTATCATTGCATAGGATTTTTTTCAGGTGATACTGAACCCAAGAGAACAATCACTCCTCCCAGCTTCACAAAATTTACCATCTCTGTCTAATGAATATTACTGTTCTGTTCTAGATATTTCTTCTCTCATCCATCTATCTATCTTGCCCTTATACCAGAGATTGTACTTCTGGGGTGGTACAGGACAGCTGCTGTGTGGACACAGCTAGATTTCCATAGCTCCAGTTTGGTCTAATGTCTCAGAATAACTCCACCTTCACTGGTGTTTACAATTAAGGAACTAAGAGCAGCTGAGGCACACATTTGTGTGCTTTTAGGGATGTTGATTGCTACTGTGTTGGACAGTGGGAAAAAATGGCATCTTAAACTGGTATAATTAAACCAAAGCCCTAAATCAGAGAAAGCCGTAATGTAATTCTCCTTTTTCTAAAATTACTCTTTTTCAGCTGATAAAACGACAGAAAAAATGGAACAAGTAAGGGTACTCTAATATTATTCCTTCTCAACATGACAATAAAATGAGATAGAAAAAGTAAGTAACGATAAAAACCACAAAATATGTTTGTGGGGAAAATTACAGCTCTTTTCCTGACCTGAGCACATAATGAGGATGCTGAACCAGAATTGCTACTGATGGAAGGCCAGATCAGAAATGGTCATCATAAGATGAACAAGATTTTGGGGAAACAGACATATGTGAAAACAGGTAAAAATATGGTTGATTACGTTTTTCATTAGTGATTTTTTTCCACAAAGTTTGCATAATCCATGAAAAGTCATCATAATTTCACACTATTAATGGGTTTCGATGATTTAATTTTTCTACTTAGTGTTGAACAAGTGTTCTGTGGTTGTGAGACCTGATGAGATCATTGTGAAAGAGCTTGTACTTACACCTGTTTTCCTTTCAA
This sequence comes from Ptilonorhynchus violaceus, assembly GCA_013397565.1. Lineage (NCBI taxonomy): Eukaryota > Metazoa > Chordata > Aves > Passeriformes > Ptilonorhynchidae > Ptilonorhynchus > Ptilonorhynchus violaceus. Next base: position 518,298 of record VZRJ01005913.1, on the reverse strand, counting down.
GACAGTGCACTCAACAGAAATGGAAATAAGAGGGTCAAATAAATCTTGTTCAGAGCTTTGCCCACAACAGATCACAGTGGTTTAGCCATAAGGCGGTGAGAGATAATGTTTCAAAGGTGAGTAAGACTGTGCACAAACTGCTTTTGTCTTGCCAAGAGACTAATCTGATTAGTGGACAATTCTTTCACGTTTTGGGTGTAACATCTTAGAAATGAGGCTTTTGGTCTTTTTTTCACTGAACTTCTACCAGTAGGAAGAGATGAATGCGTTGGTTTGTGTGCTTTCCACTGGGATATATAAGCACAAGTAGAGCTGGTTTGTAGGTTATTTCAGCTGGTAGAGCCTCTCTGTGCTTTTTGCATAGAAAATAGGTGTTTATTACTTAGAAACCCAGTAGAGAGCTGTCCTTTAATCATCTAACTGTGGGACATGACATGTTATAAAATGCACCTGTTAGAGGCTGTGCTGGAATTCAATTAGTTCTCATGTGACTTTTGCAGCTGAACTAATGGGCTGAAAGGTTATACTGGGTAAATACAAGATCCCAAATTGATTCACAGGGAAGTCTGGAGAAATGTCATGATTTCACTTTGTAAATTTTGGCCACACCACAATAATCACATTGTTATGTTGCTTTAAAAAGGCCCTGACTAGAGTGATACTGCTTACTGATTCTGAAATTTCAAAACAGAAGTCTTCTAGTTAATATTTCTCTGTTAAATGCCTGATCCTTCTGAGTAAGAAACAAAAATTGCTGTACTACAACAGCTACAGTTTGACAAACGGTGGCCATTCATTTCCACTTCTTGTTTTTGTTGTCATGTTTGACTAGTATAGCTAGTCATAGAGCAAATTCATTAAGAAGTTTGTTATGACTTGTTATAAGAAAACAGTGATTTAAATTGCTCTGCCTAATATTAACCTGTAATTACATTATAAAAATTTAATACTAAGAGACAGTTTTCTTTTTTGGCATATCTGCTATAGAAAAGATTTTTTGGTGTGTGTGTCCACCAAGGACTTTGCAGATTTATTTCCCTTCATGTTTTCATTTGACGTTCTTATAGCATGGTTTGGTATCAACTGCATGATGCATTTCCTACTTTTACATTGAACAAGCAGAACTTTTACTGGTTTACTAATATGAATGATCATAAAAGCTGTATCTTAGATCAGTTTGATGTAATCCTTTAGTATCTTTTACATTTAGTACATTTTAGATTTTTCATCTTGTAAACACTAAATTAGAAATATTTTGTACTTACATAGATCTACATAGCAAACACATAAAACCAGAATGTGAACAAGATAATACAAAAAGTTAGAAAACTATGCTAATATCTACATAATTTTTGTTATTTTGTCAGATTTTGTTCCATTCTTCATCTGTTGTGATCGAAGCTAACAGACTCTTGTTACTGCTTTCCTAATGCAGAAACCTGAGATACATTACGGTTTTCATAAAGCCCATGAACAGACCTTATTCTAAAATGACCACAGCAGCTGATTTTGTTTCCAAGTGTATTTTGTTATAAATTAATATATGGATGCATAGATATGTACTTTATGATGTATTATATTGATGGGAACTTTGTTTTTTCCCTGTTGGGAGGACCAGTGGAGCACTGCACCATCCTGGAGAAGCTGGATTACTGTTGAGCTGCGGTCAAAGCCCTTCCACCAGCTCTTGCTCACCATTTGTCAACCTCTGAGAGCAGGAATAGGAAGGAGTTGGGTCATTACCCTGCCTCCTGACTAAGTTATATTTTCAATAAGCTTGTTTAAACAAACCACCAACCCATTTTGGCTGTAACTTTCCAAATAAATTCAACCTGAGGCAGAGCCGTGGCACAGAGAATTTAAGCCTATTGCACTGTTTTAAGTGGCATCTGAGGGAAACATTAGGTGTGCTTCTAAATGGGACAGAAAAAACCTCAAGCCTAGAGGAATACAAGAAAACCGTCAAGTAGTCTGTTTTGTTACTGTGAATATCCCATATTGGCTGAATAGATAGGTCTTCTTGTCCTCCCCATGCTCTCTCAGTTTTAGATTTGGATTTATTTTTACTTTATTTTTTTAATGTTTATTTATTAGCACAGTACAAAGCTAAGCTGAAGGAATAACCTTAGTAATCCTTTGAATGGGTATTGCTCACCGTTTCTTTCTATGATTTGTGGTTTTCTTTTTTTTATTTATTCAAGTGGAAGATGCAACAGATTTTGAGAGCTAAATGACTGTAAACTGTGGTTTTGTAGAATGAATGCATCCTTTATGAAGTTTTCTAGTTTCTGAGCAAATAAATCCACCATTGCTTCTGTGTACTTTAGCTGCCTCTAGTCAGTGCTTGGAGAACTGCCATTCCCTGCTGGTTGCTGCTGTGGTTAGAAGCCTAAGTGAGAGTAAAGTTATCAGGCAGCTGGATATAATGTCAATTAATATATGTTGAAAATGTCTTAGCACAAAGCCTTAGAAGAACCAAACCCACTTTTCTATTTTCAGTTTCCATAGAACAACGCGCATTTATAAGTTTAAGAAATTTTATTTTGGAAAAATTCAATTCAGTTTTTAAATAAATTGATGATGTTTTTCTAATAGATCATTTATTTTATTATTTAATCCACGATGTTTTCTGGGATTTCCTCTCTGGAACTCGTTATGATAAAAATATCTTGTCTGTCTTGAGACTGTTACTGCACCGTCTCAGACCATGGAGTCCTCATTAACAATCCAGATTACCAACAGTAAGACTGTCTGACCCCATAATGACTAATCAAAATGCTTTGTTGAACTTGAATCAAATATCTTCCTAGGCTCTATGTTAATTCTTACCTAAATATAGAAGTTAAAAAGAAAACAGAGAATTAAAAAAGATCAGACAGGCAGCCATGGAGTCACTTTGATCACTCAACATTGCTATAATGGAAAAATTTGTAGTGCAAGAATTCATAACAAAAGAAAGTTCAGGATGTTCACGTTCATAATAAAATGAGCATAATATTATCATTGCAAGCCAGATATGCCCCTTAAAAATATGAAACAATCCTCTTTTTCATAACGGATGTTATAGAATAACGACCGATGAATTACAAAATTAAAATAGGCATCTTTCAGTACCTAGGAAATATATTGTTTAAAACTGAAAAATGTAAGTCTTGTATTTCTTTTTTGAAAATGTTGTCACATCAGTTTCAACATTCAAAATAATCTCCCCTCCATGGTCAGTGAAGATCTGGGAGATTTCCTTCTCCTCATCTATTCTTTTTCTTTGTTGACAGTTGTGTTTAGTTTGCACTAAGCTCTTATGAAGAGAAAGAAGCATAAGCAGCTTTTTCTATTTACTCCAGTTTTAGCCAGTAGCAGTAAGAAGCTGCTACCCAAAGCATGGGGCCCAAGGCCAGACTAATCAGAAGCTGAGGCACACCCCAGCCCTGTGCCTGGCTGTAGACTGCACCTGATACGTGCATGTCTTCAAAGTACAGAGAGGAAGACAGGCAAGGGAAGAGGCAGTGACCATTTCACTGGAAAAAGGTCAAGAGAAATAACTTCTTTTTGGCACTGCATTTGTTGTCAAGTCAGAGGTAGATTTCTGGGCAAGAAAGCTAGTTACTCCTATTAGTTTCCATGGAGTGCAAAGAAGTAAAGAATTGCCCATTTTCCATGGCCGAAAGGGAAGGCAGCAAATAAATACTTGGCTCACTTAATCAGTTTGTTCTCTAAAAAGCACAGCAAGACCTTGAATGGTCTCTAGTCACCTGAGCCAAAAAGGCAGCAGCTCCTCCCTGAGTTGCAGGAGGGCTGAAAAACTGAGGAGATGACACTGAACCTCTTACCCCACTTCGCAGAACAGCCTGTGCCCAGTGTGAGCCAGACTGTTGAGCTGGCTGCTGTTCAGTGTCCCTCATCTCAGAAGATCAGCTCCCCAGCTTTCTTCCCACCTTCCTGGGCACAGGGGTCTTCTTCCCCCAGCCCTCCTTGTGTGCTTGTGGGGCTTTACTGCTGGTACACTCATAGATTTACTTACCTGCTTTCAGTTGTTAGCATAGGAAGGCAGTTACCTCACTGTCAGCAAGGGGAGAGCTGTCACAGCAGCTGAGGTTTTCCAGGATATGTTCTTGGGCCATGCCTTTGGAGGCTCCAGGGCAATGCTCATCTGGTGTGCATTGTCAGCTTTACCACACCAGTGAGCAAAGAGCTGTCAAATTTGCACTGCCTGAGAAGCTGTTTCTCCAGTGACAGCCCTGCGTGGTTGGGCCTGCTCTGTGTTAGGAGGTGACTGGCTCAGCCCCGGAGAAACCTCTGAGCACAGCTCTGTTTAGTTTCGGGAAAATTTCCTTGAGGTTCATTTTAATGCTACAACCAGAATAAACTGTTTCTGATGTCAGGGTAGGAACACATGTTCACCTTTTAAGTTCTCATCAGTGTTTCTAAGACAGCAGAAAAGTGACAGGATTTTTTAATATTCAGCAGAGAGGATGGCTTAGCAGCTGCCAAGTAGGAGCAGTTGACATTGCTTGGGAATAGGAGCAAGTGTTGCTCTTGCTCACTCCTCCTGCTTCCCTCAGCAGACTGAACATAATAAATATAGTGGTAAGAAACAAATGGTCTCCCCCACCGCTTTACTAGAAACTGGAGTGTCAAGTCTTCCTCTGCTGGATAAAAAATAGAGTGGGCAGGATGTGACAGGATTCCTAAAATAAGCTTTTGCAGAAGGTAGACAACACAACCAGGATATGAGCAAGAGGGTGGAAATGATCTGAGGGGGCACGACTGTGTGATGGCAAACCCTGAGGAGGAGTGGGAAGAGAAAAACCATGAGTGCCTGGTACGTAGCAAAGCATTTACTTCATGGGACGTTTGTGGTTTATGAGGTATGCTGAGGCAGCTGCTGAATGTGTATTAATGTATTATCAAAGTAATGGATTATGTTTTAATTCCCTGTAACGTGCCCAATCCCGAGCAGTGCAAAGAAGCAAATTTGGCTTCAGTGCCAAACAGCAAGTGGTGTTGCAGATTTAAGACATGCTCAGAAGGGTGTGATGACTCCTCACCACACATTGTGCAGGACACAAGTCCTGCATGCAGCTCTGTGCAGACTCTGTCCCAGGTCTTTCTGCAAGAGGAAGGATGTCTCCCAGGGAAGAGAAGCACTCTGTCCCTTGTCCCTAGCAAGTTTTTTTATTGACAGAAAAAAAGTTTCCTGGTTTCATCCATTAGTTTAGAACCATTTAGGGAAAGGGGCTGGAAGCAAGGTCAGAATCTCAGCTGGTGCCAGTGGTCAAACTCTCACTGATTTCAGGTAGGCTGCAGTAATTTACCCAGAGATTGTAAAAATAGAGCGGTAACACGTCCCCAGGAGAAGAATCTCCCTCTTATTTCACACACCTGCACATCAATGACAGCCACCATTTTTTGGCAGAAATTATTGTACAAGAGATCTACTCTGCCCTCAGTTTTTGGCATGCAGGAACCAGGAGTGATGGCAGAGCTGATGCTGCTCATGCCAGAGCAGGCTTAAAGAGAAGCAAGCAAGGAAAGAGTGCATTTTCTGTACCAAAAGCACTGTGTCAATGTTTGGGTTGAGATTGTGATGAGCAAACTCAGGCTGGACAGCCTGTTCCTAACACTGCAGCCCTGCTTGGGACTTTATTGGCCATACACATATTAAAAGACAATCTCAGAGGAATAAGAGATTCTGATCCAGAATGCTTAATGAGTGATGTAGTGTACACCCCTACCAAGTGTTTTCAGTAAAATCAGACCTACCAAGTGACAGTACAGTTTTGATTGAGTAGCCGGACTTCAGTGTGTTACCAATAGAACCAAAATCAGTAGGCAGAGAGTTCCTATGGTTGCAATATCACAGGGATTTAGGAAAATACTGTCAAATCTCATAGAGGAAACAGGCTGTTGGGGACCTGATGCCAACATTTCAAGGAATTAAAATGTCTAAAACCAATTAAGAGAAGCAGTGCTAAACAGCAATCCTAATTCAAGCATGGCTCTAGCAAAAAAAAAGCTTTCCCTCTGGGTGTGGTCCTAAAAACTATCCCAAGAGCTGTCAGACATACCCCAGGCATGAGTCAAGAAGCAGTTATACAAGTGGCTCTGTGCTCTGCACTCTTCAGTCAAGGACAGGAGATACTTCATTCAGGTAGCAAGGGGCACCTAGCTGGGTGAAAAAGTTATGTTCTCTCTTCAGCATAGTAAAGTACCCAAATAGCTACTCTGTGGCAGAAATATTCCCCAAAAATGCTATATTGGTGTTCAATGGGCATTTAGAATTATCGAAAAGAAACACTCTCTACATGTATTTTCAAGGCCATCTCTACTAGATCAGTAAAAGGGAAGGTGTCAGATGATGTGATAGTGTGCAGCTAAAATGTTTTCTTTTAACAGCTTCATTGGTTGTAGCTGGGGTGAGTAAGTTGTAAGATGATCCTCTGGACACATATTTTGGAAACTTTTTGGTCAACTGCCATGCAGCCAGCAGATTTAGGGCCAGTGATTAAGTTACTGAGGCTTTTGTTTTTTATGTATGTGCTCCTCAATATATCTTTCAGGGCTAGCCATGTGCTGAGGGGTTTTAACCAAACCGTGATTCTCTTTCATGCTTTCAGAGGTCTCATTACAGGCTGCTGGCACCCGCAGCCTCCTCCCTGCTTATTTCAGATGACCACAGCACCCAGCAGAACCTGAACAGAGCAGACAAGTCAGTCAATGGGTGGGTCATAAGGAATCAAAACGTGCATTTTTTCCTGGAAGGCAGAGGGTTTTATTTGTTACAAAATGGTGGCTATTCTGAGCCCAGAGAGCTATTGGGGCTCAAGCAATCCTTTGCATACTTTTTCACAGAAGCCAAAGCCAGGTTTTGGAAAGTAGCAGGGCATTATGCAAAGTTTGTATAGGTTTTTCTGAGATGCAGGCTGCAGGAAGAGTCATTGCTTCAGATTCTTGGTCAGGGTAATTTGTTTAGCTCTCTTGGCTTCCTTAGTGTTTAGCCAGTAGATTTTAGGGCTAGTGATTTAATTGTGGAGGACTTTTGTTTTGCATCCATATTGTGGTTACTCCTATAATTTGGTTGCCATCCTGCTTTGACAATGCTAAGAAAACCATTGTGGCTTTTTTTCTTTTTTTCTTCTTTTTTTTCTTTTTTCTTTTAAAGAGCTTCAGTAATTTTTCCTCCTGAAAACATTAATATGTACTTACTAAATGTGATATTCAGTTCCTCAAGTCAAAGGACAAGCTGAGATCAGTGGAGTTTGCACCAAACGAGGATCTGGCCCGTGACTTAAAAACAGACAAAAAGGAAATACCGTCCAAAGCTGACTTCTCTATTACAGTGTTTCAGCCTAAATGAAATGCTTTGAGGACATGATATTGGGATTTTTTTTTCAAGAGGATCAAATGCAAGAAATAAATAGGCATGCAAAGTCTGCTTCCCAGGTTATTCGGGTTTCGGAGCTCTGTTGTGTTCTGCTGCAGAGTCTTTCCTTTTGCTTTGGTAAAACATCAGAGTGCAGAGGGTGACCCTGTGCACTTGTTTCAGATGAGTGTAAACAGAAGATGATATTACTTGTCTGAATGAAGTGGACTATCCCATGGAGGAGAATAATAGCTGTCTCCTAGGGCTGTTTTTCTCAAAAAGACTAGTGAGAACTTAAAAGTCAAAAGACCCAAGAAGAGGGTGAAAGTTGATTACTTTAAGGATTAAACTGTTACCCTGGTGAAGTCAGCAAATACTGTTTCTAAGCAATGATTTCAGTGTCTCTTGAGCACTGTGAATCTGAACCGTGCAATTGGAATGTATTTCTTAAAGATGTAAATATAATGTTATTAGTTTTTTAAAATGTTATTTGGTGTTTTGACTTCAATAAAATACATTCTGGAGTAGTGTATAAAAATCAACTTAGGCAGAGAATTTCATCTGGATGTGTGTTTTTAAAACCTAAAATTCTAGAACTATGTAATTAAAAAAATTATACAGCTCTTTAATTTGCATGGAATTGTGTTCTGTTTAAAATGTACTTGCACTTGGTGTAGACTTTTAGCCACTTTTTCTTCCTTGGAATTCCTCGGAAGAGGCAAACGAGGATACTGTTGCTCTGGTAGTGTCCTGTTAGGTAGGGAGTGATTTTTCACAAAGTCTTGATTATTATTTCATCAAGAAAGTAGGTAGATATTAAAGGTTACCCAGATGGTTTATATATTACTATAATAATCTTGTTCATAGAAACTCTCACAAAGAAAATAATTAATCATAAACATACTCTGATCCCCCTAAAGCAGTGACTGTTTTAAGTTGAAATCCCATAATGGCTATGACCTCTAACCCTGATGTAACTGTTTCTATCCTGGCTACTAAAGTGGCTGCTCATGAAAGGCCATCAAATACAGAAGTAAATGCAAAGGTTAACAAAGTTAGTGGACCAAACAAACTTGATACTGAGAATGAACTTTCACATGTAGCATGAAAATAAACACCACTCTTCCAGACTGATCTACACAGGAGGTTTGAGATGCCAAAATATTAAATGTTATTAAGCACATAATCTCCGTTTTACAGATAAGTGTTTACTCTGGGGGTTACCATCCTTTCATATTGATAAAAAGTCTTCACTCAAATTAAAAAAGAAAAAAAGTTCACGCACTAGTGTGTTTTCAGTGAGATGGTGTTTGCTCTAGACTCCAAGAGAGCATTGGTAATTGGTTTGGGAAAGAGAAGGGATTGCACTGAGATGTGTAAATCTTATGCACTTTTTGTGTGTGGCCTAGTTATTAACATGTCATTTGATTTTTCAACCCCTCCCGAAGCATAATCTTTGCATGATATTATGCTTCAGGTTGTTCTTTTCAAAATTTTTGTATTGCATTCTTTCCCCCCTCCCCAACCACCTCCATAGATGGGGAAAATGCAATTTGCCTCTCTAATGCAGTGTCTATTGTGAGATTTTTTTTGCTTCAGAAATAGAAAATGCTAATTGATACTTCGCTGGTTGAGTTCAGCAGGAGCTGTTAAGCTCCAAGCAAACTTGCAAAGGAATAGATTATGGGCAGGTTTGCATGTGGGATGTACAGGTATGCACTGGCAGCTAGAAAAGGCATCTTTCATAGTGATTTCAGCAGTCTTTGAAGAACAGTGTGAGATGCAGTAGTCTGAAATTTATATCTGTCCCCCATGCTGACAGAGGAGACACCACCATCACCAGGGCATCAGTGGCTACTACTCCAGCTTCGGATCCAGCTGTCTCCGCTGACCTCAGCTGCACCTCATGCCTTGAAAAGCACAAATTCTGCTTCCTCACCCAGAAGTGGAACCTTAGCATCAAGAGGAAATTTTCTTTTTTATCATCATGATCTTGTAAACAGGCATAGGACTGCCAGGAAGCTAGTCCCAAATGGGAGAATAAAAAAGGCAAGCTCTATTTATGAGTTTTGAAAAGAAAAACAAAAGCTTTCCTATTAATTTAATCAAGTTGGTATCCTAAGCCCCAGTTAGAAATTTTTAGGTTGTTATGCAATAAGAATTCAATGATGAAAAGAGAAAGAAATGTTGGTTATATATAAAACTTGACAGTTGGGGAAACTATTTCCCTGGCCTACAAAGTAGTTTTTCAGGTAGATCAAAAAGAGTTGTTTAGCTCGACACAATTTCCAGTTTTAAGAACATTAAATACCTTTTCTCCAGTTAGATATCAGTCTTTGAAGATTTCAAAATTGTTATTCCTGTGGGGACGAGGATATTGAATAATTCCTACCAGTTATGAAACTCAATATTCTCCAGATGGTTATTGAGACAAGCTTTTATACACCATTGTAAAATGGGTTTAAAATATCCTGTGCTGTGATTGACTAAACAAGTCACATGGCTACTGCATACAAGTTTGAACTCCTTTTTCAACTAAATGACCTTATTAAAACCATAAACAAAATGGTACTTAAAGGCTGGCTTTAAGGCAGCAGCTATAAATCCTAGATTTATTGTAGTACTGTTCTATTATTTGTGCTAAAAAGGACAAAAAACTAGGAAGGCCATTCTGCACATGAAATTATGCCTTTAGTGATCAATTGGTTTAAAAAAAATATAGTTCCATGTGCTTACACAGTCCTCTAACATTTTCTTCAAATGACTGAACAAAATTACTTATATTCACAACCTAAGCAATGTCAAATGGCCTAAGGACTTGAGCCAGCAAACATGAAGGAGCAAAATCCTATGGTAAGGAGGGGTGTTCCTTGAGCAACACTCTGCCTTCTCTCTCAGGAGTAAATGTGTCTAAAGAGACCCTAAGCATTGTTCTCTATAAAACCCTCAGTCTCACTTGTGGTCTAGTGCCAAGTTGTGCTGCAGTGGTAAAGAGCTCTAGCAAAGACTGCAACTCATGTAATATGAACAAATAACCCCGGGAAGAGGTTGCTGGTAGGGATAAGTGGGCAAGGAGGCAGGAGCCTGGCTGGTGTGGGTGGTAATGGTTGCTTGGCAGGGCTGGACTGGTGCAAGATTGGAAGTGGGATTTCCCATCTCTCTGCCTGCTGATGCTCTCCACCTACTTCTGCAGCCACGCAGGGTGGCTGCCCCTCACGCAGCCAGTGCAACCCTCCTGGTCTGTCACCACTTCTCCAGCAGTCACAGCCCGCAGCACAAGCCAGAGCAAACAGAGCAGAGACAAGGGAATTCCACAGAAGAAAAATTGTGCTTAAGACCTCCGCTCCCCGACCAGTGCTTGTACTTGCAGAGTTTGCTGCACCTCGGGGGAATAACAGGAGGCATCCTTCACTCTTTATCTCCTCTACCATAAAACCATGCCTACAATGTGCATATTTTTTCTGTATTCATTAGGATGTTGGTCCTGTAAGCTTTCTATCAGAAATTGTTACATTTCAAAATTATGAAACTATACCCTTACAATTTGTAGGTTGTTTAGGAGTCCCAATTTACAAAATTAATTATCCCTATTCAAACAAGCACATGATTCAGTTTAGGGATTCCTTATTGCTGTCTACGGATCTCCTTTTTTGGGGGGTGAGAGTCTACAAAGGTAAATTATAAGGGGAAAAGCTATGTAAGTAAAGTGGTTTTAACTTTGAGAATAACTCCATGGCATATTCCTAAAGTGAATGAAACCCTGGCACTTCCCTTGACAGGAACCAGCACTTTTCCCTCTTACTTTTGAACTGCATATGGCTTGTGACAATGAAAATATTAGATATTATCATTAACAAAACCAGCTTCAATAAAAAAACAGCGATGAGAAGAATGCTTAGGAATTTATGTTTCTTTAGGAAACGTGTTTACACGAAAGGGAAACGTGAAAATCCATGAAGTGGTTGAATCTGGTACTACACTTAAAATCATGCAGCTGAGATTTTTTTAAAGCAATTTTATTTTTTCCTCTTCAGTAAATATTCCAGTTGTAGCATAACTCAACTCACTTATCAACACTTATTTTTTTGGGGTTATTTAGTGTGCCTAGGTTTCAGAGTTTCAGTTTAATATTGCTAACAGTCTTAGTAAAAACCCCAGGATTAGCAGTGTATTTGAACACCTGCAAAGTTCATTTAACAACTGGAATGGCAAATGTTGCAAAATTCAAAATATATTTAACATATTTGTAGTTTGAATGTTAACCACAGCTGCTTAATGCTGTTCAAGGGGCTTGGAATGTACATATTTTATACATCTCAAGGAATAGCTGTGATTGATGGCCTTTCATGTCAACTGTTTGATTTGCTGAAAGACGGAACCAAAAATGCAGTGGAAGGGGGAAAGTCTGGGAAGAGCTGCCAGACCAGCAAACTTGTTTATTAAAACAAAGAAAACTATCCAAGTTTGGCATGCTTCTGAATCTTAGTTGACTTCAACAGAAAAAGAGAGGAACCAAAAAAAAGAAGATTAAAAAAAAAAGTATTAAACCCAGACAAAACAGAGAAAAAATGGTTTATTGTTTTACTGGTTGCATTCATACCAATGAGTTGTCCTATCATTCAGCCATATGGAACTCCAACAAATGCTTCATACAAAGCTATGAATATCTGATGTACAGGTATTTTACTGTCCTTACAGAGCCAGATTTTTCAATGGATCATTCACAAATCTTTCAGAGAAACACAGTTTTCTATGATTCTTGGCACCGACAGTATCATTTTCCATACCAGACAATGATTAAGCCAGATGCACTACATTCACTTTCCTTTTTAATTCTGAGGAACTGGTTCTTCTCATATTTATACTAGCTGTGACTAGTAAAGCTCAAAAGATTTTACTTGAGTAACTTTTGATTTATTTGAGGGTAAGAAATAAAGCCTTTTAACCATTTATTTTCAGTATTGGTAGATGCAATGTATTTTTGTCCAGATTTCAGCCAGCTCCAGTTCTAACCAAAACCACCACTATGCACATATTTAACATTTAATTTTCTAGGAACCTTTGGTCTTCACCTCCTAACCCACAGAAGTAACAGGCAGAGATGGAAAGCCTGCAAAGTAAACACATGCTGTACCCTCTTCTCTTTAGTTTTACAGGAGCCACTTTCTAAATTCTTTGATTATTAACAAATGCCATAGACATTCAGCTGACTATGCTGGCAACCAAGATATTTATCTTACACTCCTAGATTTCAAGCGTTCATCTAAAGTAAAAAAAGTATTGCAGAGCTTAAAAAAAAAAATCTACAGTAGCTATTGGTGCACAGCTTTTAGGCTGTACCTTTTTTTGCACTTTTTGCACAGCTTTTAGGCCATACCTATTTAGGGAAAACTGATGAACATGCATAAGCTGAAGAGACAGTAGTGTTCACATATCTTAGTCTAGACTTCCTTTGTGTTCTGTCTGAATCATCAACTCATCACTTAGAAGAAGCATGAATGAACAAAGATGAATGTGGACAGCAGAAAGATTGAAATACTTCGTGGTGTGATCTCCATCACCCAACATATTTCTGCTGTCGGGGACATTTTAATTGGAACTGTAACACTGGTGTCTCTTCAGCCCAAGCAACACTCGGGATAAAAACCTTCCTCTCTTTCTACAATGAATCAGAATACTCTGTCCCTTTTTTATGAACATGAGTCTGATCTGAGCACCTTCATTCACTCCTCAGTACTTTTTTTTTTTTTACTACAGCTGCTCAATATATTGAGAAATTCAGTCACACTGAAAAAGCTTTAGACATTTCAAAATTCAGTATGTCAAGAGCTTAGTAACACAGGTGCCTTAACCCACGCTCCATTCACTTGTTTCCCTGTGGAATACAATGACCAGATCAATATTACTATTCTGATACTCAAAGCCCAGTTTGAATTTGGCTACAATTAGATGATGACTAAACACTTCTCTTGAGAACAGGGCTTCCCACCAACAGCTATGTTTTTTTCTGGGAGAATTAAATTGTGCACATTCCAGAGAGGTGTTTGAATGCAAATGCTAGGGGAAAAAAAGGGACGATGCAGAATAAAATCCAAAAAATAAATGCGTGGTGTAGTTTCGCTCAATAAAACCTGGATCGAATGAAGTGTTGAGTAATTTGGCTCGAACTGTTGAAAAATGTAGCCAAAACAGCTTAAAAGTGAATTTCCAGGTTTACTTCAAACATGCCACTCAAGTATGTGCTTAATTACTTTTTCCAGGATCTTTTTTTTGCCAGCATCTTGAATAATCAAGCTTTATATTCTTATTTTATGTACCTAAATAGGCATTTGCCAAACATGTAAAACATAGAACAGTCAAGCCTTTTGGGGAGGACAAAAGAGGGATTTACCTTACGTCCTATATTTTTCATTTCTATTATAACAGACTTTGGAGATGGTTAGATAATGATAGATACATTTTATTTACTTTGTTTCATTATAAGCTTTATAGAAGTTGTCTGCTGTGTAATAAGGTAATTTAATAACATGTTGTCTATACTCCTAATTTTTCACAACAGACACTCATTGAAAATTGGTACTTGCCATATGCAGATACAAGGTCCTGTACACGTACAAGTGAGAATTTCAACTATATTAATCAGTAAAGTATATTCTTAGCAAAAAATTGAAACTTGAATAAAGCTTTGGATAGAGCTTAAATGGTACATTAACAATTATTGAATAAAACCTGTTTAAATTCTATTCTAAACCAACATATTTTCACTATTTCTCCCTCCTCTGTCTGAGCTAGAGCATGCTGCCTAAGCAGAGATTTTGTTGCCTTTACTCATATCAATGACACTTATGGAATCTGTCTCTTTTGGCCCTAAATATGATACATGTGTCTAAAAGACCCAGGGAATAATTTCTAGCTGCAAGTTACTCTTTGCAATTTAGGTCAAAATCAGGTATATGACTATTAAATTATGTTAACTGTAATCAGGTTATTCCCTCACTTTCGAGGGCTTGAGTGCATTAGTGAACATTTTTGCATGTAATTGTCTTATTTTATTTTGAAGCTCAATATTTGAAGCTCTTCTGGACTGAAACACCCGACTGACCCTCTCCCAGATACAAACGTGCGAGTTCCACAATCTGGAACTAATTGTCCAGACACCATCTGGAGGTCCTGCTCCTTTGTGGAGACTGCTGTAATCCTGAGGCTTTCATAGCAGAAGTAGCATTTTATAGTATCCTTAAGATCTCAAAATATTTCAAAAATGTTTCAAAATATTTCCAAATACATCTGCCAGCTGGGGACACTGGGAAGGTTGCCATACCCATAAACACTTACATGCCTGTACGCAATACAGGCGTCAGGTAAATACTGTCTAAAATGAGAAGCCAGGCAGGGCATTGGGCAGACATACTGAGATGGGAGCAGTGCAGGTGAAATCTCCTGAGTCTGGCTGCATAGCTGTTCCAGGCGGTTGCTTCTTTCAACCTCTTTTTAGCACATCTTTTTCTCAGGCAAAATGTGGAGGTTCTCTGTGTGGCTGATCCTCCTGCAAGAATGTAGCCCTAATTATGTCCTGCCTTCCGGTGTGTGAGGAACTCCCCAAAATTGTGCTCCTCTCTAAATCCTGAACTTCCCTTTCATTCAACAGGCCATTAATTTTTCTGCAAGAAAACCCTTTCTGGGAATGGGTTTGGAAATTAACAAATACATTATATTACAAGCTTCCAACTTCAACCATTTCAGCCGCTTAAGCACTATGATGAGAAAGCAGCTAAGGACAATAAGTGAAAAAATATGTAGAAATATGAGGACCTCAGAATTTCTTGCAGTATGTTTTTGACTCAGGAATTCATAGCCTTGGAGAAAAAAAAAAATAGGAGCCAGGAAAGGATGGTCTTTTCTTCCCAGCACCTCAGTGGCATATAACAATTTGGAGATTTTGTAAGGGTTACTTTGGTCCTTGTTAAACTCATAGATGGCTTATTATTTCTGAGTGGAATACTTAAGCCTCAAGCTGGTGTCCAACAAAGCCAGCTAAAGGCTTTGCATTTTCTCTAATCAGTTTTTGACTTGCCACTTAACGGTCAGAGGGAAATGTCTTTTCTTTTGTTCCATTTATTTAAATTTCAAATCTTTGAATACTTAAAACTTGCTCAACCCCAAAACCTTTTTGTCTGGAACAAAGCCATACAGTGACAATCACTGAGAAGTAATTCCAGTTCAAAACAGAATCTATCTAGAGACATTCAGTGGCTGGTCATTCTGAAGGGGGAAAATATTATACAAGTGCTTTTCTAGTACAGCTTTCTCATGTACAGAAATGTCCAAATAATTTGCATCCAGACTTTCACAAAATCAGAGTGGAACATTGCAGTCAAAAAAAAAAAAAAAAGGAATTTTTTGCAAATTTTCATGGGAAAATTGGGGTTTATAATGGAAACAGTTTTGTAAGTAACAATAGCAGCAGCTGTTACATATGTTGCTCCCCTAACAATAAAATCCTGTAGGAGTAGTTGACACAAAAATGTTTCAGCCAAGAAAAAATGTCTTGTTTTACTGAGATTCCTTTTACTCCCAGCTGGTTTTGTATAATTAAATCTATCCACAAGGAAATGTCTTAGAAGTGTTTTTGGTTGTTTATTTAAACTTTTTACTTTTTCATGTGTTCCCTATACATGCTATCAGGCCAAGTGCTGCTCTCAGTCATGAAGGTTTGAATCCAGAATTACTGTGTTGATATCAGCCGCATCAAAGTCAGCTCCAGAGGCTAGAAATACCTCTCCAAGAGTACGAGGTGAACACTGTTTTGGAATTTGACACTAGTCTCCAGGAAGAGTTGTCTTTCTTGTTATTGATTAGTCATTTATGAACAGTTTTACTGCCATTATTACATTGACAGTAGTCTCTGTTCCTTTAACCATAATGCAGTGTTTTCATACTGAGTAAATTTCTGCTTGCTACCTGAAGATCCTCTAAGTTCTTGTGGCAGACAACTTTCATAACCTACTTTGTCACAGAAACTTATCTCATTCAACAGAAGCCACAGCCCTACCTGTATGTTCTTCTGTACTGAAGAGAGATCTAAAAACTCCACACAGAAAAAAAGTGAATTTAAGTTCTGCAAGGATTTTGAAATGATTCTTGAGACAAATGACATTCAAAAGAAACTCTGAAAATTAACTAACTAAATAAATTTTCCTAAATGAAGTTAGAAGAAATTTGTAGCTGCTACAGACTGGCATCATTTAATCTATTTCTATGCTGTTCAGTAGCTCTCTAATGCTTCTGCACTGCCAGCTTCTCTGGCCAGCTAGTTTCTTAGTGCTGTAACCATGAACTGATTATTAATATTTTTAACAGCAATATGATTAACTACTCTGGAAAATTCAATCCTTGTAATATGAATGAAATTATTAATATTTACCTTTTATGAGCCAAGTGAATACAATACATGAAAAAAAAAAGGTAATCTGTCACTCATCAGACTTCCCAGAAGAAGAAGTATGTATCTAACTTTCATTTGTAGTTTGTTTTAATGTAGAAAGAATCTTAATTAACATAGGGCTAACTGGAGAAATACAAGTAATTAGTTTTCTTTCTTTCTTTCTTTTCTTTCTTTCTTTCTTTCTTTCTTTCTTTCTTTCTTTCTTTCTTTCCTTCCTTTCCTTCTTTCCTTCTTTCTCTTTCTTTTTCTTTTTTCCTTCCTTCCTTCCTTCCTTCCTTCCTTCCTTCCTTCCTTCCTTCTTTTTCTTTCTTTCTTCCCCACTTTTTCTGTGAGCAATAAAAAAGTTTACTCATTTATATGGTCTGAAATTCTGGAACAGTTTGTATTTACTCATTATTTAATTTCCACCATAAGCCTTACTTTTTCATTAAATATTTTCAGCTTACTTTTTCATCTTTGCTGTCTTGTTCCTCCTGTGCTCTTCTTTCCTTGGGAATATTAAAGGACTTGTGTAATGGCTAATAACTGCAAGATTTCCCATTTTTTTCTACCATAGGCTAGGATGTATTGAAACATTCAGGAATAAAGACACTATCTCATCTCATTTGGATTTAAATTAAGTTAAGAATTTGCTAAAGAAAGACATCCTTGTTCCCATCTTCTGAAATAGACTAATCCACTGGCTCCCTAGCCTTACAGATATAACCAACATAAAGAAAAGGCACTTTGAAAGAAATCCTTTCATATAAAAATCAGAGAGGACACTGACACCTTTAAGGGGATTGTTTTCAACAGGAGTATTTCAGTGGAACTGTGAATTTATCTGCATGGTGTTGGGCAAAGCATTGACTGCTTTCTTTTATTCAAACCTTTTCCAGCATGACTTGCACCATAAGACTGTCAAAATGCAAACTCTTTTATGATTTTCACTCTAGCTATTCTTCTGAAGTGCATAGCTTGTTCTTCCACCTTACTGAACAAGGTACAAAGCTTCATGGACCATGCAGGCAATATTATTTGGGGCTTCACAACCATGTGCTGGGCTCCCAGACCTCAGCTATGTTGTCCATGGATGTTCTGCAGCACAGGCAATAGTTTTTTGAGCTTACATTCATGATATGTGCCTTTCAGTGAGACTGTATGGTGATGTGAAGTGGTGGACACTTTACCAGTACAGTTTTCCAGAGACCAGATATGGTTCAGACCAGGGTATGACAGATACTGAAAAGTCTCTAGCAGAATTCATTTCTAAAAAGACTTAGGTGGGTTAAGCCTAACTGTCTGATAAACAAGAAAACATTAACAGAGTTTCAAGTTCAAATTCCAGAATCATTCATCAAAAGTTGCTGAAATCCTGAAAAACTAAACCAAATTAAGAATCCCCTGTTCTGTTGTGCTTCATTAATTACAAAATCACCAACGGCTTTGTTCATTATGCCACAAAGGTTCATTATTTTTGCAGTGCAGTGGGCATGCATTCTCTTACCCAAGAACTTATTTTTTAGTCTCAGCATTTCCATTTTGACATTAGAAAAATATACAACCAAAATCTATAAGACTTTGATTAAATGTTGATACAGCTGATTCCAACACAGCCAAAGCCAGTGACCATACATGGAATCTAAACAACAGCTAGTAATTACAGTGTCAAAGGCATGTATACACTGTGTGTTATGTTTCATTGTCTGGCATGCAAATATAGACTTGGTTTCCTTTGCACTATTTCCAAAGTATAAAGAAAGCTAACCAGAGAGTTCTGTTTCGTTTACACAAAAGAACAAGGTTCAATCATGTTTGATAAGTTGCAAATTACTGGTAATACCACAAGTGTTGTTACAGCTGCTAAGAGTGGTCAGGAGGATGTACAAAATACAGCAACGGCATGAATCAAAAGAAAAAGTCTAAACAATTTGAATGATAGTGTATAATACTTCTAACTTTAACTTGGTGCAAGTGCTTGTCAGCAGCATCTCAGGCAGTGGTGAGATATGTGGAGCAAGTTGCCACGTATGTATTTGATATTCTGTGCTTTGGCAGACTCCCCACTGACTTTGCTCCTAGGAAGACCAGTGGGTGCAAAATGGAAAGAAAGAAAGAAAAAGAAGAAAAAGAAAGAAAGAGAAAGAAAGAGAGAAAGAAAGAAAGAAAAAGAAAGAAAAGAAAGAAAGAAAGAAAAAAACTCAAGTGACATACACTTCTTCAATAAGTGCATTTTTAAAGTTTTCAGCTTAGCAATTTGCCTCTGGAGATTTTCACAGCTGAGTACATCCTTTCCCCTGAATCTCTAAATATGGTACATTTGTCAAGGCCTTCGGGCAGAACCCGTTTGTTTTCTGCAGAATGTGGATGTTGCAAGTCTCACCTAGAGTGGAATAAGTCTCAGAAAAGAGACATAGTCTGGGAGATGTTCAAAAACCACAGGGAACATGAGTTCAAGATCTGTCCTTTCTAAGTTTTCAGATTGACAGAGCAGACTAAGTTACCTTGCAATGGGAAACCTGAATCAGTATCTTGCTCTGTAGCCTGCTCTTGCAGCTCTTGCAGCTGACTTTCTTGCAAAAAGGCTATGGGAACATAAAGTCCCTGTTGCTGCTGTGTGGGTCACTGTCCATCTCCTTTCAGAGTGAATTAGCCTCCTTGTCTGTGATTACATGGGCTTCTTTTTTAAAATATCTGCAGGAGGCACTTGCCAGGGCCATATTTAACTATAAAAAAGGAGCAAGGATCAGGATCCTAGACATGGATCTCCTGGATATGCAGTACTTTGATAGCGGTGGTCTTTCCTTTTCACTTTTTATTTGCATAACGTCTATTTAGATTTAGGTGGTATTTTGTATTCGCTAAAATTTAAAATAATGTGAAATTATCAACAATGAAAAATACAGACTTTTCTGGCTCCAACTGATATAACAGAAATAGGAAGTATTCCAGGAAAGCCAAGTACCACGAAATCAATGCAAATGCCACAATGTGCTCCAAGTACTGTGAAATAGAAGGAGAGAAGGAAGGAAGAAGGAAGGAAGAAGGAAGGAAGGAGGAAGGAAGGAAGGAAGGAAGGAAGGAAGGAAGGAAGGAAGGAAGGAAGGAAGGAAGGAAGGAAGGAAGGAATTTTGAAAATTACACTTGAAAAGTCTTTGTTTGCACTAAAATGAGCATAGAGTTCCTTTGGGCCCTGCTAATTAAAATCAAGAGAATATAAGAAAATGATTGGATTTTTGTGAGGAAAAGAATGACAAGCTTTCCTTATTACAGAAATAAAATTGGAAGACTGAAAAATATAACAACTAGAGAATGAATAGCTGAAAAGCAACCTAAAACCACTTTTATTTGTAATATCTCATGATTTGTAAAGCTTTATGAATACTGGGCAACAGGGAGTGGATGCTTGCTTCCAAATGTGAGAGGCTGGCAACCCCATGAGTGCATCCCAGGAGCACTGGTTATTATTCGTACATCAGATGACTGTGATACTCCTAAACCTTCAAGTAATTACATTACACAGGACTCTGCATTTTTAAGCAAACTTGTTCCTCTGTAGTCTTGCCTCTTTAGCCAGGATGTGCTCCACAACTGGAACAGCTTGCGCCGGGTTAGCCCCCTGGGAAAGTTCTAATTTACAAAACCCTGTTTAGAAAAATCAAATCTATTTAAAGGCACTACATTATAAACATAAACTCCCTAATGAGCTGTACTGAAATGGCTCTAGGCAATAACTTGCGAAGTTCAAATGATTTAGCCATTTTCTGCCATGTATTATTTTCATTTAATCTGCATCACAAGGACTGTAAAGAGTCCAGCTGTTCAAAGTGAGTCTTAAAGATTCCTGCCAAATGCAAAGGCTTGTCCAATTGTTTCCTTTTTCCCTTGTTTGGTTAAAGACTTATTAATTGATAGATCAAATGGTTCCTAAGTTTAAAAAAGAAGAAGGAAAAAAAAAATGAATGCAAAGGGGTCAATATTTCTAATAGAAATGCAGATGCTAAGAAAGATTGCACTTCAAAAATAGAAAATTAGAAGCCACTGAGTAACAAGGAAGAAGGAAGGAAGGAAGGAAGGAAGGAAGGAAGGAAGGAAGGAAGGAAGGAAGGAAGGAAGGAAGGAAGGAAGGAAGGAAGGAAAGAAGGAAGGAAGGAAAGAAGGAAGGAAGGAAGGAAGGAAGATTCTTGGTGTAGTAGAACAATTTGTGCTCTCATGTTCAGATCTTTACTCCTTTGGGACCAAGAGGACACCCTCAGGATATGATAAGCCTCTCTCTGATTGACTTTGCCATCTGTTAGCTGCAGTGCAGCTTTTTTTCAGCTATACCTACGGGAAAGGCAGTACAGTCCCTTTGTATGGCAATTATCTCTACTGAGATCTTACTAGGGAATTTTTTCAGAAATCCCATTATTTTTACCTAGAAGCAGGGTTAGAGGAAGTGATGGAGGACACACAGGTTCTTCTAGAAGTGTCAGATACAGAATGGACTGGTGACTAACAGGCATTTCTTACCCTTCCTACAGAGACCATTGTCCTGTTAAATGCAGGCTGTGGTTTGCCTCGGGTGAGATTTAAGTAATGGAAATATCCATTTTTTTGAGAGATTTATTACATAATTCTGTAATTAAAAGTTAGCATATAGCATCATCAGTATGTACCATTGAGTACTTGCTCTTTTTAAGACTTATTTTCAGCATCCAGAAAATGCAAACCTGTACCTGTTACAGGATTTGGCATCTTGGTCTGGTCAAAATCACTTGACATATTTAAACATTAAAAAGTAATATTCTGAAATGTGTAAATGTTAAAACCACAACTTCCATGTAGTAATGGTGAATAAACATAGCAAACTTGGTCTATTTAATAAATGAAATGGTGTAATGTTAACCGGAAGAGGTGGATTACATTCATTTAACTGCTTCCTATTTTAAGAAATTATTGCAAAAATATTGTATGCTGGTGGGAATGCCCATATCAAAAGCAAGTATAAGGAAACAATTTTGACTCTTTATTTTAACTTCTTATTAACAGAAAGATTTGGGTTGTGTTAATATTCCCTCTTTTTACGATGCGATATTGTACTGTAACTGGTAACAAAACTTCAGATGGTAAATTTTGGGAGAACATGGGTCAATTAAAGAAGTGATGCAGTAAAAATCTTGGTTTGGTTTTTCAGCTCAGTTGAAAACCTTGTAACAGAGTCCCTTGGTGAAGGCAAATACAACTGTACTGGCATTTAAACTGCATAAAGATTGTTTTGTCTTGCTAGACTGGTGTAAAAGGATGAGCCATGGATGAGGATCCAGCCCAAGATATACTGCAATATGTATTCTTTACAAAAGAAATTAACTCATTTTTCTGATCTTCACCTATTTTCTTTGGTTATTTGCCTACAATTTCATCACGCAGCAACCATATGTAAAAGCTATTCGACTTTGATGACACAAAACCCGGTCCTGAATAAGACTACAAATATAAATGAGTTTGGTGGCCCCATCACAATCCTGGAAGGGTAAAATAACCAGGTGGTTTCACCACAAAGCCAAAATACAGCTCAAAAACAATGTTCAGGTCTGGTTTTGAGGCTATTAGACATATTGCATGTCAGTACTGATTTGAGGGCCAGATCATTGGCTATAGCTCAGGAGCACTCAGTGCCATTGCAGCTACAGGGCACAAAGACAGCTTTAAGCCAAGTTTGGACTCTCCCTTCACTAATGTTTAGAAGACACTCCCTTCAAATTTCCCTCTTGGCATAATTTAAAATACCCTGAGGGACTGACAGTTCTAGAAAGACAAGCCAGAGCCCAATGATAAGCTGTGCATGAGAAAACGCAAGACACACTTTATCCTTCAGTCTAAAGGGATAGTTTTAAACTCACTCCATTATGTCATGGAAACAGTAGCTCTGTAGAATTTGGAATAACTTCTTCTGTAATGACTAAAAATGTAAGAATTCCTCTACCCACTTCTCTAGTGACTTGCCAAGCAGGAATGAACATAGCCCTGCAAGGATGGAGAAACACAAAGGTACTTCAGTGTACTTGAGATTTAGACTGAAGGTCTAGACAGTAGAGGTTGGGTATCGCATGGTTCTGCCAGTGAGATTAACTTCATGCCTTCAAAACGCCTATATTCCCATTTACCAAAGCAAAATTGGACTGCATACTTCACTGCGGTGTTTTACCAAAACACAGAAGCTCAATTTTAATGACCTTGCTCCAGTACACAAACAGAACTTGTTGTCCCTTAGTTATCAGACCCAGCTTTTCCTGCAACAAATTAGCCCATGCAATGTTCCACTGCTACTAGTACTTGAGACAGCTCTGGTTTAATGGAATATAAACCTTAAGTTACAAGAGTTTCCATGACGTGCTTCTTGCTGATGTATATCAATACAGTTCCACTGAGGTAAATTAATGATTGAAACTTTTAGCTCATGAGTTGAGCTACAGTGCCTTGACCATGCAGTCTTTACTTCTATTTATTTGCTTAGAATCATGCAGTGCTAATGAGATTATTGCTTGGGGATTAGGAAATGCTGTTCCAGAGAGGTATGCTGAACTGAAGAGACACAACTGACATGCCAACCATACACAATATCCATGGAACATGCTGACTAATCTCATCAGATTAATGAACTGTGGACCACTCAACGTGTGGTCCAGATAACATTGTACAGTAGCAGTGGCCATAGAGAACACAGAACATCAGCCAAATAAAATAAGAGGCTGGTGTCTCATTTGTGGTGCTGTGTTCATACTTTACTCAAAGGCACAACACAAATAAATGTTAATCACAATTTTTTTTGTTATCTCTTCGTGTAAACACATTTTCTATTGTTTCTTTTTCCTGCAACTGGAGAAATTTAGCTTCATTCTCCTGGAAAAAGATGTCTGTTATGCTCTTTTTCATTTCCCATCTGGTCTGGTTTTTTGAACACAACTTCCTGGGCTTTGGAAGAGTGTTGCTTGCTTTACTCTCATCACTGGATACAAAATGCAGTTATAGAATCCATCCTCTGGATATTTATACAGTTACACAGATTAAAAGTGGCTAATAATTATGAGATAAGAAAACTCAAGTTTTCATGTCCTCTTCTCTAGTACAAACGGTTTAGGAACTAATGAGGATGAAGATTTTGATCATTCAACTAAAAACTGGAGGTAGAAAATTAGGATGAAAGGGTCTCTCAGTGAGTGATCAGTTTTTAGCAGTTAAGAAGTTTGCTTCTGAGTCCTTGTCTTGCAGTCTTAGGTAGAAACGAGTATGTACTTCCAGTACTTTGTTGAAAGGATAGCAAACTCAATAGCCCTTAGATTTACAATTGTGTGAAAAAAATTCTAAGTAACACATCAGGATAATGAAGATCAATACAAGGTTTCCCATGGGGAAAAGGTGCAGTTTAAACAAGATGATACTACACGGTGTAACCAAGCAAAGCTAAAGACAAACTAATTTCTCCCTCACCCTAACGTTAGGCCTTACTGAGATGAAACATATTTGAGTTATTACAATGGCCATCATGATTGTCACCCTCTCAATAGCATGATGGGAGAGAATTATACTACAGCTCCATTTGGCCATGACAGAACAGGTGTTGTGGCTGGTGGAGTTATTTCTCTGACTATCCTTTAACTGCTGAGGTGACTCAGTTAAATAACCTACTGGCTCTGTCCTGTTGGCCTTCTCAGTTTAGTCTACTATTGCATGTCCTGCAGTTCCCACACAACCTGTGCTTGCCCATCATCTACAGTGAACCCTTCCCTGCTCCAAGGTGCTTCCTGTAGGTACTAACATATAGAGAAGCATCCTGGCACTTACCTTTGCGATTTGTTCATTCACTTATCATCACCACCAGCACAGCCTAAGGTTTCATGAAAGAGTTGATGCAATTGCACTTAGCTACAACCTAGCTGTAACTCACTTAATGAACTTCATACGTATGCAGGAAACAGGGCATGTGCTAATCTTACAAGTCTATTCAGGGGTTCTAGCCTTTTCTAGGACTGATAAACACTACGATTTACCCCGTCAGAACACCTGTGTTTTGAACTTCTTAAATCTTGTGGCCAGAGTTTCATTCATACTGTCAGTACTCCCTGAAATACAAATGCCAAAATAACAGATGCTGAGTTAAGATGGGAATAGTTTTCTAGTGAGGCAGAGTAAGGGCTATAAACTGTGAGAGGAAACACATCCACTGTTAAGCAAAACATTTCGGTTTTGGAGGGCTAGGTTTAGGAGGCACTTCTGAAATGCAACTAGCAAGCTCCTCTATATCCATCCAGTAGGTGACATATGTCAGTGTTGTTTGGCAAGAAGGACTAAGTTGAAATACCCTTAAAGCAGCCCTACAGGTCACACTCACCTGCAGAGTGGAAGGCTTCAAGTCTCCATCAATCCCAGCTACTCCTGAGGTGCCAATACCGGGGCAAGTACAACTTCAGGCTTCCTCCTGCCCAAAGTCCTTCAGCACTGCAGTCTGTCTTTCTCTCTCCAAACACAGAGCAGCGGCTGCTAGCTATGTGTCTCTGCTCCAGTGGGAAGCCAGAGCTTTACGGCAAGCACTGTCTGGTACAAGGGAGGTGTAGCTTTTTTCGTCAAGGTTTCTTCGCAAGAACATTGCCAGGACAGGGCAGCCTCCAAAAAGCGGCACTGTCTTTATACCACTTCTGAGATTCTTTACATTCTACCAGGCAGTGTAAAGAGGCCAGAGCTCAAATTTATGAGAAATCACTTATTTTTGCATGTGTCCTGAAAATCTGGTGTTCTCTATATTCATCTGAAGTGAACTGAACATCTAAACTGACCAAAATTGAAGCTGGTGATATTGCATCCTAACCCATATGAGACACCCCCTTGCAGGCCTTGTTCCTGGAAGGTATATGCTGTAGGAAATGGATTGAAAGAGACAGACAACAGACCAGATGAAGGCTGAATCAGGATGTTGGGTGGGCTTACTCCAGGAAAGGGGATTTAGTGCTGTGTGCCAGGATGCTTGTAGCAGGGAAATGATTCCAAAGAAGACTGCTTCTATTCTTCAAAAAGACCTATTCAAAGGAGTTTTGAAAATAAATTAGAAACATGATACTGCAGTATGCAGAGCTGGTGTAAAATTCCAGTGTCAACTGATTTTGTTGAATGCACAGTGAAAAGAAAAAGAAAAAAGGAATCGATAGTTAACATCTACCGAAAAATAAATCTTTGACAAGTAATTTGAGCCAGTGTGACTTTACTCAGCAGGAAAACAGGAAAAGTCATTATTTGCCAAAACAAATCTTTCAAAATCTGATAATATTTAGGAAATAAACAGCTCAATCAACAGACTCAAAAAAGTTCAGGCAATTTCCTTTCCTAAGATGATGTTGGACAATGTCAAGCAGAACCACACAAGGTGCTATGGCTGTGAAAAATATCCCCTAAGACATCCCCATGCGCTGATTGCTCAGAGAGAAACGTATTTCAGAGAGACCATGACCAGGTCTGTGCAGTGCACGTCTCCTCCACACACAGTTGGCTGTTTGGCATCGGCCACAGTGAAACAAAGGCTTTGACTTCACCTCTGCATTTTTACATGAGTTATTTCTCCTGTTGGGAAGTTCATGCTGTAATTCATTACTTTTACCAAGTCAATTGTAAATTGCATGATATAAATGATGATTGCAGTTAATTGAAGGCAGTATCCTTTACTACTGTATGAATCAGCAGTGGAAGACTCAGAAGGAATTCTGGTTCTGATTAAGGTCTGATTTTGGCCAAAGGCCTTCAGTAATTTTTGCGCTTTTTTTTTTAAAATTGAATTCTAGCCAGCACCTGTTAGATAACAAAAGAGACTAAAACCACATTCAAAAACTCTTTAATCAGCGGATAAACTAGCAAAAAAAGACATGAAGTCCTCAAATCACTCTCCAATCAGAATATCTGTTACTGGAAAAGCAGAAGTATTTACTCTTGCCTCAGGCTCAAGAGGAAGAACAAACCTTCTGGTCTTGTCTTTTTCCTGGGCATGGCTGTGATCAAAGAAAAAAGATATTAGTCAGTTTTCCCAAGTCCTTCTGAAAGAATAAAGAAGTCTGGTTTTCAAAATATGGCATGAAGTTCGTACCTTATATATCAGCCAGAGTAAATCATAATCTGGGACTGCAAATTTTCGGGAAAGGAAACAGCATGAAGCAGAACAAGGAGAGCATGGTAAAGGACCACTGTTTTCTTCTCCTGTGCAATTTAATATTTTGAATTTTTTCACATCCTCATTTTGTCTGGAGTGTTCTTTGTCTGCAGTGTTCTTTGTCTGGAGTGAAAAAGCATTCAAAACATTGAATTTAATAATATTTTTGTTTCTAGGTTTCATTTGGTGAATCTTGGTCCCATTGTTACAGCAAGCAAAAGGTTATTGGAAGTTAAAATTCTAAGTCCTATTTGTCCTGTTAGATAAAGTTGAAGGGTTGGATATAAGGGAAACAACCTCTCTGTTACATTGTAGCAAATAACTCCTAAAATAAAATGTACGTTTTCTGCACAGGAAAAATACAGCTTTGAGGTTGCATTTCTCTAGATAGAATTATGTTTATGACTTAAAAATTCCTATATAGAGATTCTGAGGCTTATCAGATGACAACAGATAATATGATCTCCATTACTCTACACTCTATATGTGAAGGAGAAATTTCAAAGCCAGAACAATATAAGATTATATATGGCAAGCTATTAAACAGGGCCTTTTGGCATGCCATTTCAGATGAACTAATTGCACCTAAAAGCCAGAGGGGAAGGAAAATAGATACCAAAGAATTCATGACAGTAAAGCACGCTACAGAGACATTTGTTACTCCACTGGGTCTAGTGAAAGCCTACAGTATATCACTGCACAATTGTTCTCAGGACCTTTAGCTATTTCGTTTTACAAATCCTGGGTGCTGTTCAGTTGCAGAGGATTTGAAGAAGGGAGACTGCAAGCAGATAGATAATCACAAGACAAATTCAGCTTTTTTTTTCATGAACATTGTGCTCCATGGTATTTACAATAGCAGCAATCTGTTTTCATGACAGCATGTTTTTGTAAATCCAAAGAGATAAACTTTCTCAGCTATTTATAAATCAGATGCTTACATTATGATCTCCTGCCAGCAACTCTGGTCTCTCTTGAACTTTGCTGTGTTCAGTTTAACAAATATGTTTGTTACTGTAGTGCCAAAGGTGAGAAAAATATACTGGAATCCTGCAGAGCAGATGCAATAGCTCTTTGTGGCTGGGACAGTGATGTCGTGCCACTGTTAGGGTAAAGGGAAGTCACACACCTTAATCCCAACACAGCTAGAAGCCAACAATCACAGATTCTGTCTCAGATGTGCCACTAACTTGTTGTGTGGTCTTGGAAGAGAGTTTTGCCTTGATAAAATGAAATCAATATTATCTCTCCATTCTTCAGTATTCTGGTGATCTATTAGATAATATATGTAATTAAGCTAATTGTAGCTCGTATTTTTCCACTTTCCTTAATCTAATTTTACTATTCATTGTACAATTATTAGAATTATTAACAAGCAAGATGGATTTCATAGCCTTCAGGAAACTACTTTGCTCTTTAGGGTATCCTTTGTTTTCAAGGAGCTCAGCAGTTTGTTCTACTCTTCTGAAGGTAGAAAATGCATGCTTAGTATAAGTGAATAATTTATAATGAATCACTTCTATGTTGAATAACACTTTAATTTCCACAACTTGTCTGTGTGAGCAGATCACAGATATCCTAATGGGGCTTTTGGGAGCTTTTTGTTGAGCAACTTACACAATTCTTGGACTGTACATTTCAAACCCTTTAAACAGCAACTTCAAGCTCTTTTGACATGTGAATATAATACCAACCATATTTGATCAGACTACAAGTCCATTTAGTTTAGCTTAATTTAGTTTAACTGCAGCCAAAAGTAATTAGTAAAGCATGTAAGAGGAGAGAATGCACATGCACCAGGATCTGCTCTAACGGTTTGTGGCTCAGGTACATATATTCACAGATTACAGCAACTTTAGGAACCATAAAAAGCATACTTAGCATTTTCATCCAGACCATCCAGCAGTTATCATATATAGAAGTGTAAAGCATGAGAAAGATTTATGCAGTGTTAAGCCATAAGTGCAGTGCATAGCCACAACTTAGTACATATTGTTACATTAACCCTTTTCCTTGTTAACTACCTGTAAACCTTAACTCATCCTCCCTGCCCAAATATACTCTCACACACAAAAATATCAACATTTTGGACCTCTCTCTCCCTCATGTTCATAGGAAAAGATGTTGAAGTCTGAAAGCCTAAGAGAAGTAAATGTAGAAAAACCCTACAGAAATATATGCTATTGCAATCACAATGGAAATATGGTAGCCACACCAATGAAAGTAGTTCTGCATCTTCTGTAGCATTGGCAGGGAGAGTGCAAACACTTGAATTAACTACTATTCAAAAGTCAGTACCTCAGACTACACACTGAGATTGCTTTAAAAGCAGGAAAGTCATAGTTGGATCAGTAAATGGACATAGGAAGGATATGGTCAATTTTTTAAGTATTCCCATGTTTCAGTAACTTACAACTGGTCTTTAAAACTTGGCAGCTGAGCCTGGGGCTGGGGCCTGCCTTTTGCTAGTGCTCAAATTGCCACAAGATGCTGGGCTGAGCTGAGTTCTGAGTACTGGAAATCTCCAGTATCCTTGTGTTCTGATCATACAGCTCAACATTACCTGCACACCCAGCAGCCTTCTCAAAATCTTCTATCAACAACCCACACATATCATCCCTGCACTTCAGATGCGAGGAAAAAGGATCCTTCCTTCCCTCCAAAATAGCCTTACAGCTACTAAAAGACACATTGAACTGCTGAAGTTTGTACTTACCTTCAATCTGCACTTCACTTCCCACTTTAAGTATCTGAAAGGAAGGTCCTGAAAAATATCTGTACTAATCATAAACCCAGGGCTTGTTTCCTGAATGTCATTCATCTTCTGAAGCTCAAAAAGCATGACGGTAAAGAAAATGGAATGATTTTGCCCAAGAAGACAATTTCCTGTCACATATCTAAAGGTGTAGAGAAGGAGACACCAAAGGGTAAAGAATTAAGGTACTGACATTCCTCTCTTTCCGAGTGCCAACCTTACTGATACCTGTATTGATAAGGGTAGAGGAGCTCTAGATGTAATTAGAGGAATGTGGAGGCAAAACCACTTCCTTAACTCTGGTGCATGCCCTGTCTTTGACATGTCCTGACTCCTCACGGCCCAGGGAAAAAAGAGGAGCTAGACTTTATCTGAGAAATAGAAGGGAGGTTTGTTAACAAAATCCTGCTTCTGTTTAGGTCTCGCTTTAGCCATGTGCTGCACAGGAA
The DNA here is from genome assembly GCA_013397565.1 of Ptilonorhynchus violaceus. Taxonomy (NCBI): domain Eukaryota; kingdom Metazoa; phylum Chordata; class Aves; order Passeriformes; family Ptilonorhynchidae; genus Ptilonorhynchus; species Ptilonorhynchus violaceus. Next base: position 488,136 of record VZRJ01005913.1, on the reverse strand, counting down.
TGCATATGGCAGGACAGAGTTTTTCTAGTGCTATGACACCGATGTGATGAAACGAAGGATGTCTGATGTCCAGTCCTAGTTCTGCCCACAGCCTGATTGGTGTCTCTAAAAAAGTAATTTCATTTCCCATTGACTTTGTTTTCCTGTTTCTAACATGAGGAGAGTAATATGTCACTTCAAAAGTTCCTTATACATACCCATAAGAGAAGAAGATGCTCTGAAAGCCACATACTCATATTTATTTTTAATGAACTAAATATTGTAAGAAAGGATGGAATTATGTGTCTTTAAGTAACAAGAAGGTTAACTGATGGACTGCTTAAATGCATGATAAAGATGCAAACAAACTCCATGTTCAAACAGAAGATTCTCTGTAATTTAAATGATAATTTCTCTAGATTTTAAAGTTTTCTACTTCTGTGTTCCATTGGCACTGACATAATGAATGTTACCCAAATATTTTGATTTGGCACACTTAATAAATTATGAACTATGAAGCATGAACTATATTTTGGGGACAATCCGTGTGTTATAATTTCTAATTATGATACCAGAGCATGCCAGAAACTATTGGAAAATTATTGTAATCATATCCTTCAAAATTATGTTAGACTTTTTAATGAACAGTTTAATGTGATATGAAATTACCTAAAGTCTGAAAAGTGTTGAGAGGCAAATGGAAAGCATAGGATTACTTTAGCTCAATTAAACACTGATGAGACATTTTAAAGACTTTTCCTCTTAACTGAAAGACCATGACTATGAACACGTAATTATGAAATCTTAAGCAATTATTCTGAGTCATAATACTGATATTTTTATTGAAAATAACATCTGATTGCTCATAAATATTTTGAAATATCATAAGCAGTTAGTAAAAGTTAACCTTTGTACAACATAATTTCTCTACAGTTGTCAAACTCACGCTGCAAGCCTGTCTTAGCCTCATCCAAAATATTGTAAATGTTCTTCAAACCACAAGATTTAGTTTTATTCAGAGTGCCCAGGAAACCAGACCTTGCAGCTGTGCTAGTGCCTTATGCGGCACGTGGGATACCTACCTGAGGACACATGGCAGAGTCTTTTAGTTACTACTTTCTCCTCGGGGAACATACAGTATTTCTCATTATCTAGGAGATCAGGAGAACTTCTCTGTGAGGATACATGCACATACCTGAAAATGTCTCCAAACATAAGTCGCTGTTGCATTTCTGAGAATTCTGAATATTCATGCTTCGAATGTATATGCTTGCCTTTCTCTACAAGTCTGATTTAATGAAGCCAACAAACCTTGAACTTCGTTTAGCCTTCCAGTATGAAGTGGGTGGGCATGTGTGTACATTGTCATGAGACTGTCAAAGATTTAATTTTATTTGACTAAGTTTTATTTTCCAAAAGAGAAGAGAGTGTAGTGGATACCATTGACTACTCTGTGTGCTGTCTAAGGAAAAATGAAATACTTCGAAACAGAAACATCAAAAGACTGAAACAAAAACAGTTTCTCCTAGTCTTGCGTCCAGGGTGTGTATTGACTTTGCAGAATCACTACAATTAATTCTAAATGATGTATGAAATGAGTAATCCCTGCCTAGAGACTGCAACTCGTGCATGTATTCACTGCCTTGGATGTGAAATGTGCTGTAATATTATGCTCAGACACGTCCAGAAGAAAAGTTCATACCATTCCCACTATTTCTAGACATTTCTATTGTCTTTTTTTTCCACATCTTCTGCTGTTTCTACTACTACTCCACCCCTCTGCCTGTACTCACACTGCAGGGCCGGTCGATCCCCCAGTTCTCACTTTCTCCAAAAGGCAACCATGATGGTCAGCTACAACACACAGGTGTTCCCAACAGGCTGGCTGTGCAAATGTCTGTTGTGAAAAGATCATGAAAATACAGACAGGAATGGTATTCGTTCATTCAAAGGCCCTAGAAGTATTCTAATGTAAGTGTCTAGATTGCATTAATCTTTGCTTCAGACCCCAACTACTCAAGAATTACACTGCACCACAAACCACAGCAATGAGTCTGCAAAGAATTCTGTACTCCTCTAACCTCATACAAATCAACTCCTGTTAACCTCCGTGGGACTATTCACACACATAAGCTTTTGAAGAATTAGGATTTGAAGTGTGTACTTCAAGACAGATGAAGGGACATGGGGCCGCATGAATGACTATGTAAAATTCATCTCCTATTAAGAATCTTAATAGTTGACTGACTCAATGGGAATAGATGGAACAAAATGAATTCTAGGTTACCCATCAATTTTGAGAAAAAAGATGGAGCCAGTTTTCCCACTTGTATCAGAAAATAAGTATTACTGTCATTTTATCTTCTAAACATAGAATTAAACATCAGTATTCACTCATAAAAACTTTTTCATTAATTATTCTACTCAAAACCAAGCAGAAATGTAAAAGTGTTGTGAAGTAAAATATTGAACCATAATTTTCACACAGCAAATTAGCAAAATTTGGACTCATTCACTTAATGAACTTCCTGTATTTGAAATCAGAGATTCCACAGAAAGATTTGCCCAGTTCTTGCAAGGACCCATGTACTGTGTAATCAGAGAAAGCCTGGAGTAGATCCTGCTCACTTCTTTAGAATGCTAAATAAAATCAGCCAGGCTAGCTTTGAGGAAATATAGCTTTGGCAAAATACATTTAGTAGAAATCAACTTTATTTTTATCAAAATATTTTGTGTTCACAGAGAGTCTGGGTCAGAAATGATGGCTGGTTGTCAAGCAGGAGATAGAGATGTGACACATACCTGCCACACACACACCGAATTACTCAAGAGCTATGCAGAGTTGCTGAGTGCAGTGTACTCAGGTAAAAAAAAAAAAAAAAAAGAGCACCTTCAATTTCCTGAATTAAGAGGATGAAAGCCAAAAAGCTATACCTTCAAAGAGGTAGGGCAAATACTTGAATTTCTATGCCCCACCTCCTAAATTGGACACTTATGCCCTCAGCTACAGCATACGAATATACAAATTTGTTCTTGTAAAGAAGGTCAAAAGATCTTTCTACCTCGGTGGAAAGACAAGACAAACCAAAACAAAATTAAATAAAACAATCAAGCCACCATAATTTATAGAAATTAATTTTTGCCCATGCTACCCAAGTGCCCTCCTATACCACCACCAAGATTCAGTAATACTCAGGGATCAATGGTATAGTTTGCACCAACATACAGTTATTAGATTTTGAGGTGCTTTGCTGGTAAGGTGTTGTTTGTGGAGGAGTCTAAAGGCATGTGTCAAGAGACCGTATGGTTTTGTAGTGGAGGTCAAGATCCCTGAATGGGTTCTTAAAATAACAACTTGACAGTGTAATAACTGTTAACCAACAGTGTAGCAAAGGAGCATGCTTAATGAAAATATGAATAGATCCACAGAGATTTCTTTTTAATTCTGCCTTGAAAATGAATTTTTAAATGTCTTCCAAGTAATTGATAATGTTCTTAAATTTCACTCCAGTGACTCTTTAGCTCCTAAAGAAAATGGCTTCAGTTTTAGGCATGTGGAAAGTACTTTTGTGATGGTTATAGAAAACATTATCAATGGTTTTATACATAAAGTAATACTCACATGATTCTTGTTAAAAAAAAAAAAGAAGAGAAAAAAAGAAAAGAATAAAAAGAATAACAGGAAAAGAAGCAGAAAGCCCCCCAAGTGCACAACTAATTGCCAACCACACTTGCTCCCCTAATAGCACGGTTGCCTGTTATGTCTGCTTTAGTGAGGATCCTGCTTAGAGATGGATGGAACTAGAAATGCAGACGAGCAACATGTGTGTTAGTGCATGGCATAGGGAATGATAACTTGTATGGAGTGCAGGAACACAGTCAAGGCCCAGCGAAGCCATTGTGCAGATGAGATTATTTTGTGGTTACAGAAACACACTCGCTTTCTGTCATGTACGGAAACCATCCCCAAAGCTATGCTTCCTCTTGCTCAGTGTCAAAAAGCTGAGTGCCTGTAGCAGGGTTGGTCTGAGTATGGCACATGCTGAAGGTAACTAAGAGCCCCATCAGACACAGAGAAACACATGCCAAGGAAAAATAAACAAAATTCAGAATTGCAAAAAAAATCCACCCTCCCCCTAGAAAACCCACAATTGTTGTTTTTCTTCTTTTCATTCACACCTAATGACTCCAACAATCCTCTTTCTGATGGTTAATTAGGAGGTCACAGAGCAAAAATACCTGCATGGTGAAGAAAGCAGAGATTTTCCAGGGCCATGAACAATGAAGTGGTTTTTCTGGGACTTGCTTGTAGTATGGGCATTCTAGTGACACTTTCTGAGATTCAAAGGTGAGGAGCAGTAGGCTGCAGTGCACCAACAAAACACCTGCAGAAACATCTTCACTATGCCAAAATCAGATGATGCTCACCTACAACTCAGTACTGCTCAGAGCAGTAGCAAATTAATTATCTCACATCTTCAGGGCAACCACTGAGCATATAGTTCAGCCTGGCATGTTACTGGTGCTTTTGGAAGGAGAGTTCCTAAAAAAGACAGAGCAATACATTAAGTACATCAATGCAAGAGCAAGGATTAAGTGTGTGTTGACATGCCTAGCCATAATTATCTATGCAAGAATGAAGAGGGGTGCCACAGAAAAAAAGAGCACCACACGTTTAGAGTGTCCTATAGAGAAAAAGATGTTCTTGCGAAGTCCCAGAGAGATGAATATAGGTGATCTCAATCTCTTCCCGGATGAGCCCCTCTTCCTCAATGACTACCATGATATTCTCAAAAACTACCAAAGCCTGTGAATCTATGAGGCTTGGAAAATTTTATTTATTTTTGTACATAAAGCCAAAAAAATACACTTACTTGGAGAAAAACTGTTTAAAGATTTCAATATAGAAACATTTTCTTAAAAAAAAATAAAAGCAACTCAGCTATCTTTTGCTTTCTGTTCCATCTTCTGAGTCTTGTGCCTATTTCTGCTGTTGCATTACATTAAATTTCTCCTTACACCCTTGTTCTCCCCTTTTTTTGGCAGCAATCCCAGTCTAGGGTTGCTCCTGTGGCATGTGTAGAAGTTGCTGTGAGTATCCATTTGTGCTGGCACTGAAGTCACACAGAACCCCTGAGACAGCACTGTTTGTGGGACAGCTGTAGTTTCTTATCCGCAAGCACTTGATAAAGTACTTCACCTAAAAAAAAAAAAAAAGCCGTGGACAATAATTTTTTTTTGTGCTTGGTAGACTTATAAACCTGAAAGAATTCTCCTGGGGGCATTTATGGAGACTAAAATGGGAACTGGGAGATGGCATCTTAGTTTAAGCCATGGAAGGATGTCCTGCTGCAGGTCAGAAGTGTTCTTTGAGTGCATCTCATGCAGAATGAAGCTTTCAACTAAATGCCTGGCAATTTTTAATGAAAAATTTTTGAAAGGTTGTTTTAGGATGAGAGCACTCCATGTGATTTAAAGCTGCCAAATAGTGATGGATTAACTTAGGCAATAGTTAGTTAGCTATAGCCTCACTAAAAAAACCTGCGTCTCAGTCCATCACCTTCTTTTGGACCTAGTTTCTCTATGGTAAGGAAAGAAATTTTGTCCTGGAAATTACATTTCTACCTGAATGTAAACATTACCCACCTTAGCCCTGTGCCTTTAGCCTGTGGTTTGGAGACAGCCAGTGGTCAGAGAGCTACATCGGAGGAGGTGAAGAGAAGTAACCGTGAAAGAAAGACTTTTGTCAGTAAGTTAGAAGTCTCTATCACCTCTACTAGACTATTGCTGAGTGCAGACGTGTATCAAGAAAGGTTGGGAGCCACAGCCCTCTGCCTTTCTACTTTCATGAGTATTGAATCCTTGAAATCTAAATACTATATTTTACATTTGACATGTAGATAGTGGCAAGAGTTTAAACCAAATGTAAGGGGCCACTGGATTCCAATAAAAACATACTTTTCTTTTTCAAGAGCAGACAAGCAAAGAGTTCCCATATCTAGCTTTTCTGACTGGAAACAGGACCCAGCTTTCACATTTTTGTGATCTTATGTCTGGCATGTACTTCCAAAGTCTGTAACTTTTTTATCCCTGGGATTGAAATGTATCAGTCCCCAGAGGTGATTCAAACCAGGGGCTCTCATGGTAAGGAACTACAGGCTATTCCAAAATTTGACAGAGACATACTTTAGCCACAATATTCAAAATAATAATCAGTTTTACAAAATACAGTTTTCCCTCTTGAAAGCTGAATTGTCTTGGCCAGAGTTATATGCTAAAATGAGGGTCTAAGGTGCCTTTCTTGGCTCTGCCATTGGCTCAATCTTTGCCTTTTAGCAAGCCATTTAATTTTTCTATGCTTTCATCTTCTCCATCTGTGAATTCCAAATATTAACTATTTATGGTATTTTCTTGTTGAGTCACAAGCAAAACTGGCCTAAAGATTGTGGTCTAAACTTCCTCTTGTAAAAGAAAAAAAAGGGGGCTGGCATTCAAACTAGTCACAATGGAACCACAGCAGCAAGGATAGTAACGGCAACAGCTTGGATGAGATCTTCATATTCTCAAAAATATTTAAAGTCAAAGACGAAATTTCCACAAAAAGTTAATGTGGTTCCTCTCCTGCCAGGGTCCTGTGAGAAGACCACCTGGATGAAGAAAGTCTAAGTACCTGCTTTATTTGATTCAAACTTCAGTGACTGGTATCACAAATCGTTATTACTATGGGGTAATTTTCTCCACTGAAGTTTGCAGAAAATCTTTTTGTTCCCTGCAATATAGAATGAAATCAAAAGATGTTTCTGCTTTTTTTTTTAATATGCTTGCTTTTATCACATACTCTGTGTTTTATTTTTTTAGCTTCAAGCTGGCATAACTCCCAACCACAGGTACAGAATGGCACATATCCGTTTCAAAGGGTTTCTAATGCACCAGCTTTCCAGCCAGAGAATATAGAGAGTAAAAAAAGGGCAAATATTATAAAAGAAATCAGAAGTCAAATTCAAAAACATAGAAACCAAGGCATAAACAAAAACAGAGCCAGATACCACAAAGCCAAAAGGAATCCAAACAACATCCTTCAAAACGTTCACATGTTTATGAATTTGAAAGGTGTGAAATAGCTGAACCCAAAATCCGAATAACATTAAACAGAACTAGCTCTAAAAGCAACATCTTAATTTACCTTTGAGAAGAAATATAAATGCTGAAAGATACGATAAGGGGTATTTTTCTTTGTACAAATATTAGGAGAGCTGCCTTAGAGTGTGCCGGGTGATGAAGGGGCTGTTGCTGTATCACAAATCCAGCCATTGCCCTACTCCTCAGAGCATTGACCAGTTTAAACTGAAGCATTTCCGTGCTATCAGCCATAACTCGGGAGAGTTTATTTTAGCACAGCTATTAAAGGAAAAAAGGTGAATGGTAGTTTCTTGGCTCCCCTTTTTACAGACAAAAAGTAGGTCGTTTTATACCACTCAAAGCCTAGTTCACTCCTTTTTAGTCAGTGGAGGGAGGAGGTCGTCCCATCCAAAAACCTTTTGAAATTGGTCCCGCGACTGACTCCGTTCCGGGGCCTGTTTCTGCTCAGCGGCGTCGAGGAGCGGCAGGGCCGGCAGGGCTGAGCCGTGGCCGCTCGCCCGCCTGCGTCCCCCGGGCACACGCCCACGGCTCGGCCTCGGGCTGCTCCGCTCTGGGCGAATGCAGGCAGCTGCCTCAGCTCCGCGAAGGGCTGGCGGGAGCAAAAATGCTCCAGCTGCCAACTCTGCTAAAGCCAGGTTGACTTTTGCTGTCAGGAACGGTACTGGGGAAGGATAAACCTGACGCACCGCTTGCAGGAACTCTGTGTGTCTCGGTCTCTGGGGACAGGGAGGATGGAGCAGACGGGCCCACATGCTCAGTCGTGCTTACCCAACTCGTGTCCTCGAGTTTTGTCTTCATGTAAAGCGAAACGAGTATTTGTATCTTACACATGGTAGTTGGACTAGGATAACTGAATTCGAAGGGAATTACACTGAGGTAGTCTTACACATATAGATAAAACAGGTACACTATATTTGCATAATAAATGTGGAATACGTATGGATTTTTTTTTGAGCGAGAACTATTTATGTGGCAAATAAAGTTGGTTCTAGGTTGATCAAAACTATTCACATTTTTTTGCCAAGTGTTTTGAATAGCTTTGGCCAAAAAAGGTGGAGGCTTTTCCTTTTTATGTTATAATACTTCATTTCAGTTTATTTCAAAACAGAATGTTTTGTTTCAAAACAGTGATTTAAGATCAAAGTTGCCTAAATTGAATAAAAAAATACAATAAAAACAAAATTAAATTAACAGACTCTAAACTGAAGCATTTTTGGAGACTGAATGGAAAGGTTCATTTGACTTCAGATAAAGTTCCATGAGAGTTCTGGTCTTTCAGATCAAAAAAGAAAAGAAACATCCATTAACTATTCACTCGGCCCTAGTCTGAAGTTTTGGTTCGCTGGTTTTTGAGTAGCCAGCTACAAAGTACAAATCCAACTGGAAATTCTCCATGCTTTGAGGAGTAGGAGGAGGGAAAACAGGAGGAAGCAAAGGAGAGAGAGGGTGTTGGGAAAAAAATGCTAAAAATGACAAAAAGTAAAAGCCAAAAATAACCAGTCTGATTTAAAGGAGAAACATGCTAGCACAGCATTTCCTTAGCATTACCTTATGTGTATAGTAAAAATCACTGGTAAAACTTACATTGTCAAATACAGGATTTCAAACACAAAAGCATCATGCAATGCCTTAAAAACTGCATAAGAGAGAATGATTTTTAATTAAAGATGAAACAAATTAATTCAGCATAGCTACAGCATAAAAAAATTTGGAAAAATATGTTTCAAAGAGATAGACATAATTTATACAATAGTTAAGAACACTCATATTTTTACCTGTTCTAAACTAATACATGCAAGAAAAAAGTAATCTTCAGGCTTTTTACAGGAATTTTTAATTAGCATAATTAATAATAATAATAATAATAACTCCTTTAAAATATATTTTTCTGTTCTGTCTCTGGTTTTTAGGACCCCTTTTTTTTTCTGCTCCAGCAGCTGTATTCCCTATCACACTTTGTCACATCATCAGTCATACAGCTACTGAAGTCAACTCCCCCTCTGCAGAAAGGGACACTTGTGAGTTTATATTGCAGCCATAAATTTTTTGGCAGTAAATTTCTTAACAAATAATCCCATATTCTCCTACATACAGTGCGCAAACTGGCTAATAAAATGATTTCTACTTGGGGATTTGTGGAATGCCTCCATCTTCAGTCAAACGTAGACAGAAGTATCTTGTAAAATGTACTGGAAAGTTCATAAGTTTCGGGGTTTTCAGGAACACTCCACCTGGTGAAGAAAGCAGATTTAAGAAAACCCAAACTTTAAAGTTCCCCAAGTTCACCAGGATCATGAGCCAAGGAAAACCTTAATTAGAGTCAATGGAGAAAGTTAAGCAGTTAAGAGCTGGCCTTTTGGGGCTAGCAGCACTTGAAGAAATCCAATTATTAAATAATAAGTTATTTGTGGTTCTGAGGTTTGCATTGTGAATATGTTAGCCCATGTTTTATGCCAGTCTCCTGTTCCTGAACGTTTTATCTGGAGATGCTTGAAATAAAGTACAGCACAAAGCTGTAGAACAATTTGCTGGTCTCGCGTTAAATTGGGATCACTTCTCATCTGCACTTGAGACTCTTAATAATAATTTGCAGTGAAAACAGATTTTGAGTGGATATAATGAGCTTTCTAAGAATGAAAATAAGCATCACATCCTGCCAATGTGATAAATAACCCTTTATTTTTTATCACCCTTCATACATAAACTCAGTAGCCCTCAGACTTTTGCACCATCCTGGTGTAATCTCATAATTTTTTAGGATAGAATGAATAGTGAGAAAAAAAAATATTTGTGACTTCTAAACTTACTTTGTGCATATGTTCCTGTTTCATTCAGTTTTGTCGTAAATACATGCAATAGCAAACTCTGGATCTCACAGTGGAGAGTAATTTAAATGCTGAAAGAAATGCAGTTTATAATTACATAAGCTACTTCACAGCACATAAAAATCCCAGGTCAGCCAAAGGAGAAGCAAAACCAGAATATTGGTTAGGAGGCAGTCTTATCAAATTAGATTAATGAAATTCCTAGAGAAGTAATAACAGTAATCAGTGATGGAAGGAAAAGAAGGGTGGAAATTCCCCTCACCAAACCTCATGTGTCTAAAAGCTTCCAAATTGGGTATCTTCACCCCAGTATGTGAGTTTAGTGCAAAAACCTGGTGGTTTTGCCCACAAATCATTAGCAGTAACAATTAAGAAGTGAGAGCAAGGTGCTATTCGGAGCACTGGAGAGTCCTGAGGATACAAAAGGTTTAAACTCGAGATAAGGACAAGAAGAAAGCAGTCAATGAGACTTAGAGAGAAAGTGGGATTATACAAAGAGCCGAGTTTCAACAATTATGGTAGGAATATTTCAGATCTACTGAAAGGGACATTTATAACAGGTAAAGAATATAAGAGGTTAATACATTTTAAAATGGAAGAGTTCCTAAGTACCACACAAAACCAAGGTGTTAATAAAAGCAAACATTTCTGCAGAAAAGTAAAAGTTCCTGCAAAGACCCCAGCAGCATCAGAAACCAAAGGAAAAGCCATGGAAGCACCTGCCTTTAGGTGCAACCAGATTTATTGCAGAGGCCAAACAAAGGCTGAGGAGTTCGTCTCCTCTTCCCAAATCTTTCAGGGCTGAAAATTATGGTGTTATTTTTTCACTCTATCAGTATCATCACGACAAAAAATATCATGTAAACCAAGTGTATATCAGAAGAAACCTTCCCCAAATATCAGTACCCTGAGGAGAAAAGGGAGTTTCATTATCTCTCCATCAGCAGCTTCGCTGGACAGTTTGTCCCAGGTCCAATCTCCAGTACTTGCCCACGTCCCAGACACTGTAGGCTTGCTGCTGTCTGGTGGTTGCCAGTTACTGAGCATTCCTTGATGCATCCCTGGAGTTTGTTTTGTTACCTTGGGGAACTCAACTGTGCCAGTAAATTACATTTACTGTCATTTACAATTTAAGGATGCCTGCCATTTAATCTAAAGGAAGACACTCATGCAATATAAATCTTTCTCCAATGAGGTTTAGTTTCTAAATAATTCTTTTTTTCAGCCCTGGTCATTAGGAATGTATGTTTGTGAGTTGAGTACTACTCTCTTTAGCTTTTGGAATCTGTGGGTTTTAGCTGTTTGGCTACATTCAAGATCAGTTCACACGTGTATCAGCTGACACACACACACTCCATGTTAACAGCATACAGACTATCCACCTACATGAATATAAAGAGGTTCTCCAAGATTTAATTTTTCACATCTTCAATTAATTGATTAAATTTACACCCCCAATAAAGTAGGATTTTTCTTTTTCTTATCTTATTTTTCTCTTCTTCATGTGTGAGAGTAAATGCTAACATAAATCACGATAGAGACTATTTTATCTTTGATTTTTCTTCAAGGTGTGCAGATGTCCAGTATAACTCTTAAGAGAAATTGAAAGAAAGTAAAAATCTACCAAAAGGATATGGACGTCAATACATTTTTGTTACTCAGACTCTGATCTGTGAGCCACTTGTAGTCCAAACTACATCAGATGTTTGTCTGCAAAATGACTGCAAACAAATTAGAACAGAATGAAAATGAAAATTAGGTGCATAAAAGCGAACAAACAAAAAGTGGTGGGAAAAATGGTATTAAACTAACATTGAAAGGTTTGGCATTGTTTATATTTCATTGTAAATAAAAAAACATTCCAGCACAGCATGAGTAAATACAATGACTACTTTATTGCAGAGGGAAAGGGGAAAGGCTTAGAAAAATAAGAAAAGCTCTAAACTAGAAAAACCCCACTACAGCTGCTCATTTCTAGCAAAGACATGTCGCTCCCACCCTGGAAAGTGAAGAGCAGCTATCTGTGAAGCAAGAGACTTGGGTCAGCTCTGAACCCTTCCCTGGGTGCCTTCCATGAACTCAAGGCACGATTCTGCTGGGAACAGCAGAATCATATCCTCCTTCCCACAGAGCTGGTGTGCGGCTCTGGCTGCCCCTGCCCTGGGGAGAGGCGTTTGGGGTGGCAGAGACCCTCTGTGTTCTGCCCAGGGCACGGCGAGGGGCTCCGGAATTGTCCCGGGGCTGCAGCTACACCAAGCCATGCCACACGGTCTGCAGGAGTTCTCCTCTGCTTGCTTTCCTCTGCACTCCTCAGATAAACAGCATGTAAGGAAGAGAACTCTTTCTTACTAATAATAGCTTAAATTGTCCTTGTGGGAGTAGAGCAGGCCCATTAACTCCAGTGTAACAGGATAAGGGAATAAAGGGTCAAGCTCAAAACCAGAAAGACATTTTAATATCTCATTTAATTTTTCCTTTTGTGTTGTGCTTGCGCTCTCTGGACTGTGGAAAACAGACTTTATTTGTGTTTCTAATCTGTTTCTACCCAGTTTCACCCAGTTTTCATGAGTGAGCCCAGTGGTCACAAAAGCAGAAATGGAATATCTCAATCCCATGTCAGCAAGTGTAAGTAACTATAATCTGTTACTTTATCTGTAAGACTTTTCCTTCAGAATAATCTTGTTCTTCTGTAGTCTGTAATCAATCACAGCCACAAATCTTTTACTTAATGTAGCTTTTTTTCCTGAGAAAAAAATTCCAGGGTTTTACTGCTTTGAATAATTGCAGGTGATGAGAATGCTGAGAGGTGAGAAAGATTGGGAAATTCTTGTTTTCTGAGATACAGTAAATGCTTGTCATAGTTTGGAACAGGAAAAAAGTGAGTATAAAGGAAAAGCAAATAGAGAAAAAACAGATTCAGTAAGAATTCTTTCTAAAATTTTACTGTCAGCAGCCATATGTTTGCAAAAGCATCTGGATCAAGAAAATTACAAAGTGGTGTGTGTGTTGGTGCATGGCATTTTGGTCTGTGAATGAAGTAGAGCATGAGTGTAACAGCTGAAATTTGGGTTAAAAGAAGTGAATATCTTTATTTTTAAGTAATTTCTACTCTTTGTAGAGACATTTTTGGCTGTACACCTTCTGAAAAACTTGGTGTGAAATATTTCAATCCCCTCCCCAAATCCTGAGGCTAAAAATATTTTAAAGAGCTTTCTGGAGTATGTAAACCCCCAAAACTCACTCTTTGGAAGGCAAGAAGTTGTAAATGTCACTTGGCTCCTGGAGATAGGCCCTGATCCATGCACACAGTTACACTTGATTGCTTTCTTATTGTCTGAGAACATATTTTAAGCAAATGTCTAAGAATCTTTAAAGTAGCCACACTGTAGAATAATAGAGAAAGCTGCACAGCAAATGAAAAGGGCATATTTAGTGTTAAGAAAGAAAGATCTATTTTGCTATTTATCTCAGGAAGGGTTTTGTTATATCAATAAACATGGGAATAAGCTGGTAATAGAGCTAAAGGCTGTTAAAAGCTGATGGTAGAATTTGTCCCAGCAACTCCACACTTAGGTAACTCAGCTTTTGTAATCCATGAGCTCTAACAGTAGCTATGGGATTTAGGTGCAGAGCACGCAAATAGTGACACATGTGCTTGACCTAAAGCCTTGTAAGCCAGAGGTCTCAAGCGTGTCAGATTTTACAGCCTTGGCCTCTGCGTTGTGATGACCAGTTCTGTTCCACCAAATGCTCCAAATTACCATTTGAGTTCATAAGCTCTGCTTATGAACTAAACAGAGACTCCTGCCTGTGTGCTCTGGGGTAGGATTCAGGTTATTAATTAATCTGTCTTCAACTCTCCTGTTTGTAAATCTGGGAGTTTCAAAGCCCTCAGCGAAAACAGCCTTTGCTGAAGACAGGAAGCACTTCTGCATACCCACATTTTAAAAATGTCTTAATGAAGATATTCTGCAAGCCCAGCAATAAAGGTAAGTTTGTTACTAGAACAGAAGTAAGACGCCTTGCTACTCAGAACGTTTGTACCAGTATTTGGCAGAAATTCTACCTTAGCTGCAAGGGCCACTCCAATGCTACTCTACCCTTCTTTCTAGTACGCAGAAAGCAAAGGTATTGCCATCTCCCTCTGTTTCCCTGCATGAGATGTGCTTAAGACATCAATGCAAATACGTGTCACTTTTTCTCTGTCTTGCAGCTATGACACTGTAAAACACTACAAGAAGTGAGTTTTCTTTTTACTCAGCAACAATTTCAAATCAAGAGAGAAAGTAAAAACAAAGCAACTGAGTGGTAACATCCTCTAAATATGTTTTGTAATCAAAAAGTCTAAATAATATGTCCATTGCGGCAAGAAGCCCCACAAAATACTTAAGTTCAATATTTCCATTATTTGACTCACACTTCGGTGAAAGACAACTTGAATTAGGGCTTGCAAAAGAATTTGCCCAATAAACACTATCTCGTCTATAAAAAGAAAGGCACAGGGATGCAGTCAAGAAAGGGCAATATGAAAAATATTCTAGAGATGCCCTCAAATTAAATTAATTATTTGGGATTGAGAATGGAAGGCAGAAGAGCTGAAAAGAATTGTGGGGATATAAATAAAAATTATCATAAGCCAAATGAAGTTAACATGTAGTAAACATGATTCAACACTAACATCTGTCTCAGAACAGTGAAAGAACTCCAACATGAAACTAAAACTCCTATGGCAAGGATTTTTAACTACGACATTTGGCAGTGGCAGTTAGGTGCTTGCATTCTTCTCCTCAACCAGGACTGAAGAAACAGGAAAATCTGGCTAGACCTATCAGCTGGAGCTCAAGAGGATTGGAGAACTGTAGAACAAAGTTTAAGGGACAAAATAATTCAGCACAAGGAGATGTGTTTGGATAAATTAACTGATCACATCAGGACCAAGGCAGATGTTGTGTTAGGATTAACCAAATGCGGTTTTTCCAGAAGCATGCAGTAGCCAAGGTACTGATGAGTCCTGATCCAGAAGACTGTCTAGAGTTTTGGGCATGAGTATTCAGAAAAGCTGATGTCCAGATACAGCAGACGTAGTTAAAAGCTAGAAGAAAGAAGTAGAAACTCAGTCACGCAAGACACTGGAGGGACATAGTTTGGATTACCTCATATAATTATCCTGAGCATGTTTGTGGCCGATAAATGTATGAGGGAAATAAATATTAATGAAAAAGAGAAGAGGAATTAAAATAAACTTTTTTAAAGCAGCCATGAAGAAAAGTAGAGTGAAAAGGAGATTTCCTATGACTCTGAGGTCCTGTAACAGCCTTTTGGTAGGAGTAGTGGGGCAAAACCACTAGCTTATTTTTGAATGGAACTTGATCAGTTTGTGAGTGAGACTATATAGTAAGAAGCCTGAATCCGAAGAGGACCAAGTGTAGTGATCTTTCCATCAGTGTGTTTCTAGCTGCACTTCTCTCTTCCAGCTTCACATTGGCAAGCTGGGAGGTTGGGAGGTTTGCCTTAATCATAGAAGTAACTCTACTGAAGGGAGAGAGAGGAAGAAAACTGAACTGTTCTGAACCTTTGCCAAGGCTTTGGAGACATTAAAATAGAAACCCAGGAATTTGTCCAAGATTTTATGTGACCTAGTTCAGCAGTTATGGTTCCCTCCCCCAGCACACACATCTTAAAAAATACATAGTAGAACTGAAAAAAAGTAGAGAGGGGAGTGATGGAGCTGATCAAAGGTATGGAACAGCTTCCAGGTGAAGAATAAGTAACTGCACTAGGACTCTTTAGCCTCTAGAGAGTTGTCTGAGGACAGACACTTTACAGAGATCTACAAAATCAGGCACAGGGCAGGGTTCTTGCACAGGCAATGTGTGGTCTCTGTGAGTGGAATTGTAGGACGTCAAAAGGAAGCATCCAGTGGCAATTTTGAAAAGCAGGAGACTGGTGTGGTGCAGCTCCCTTCTGCAGGGTGATGTGGATGTGACAGGATAAATGCTTTCAATGAAAAGATATCACATATGGCTAAATTGCTGAAGCAAGAATTGCTGCAGGATGTGAAAGTATTTCTGGGAAGAAGTATTACAGTCTCCACTACCAACTTCTATTTGCCTCTGCCAACATCAAGATGCCAGGGTTAGATAGAGTTTTGGCCTGATTTGACACAATTGAACAGTTCTGAACCACTCAGTACTTAAATAGCATGCCATGGGCAGAACAAAGATCACGTTTGGGATCAGCCCCGTGTGCAGTGCAGTGAGAAAACACAGGAGGGAGATCTTTGGCCACACCTGCCTGACTAACTACACCCCACACACTGTCTCAAGGCCAAGCTTGCCCGGGCCAACTGGCGGTGTAGACAGAGGGCAGGCAGGAGCTGTCAAACTCAGTGGTTTTTAGCAATATAGCCACAGCTGCTGAATGCAAGATACATTCAACAGCTCTTGGCAAATTGTGCTGTTGAAGCACAGCTGAGAACATTTGGAGCGCATCTGCAAGTACATTTGCTGAGACACTTACACCTGGGTCCTACTGTGTTTGTAGTGGTGACCCCATAAAAAGGCTGCGGGCCTTAGTGTCTGCTAGCTAGTCCATGTAAGGACAGTTAGGGCTGGTAGTATCTTCAGAGTTACTCAATTAACAGGGAGGAGTGTGGTGAGATTTATATTACTTTCTTACTGTTCTCAGTGGATTTAAACGGTACTGGAGTAAGGTAGTGTTAATCCAGATGTAAAGGTTAGGCCAATTGTCAGCATTGTAATCTCCTCTCCAAATCTTTCATCCTTGCTTTGCTGCCTCTCACCTTATTTGCTCTACTACATTATCTTTCAGGGCATTATCCAATGTGAATAACGGGCAAGAGGAAAATAGGTCTCTAAGACCACACTACAGTACCAGGAGTGCTTCCAAATTCCTGTGTAAGGTACACAAGCTGGCCACAGCCCAGTTTCATACGAGAGTGAGACTGCGCACATGTCAGGCTTCCCTACACCTCAGCTTTTGCCAAGTACCACCCCAACACATTCCCCAAACAAAAGCTCTCCCCACCTACCCTGTGCCCACCACTTGGGCAGAACCCAGGGGTGTAGATGGAGCCAAAACACCAAAGCTTAAGCAACCTGATGCCTGTAGGCTTTAAAGCTAAACTTTTAATATTTGAATAGCTCAGCTAAAGCTATGAGTAACTCAATGTTTAAACTTAAGCACATGCTTAATTAATTTGCTGGCTAGGGGCCTAAAACTGCAGTAGCTGTTACCTAAATGCGTCACCTACTGCTGCTCTGTGAACTCCCTGCTCTTTTTTGTGGTCTGGGTCTTCTCTTTCCGCATGCACAAAACAAAAACATCCACCCCTGAAGCCAGGGTAACCCAGGCTGCCATAACTAGTCTAACAGCTTCCAAGGAGCTGGCTGCTGGGAGCGCATTTAGCCATGCGTGACCTTACAACTGTCCCTGGACGTCGAAAGGCTCTCTTTTTTGCTGGAGAAATGATAAATTTCATTGACACTTCTCCTCATTCCTATGCCCAACTGGGAGCACTTCTGAATTCAAGCTAATGTTTTTGTTTCAAGGATTTTTCCCTTCTTCTTTTTCTTTAATGGACTGCTTTGCTGCTGTAGAAGTTTCTTTACTGTTAGATCCTCCATGTTCAAGAAGGAAAAAGAGTTCCCTCTAGCCACCAGCTGTTGTAACAACATCCAGCTGTCGTCATCCATGCTTTAAACGGGTTTCTGTTTGCCTAGCAGTAAAACTGTAATCTGAACATCAGTGACAAGTCTACTGAATACTTATTTAGCTCCTAAATTATTATATTGATTTTTCAGAGGGAAGGAAAAACAAATTTATCCGAGGGCAGACAGAACGCCAAACTGAGACAAAAAATATTGTCCATAATAATAAACTGAAAATGTTTGGAATAATTTAAAATAAAATGCTCATTCAAAAATGTTTTCCAGTTTTTGGAGAAAAGCCAGTATAGTCAAATAGGTCTGGGAAAAAATATCCTGAGAATAGAGCAAGAAATAATTAGCTTGTAATAAAATTCAAAGAATCCTCATTTTAGTTCTTCAAATAGATGCAGGAAGTGAAAATATTTTTATTTCATTTCTATTTATTTTATATGTATAGCAATGTACTAACTTCTGATGTTAAATCTTTTTTAGTATCAACCTTCTCAGACTTATTTGGTGATCAATGCACTCTTTAGTTCACTTTGAGTGTTAGGAACAAGCTAGAAAGAGCAGATCGAAATTCCATGTAAAAATGATGCTGAAAAATGTACAGGTTCTGCCAAACCAATAGGGCTATAAAAAATTCTCTGTCAAGTGGTTGAAGCAGACATGATGTAGACATCTCACAAAGAAACCAGTGACCATGTTCAGACACCACTCAGCTGAAGACTCTATGCATAAGCTATCCAAAAATATTGAGGAAATGAGGGTGGAAGAAGTGATATCAATATGGGAGTGTGGGAAGTAGAACAGAGAAGAAAAATCAATTTAATGTAATATTGAAACAATAATTTCAAAGTGAAGTGAAAACTAGGATAATATACAAAGTAAATGATCACAAAAAATCATTTTTGTGATTCTCTGTGAGAGCCTGAGAGAAGACTAGAGAGAGGAAAACCAGAAATGATTGCTATAATAAGGACAGAAAAGCACAAGAGAAATCAAATCTGACATTAATTGTAGGATTGCGTAGGATTTATTGTAACTATGGAAAGATATACTGTGCTGTGGGTTGCATACTGCTTTGAATATTTACATGATGTTTATGAAAGTTAACTACTCTTTTATTATATCATATGAGTAAACCAAAGAAGAGAATGTGAGAAAGGAGAATTAGCTCTCAGGACAGTGGAAAATGTGTATCAGTATTTGTCGTCATATTGGTCTAATACTCATTTTCCATAGTAACTAGATTGTCATTAAAGAATAACAAAAATTCCACATCAGATTTTAATCTCTGCTAGAAACTTTATGCTGTTCAAAGATGCATCAAAGCTCTGTATCACCCATCCTGTTGGAGTGCAATGCTCTCCCCAGGCTTCGATGCCCAGCTTATGAGGCCATGGCGACTCCAATAGAGAACACAGAGTTGACATTTTTTCATTAGCTTATATTTTTTAGACGTTTGGGTTATGTGTAACTGATTTTGTTAGTCAAATTGGGAACTGACACCATCGGTGCTGAGCACACCATCCCACTGGTTACTCCACTGCCGGGTCCCTCAGGGAAACTGGGGGAGAATTCCTTCCTCCTGACGGTGAGATGCAGCCAGGTTTCGATTTTGGGCTGTGACACAACTGTGTGTGTTAAAAAGTGCACAACAAGTCCTCACAGCCACTGTGCATTACTGTATCTACTGGCAAAGAGAGGAAGAATGATAAATGCAGCAACTCCGGCTTGACTTCTCTTTAAAATTACCTTTGTCAGTGCTCACAAAACCTGTTTCCTTGCTGAAGAAAATGCTAGGCTGGTAATTGCTGGATGCTAGGATGATATACCCACTCCCTGTTGTATTTGATTTCTTTCTATGGGGCTCTCTCACTTCAGTCTGACCTAATAAGGCAGATTTTTTACTCTTAAGCTTCTTGAATGTATTTTTTGGAGTGGCACAAGTATTTTCCATGGGGTATTGAACAACTTGACTTAAAATGGATTTTTATGTCTCAGTCACGCATATTCTTCAGAAACAACCAGATAACAATTCACTGGTAAGTGATTTCACTTGAATACATATTTCCTATGGCCTATGACCAGGTGATAAATTTTCAGCTGTTTATAAAAATGAGATTTTAAAAAGCTGATAAATAGGTGCACATTGTGAGGAAGAAAAAATGCTTATGAAAATAAGCCATTCATTTAATGCAAACTATTTATGTATCATGGATTTTTACTAAAATGTGTATCAGGCAGTGGAGTTAATACTATTGTCTTCTCAAAAAACCTAGTTGGTAGATATAAACTAAATATTCACTAAATTTTCTTGTGATGTAGGCTTGCTATAAATGAAAGACCAGTTCGACTTCATCCATGGATGTGGATTTCATTTTGGAGAACTTTCCTTCTTTGAAATAC
Organism: Ptilonorhynchus violaceus; assembly: GCA_013397565.1. Lineage (NCBI taxonomy): Eukaryota > Metazoa > Chordata > Aves > Passeriformes > Ptilonorhynchidae > Ptilonorhynchus > Ptilonorhynchus violaceus. The sequence continues at coordinate 468,110 of VZRJ01005913.1, read as the reverse complement.
ATAGCAGATCATTCATTTTGTGAGAGTTGGCAAGATCAAGGCAGAAATCTGAAAGACTGACAACAAAAATAAATGAGAAGAAAGTAGTTCATGGGAAAAAATACCTAGCTTGTCTTTTTGAACCACCAGTTGATCTAAAAATGCTATTTGATTTGAGTATAGACCATTTCTGTGACATTTATTTTAAATATTTTCATAAAATGCATTTTAAACAGATTGTGTAGGTTGCAAATGAAGTCAGATTAATGTTTCATTACAACAAAGGAAAAACTGCAAAACCCAAAAATGCAGAAAGTTAAATTGTTAAAATTTAAACAAAACTCTAAATCTGATTGGGAAACTATTTTCATTCCTGCTGTTCCTAGAACAATAATGTTACTCAAGCCTCATAAATGCTGGCTAAAGGTTCAGTTGATATCTGTAACATAAAAATCTTAGATATTAGTTCTTTGATATTCTTATAGTTTCTGGCCAGGACAGAAGCATGTCCTTTGAAGACTGCCATAGAGTTGGTCTCTCTGCAGGAACACCTAACTTTTATGACCTTTACTACCAAAATTGGACAAGACTGCTGGACTAGTTCACAAGAGACAGCTCCAGTGTTCATTATTTTATGAAGTGAAATACAAACGATACCTTCAGATGAGCAGCAAAGTTTCAGTCATAGCAGATTCCAAAAAATACTTTGCCCTTTCATGTGCAAGGTTCAAAGCTTTGCAAGTCTGGAACGCTTGATAGAGGATGGAGAGTTGGCCAGATTCAATTCATTAGAGCACATCTTAACTGTCAGCTTGTAAAATAAACCTTCTCCCCTACCTCTTCCACCTCCTTCAAAAAACATAATGCAACCCCGACAGAAAGCTGATAACTTCACCATGCTAAAGGAAACCTGAAATCAGCAGACAAGGATTTTACTATGTGCTGAGCCTGGAAAGTGGAAGGAAAATAATGTATCATTGTCCCCTACACAGAGAATTTCAGGTAGAAATCCTCCAACAGTGTAGAAAATGTGTTCATGATGTCCAGATTTCGACTTAAGGGGATAGACTTACCCATTATGGAATGGCTTGTAGAGAACTATACAGTATAGAAGGGAAGGATTCCTTAACACACATAGCTGTCTACATCTGTATCTCCCCAGACACACACAGGAGTGTGAACACACACATACTCCTGAGATATTTTTCTTTTATGCATTTCAGACTATTTAGAAGGAAATCCCTATTTTTAGCCTGTGGACTTGTATCTACTATCTAGAGTTAGTGGCACTCTTCCAGAGTGAATGGACAGTTAAACTATATAAAACATTGTGTCTTAAACAAATATTGTCCTAGGCAAACCTACTCTCTTAACATGCAGCAGGGGAATCCTCAGAAGAGATTCCTGTAGGATATTGGTGTTCCCTCAATCATTTTCTTGTTCAAAACCAACCCAAAATAAGGTGGCAGGCACTGTGCCACCACAATATTTCTCATTAACTGTCACACACATATATGCATGCAGTATTTGTTGTGCAACGTGTATTTATGACTGTGTGTGAATAAACACATGTTAGAAACACAAAACATATAGTTCTCTGTTGGTGAATATCATGCTGCTAGTTTTAGCACAGCATTTACAGTTGCAGATCTCCCAGATTTTACCATGAACAGAACAGTTTATTCAATGTCCAGTTTACTAGCAAATATTTCAACTATTGATTAATTCCCTTTGCCAGTGGTTTCCCTATCATGATCGCTACAGTCACAGGAATAAATCTTACGGGTTTTTTCATTATTATGCTACAGGAATAAAGGACAGAAGACAGAAGTAATTTTACTGTTCCTCTAACTGTACAGAGACTGTCAACCTTCTCAAAGACACTTCTGCCTCTGTCCTGCCTTTTCATGGGTTTATGTGAGAATTTGCTTTCATTTTATAAAACCTTTCTGTTGTTTCGTTTTTCAGATTTCTATAACAACCTAGAAATGATCTCTCTAGAAGTGATTTACCCTTCCAGTAGCTATATATATCTCTGGAATAATGACTTGGTACTTAGAGTAAGCTTCAGGATTGGACCTGCATCGATAAAGTTGTGCGTTGTGAAAAATGAGTGCTTTGTTTCTTCATAATATGAAACTACATTTTTCATGCCAATCCCCCACTCCTTGACAGCTTCAAACATTAGAGATGTAGCAGCAGTGAGTGCAACAGAACCCAAAGACTGATGATAGGGAGGGAAGAGTAATCTATTCCATCTCACTAAAACAGACCTTGTACATTTAAACAGCAGTATCACCTCAAAAACAGGTACAGGTTAGCCTGAGGGGAAGGGCAAGTGGAGAGAGGGAGAACTAGATTCTCTGTTTTCTTCTGGGTATGTTCACTTTGCAGCTGAAGGAGAACTGTTCCTTGCCCTAAACTACATCATGAAGAAAAGAGTAGAGAAAATAGTACAGAAAGTATCAAATTGCCCTAATGATATTGATTGCCTGTTTCTAAAATTCTTACTCAGGTCAAGACCCTGTTAACAGGATCTGCACCTGACTAAGAATTGAGTAACTTGGCTGTGTACAGGGGCTGGTTCACTATGATAGTGTTCCCATTGCACCATTTTCCGTGTGTAACAGTCCTGTCTGCCTTTGTCAGAACCTGAAACTAGAGCTGCTAAAAAAAAAAGAGAAAAGGATGTTTTATTCTATGAAATGCCCCAGAATGCCTCTCAAAAGTCATGTTTTTTGGCTGTTAGGGTGGCTGCCCATCTGGTTATACTTTTCAAGAAAAATTATGATTGAATATTACTTCTTATGTAAAACAGAATTGCTAATTCAGAAATATCAGAGTGATCTGGTTTTTGTTCTGTCACAGCCTGGTGCTCAGGTTAGTCTATTAAACTACTTCAACACTTTATTTCACCTACTCCAAATCTGCTATTCTTTAGCCAGACTTTGAATACAGCAGTCCTGACTCATGCTGCTCGCCATTCCCTCAGATATCTCTAGCTCAACAATCCACTTAGCATTTAAATATTAAACTTTAGGAATACGCTTTAATGGTCTTGTCCTGCAGAAAGTGCACTTACTGAACTTGGAAACAGTCTGGACCAAAATTGGCCAAGGCCTCTCCAGTCCATAGATCCAGGGATCACTTTTCCTCTGACTGTTCTGTGGTTGTGGTAGAGCTTCACTGACAGTTTCATCTCTTCCTCTTCTCATCTCTTATGCTAGACAGTTGCCTGAAGTGTTCCTTTTCTTGTTTAGTCACCCATGCTCCCATTCTCCCTGTTTTTTAAGAGTTCTCTCCTTCTTGCTTTCCGTGAGAACTTTTGGCTCCTGTTATCTTATATATATATGACCTTATATACTGTGTACTAAGACAAAAGGCAGGAAATTGTGCTATATTTACTAAGTAACACCTTTCTTTGTCAGTGATGCTGCTTTGAGTAAAATGTCTGTATAAAGTTACTGTTAAATGTGTCTGGGGAGCCAGACTTCACTTGTGTGTTTTGTAACAGTGGCAGCCTTCTGTTTGCCACCCAGACAAAGTCTGGGAAATTCATGTTAACTCACCATTTAGCATTATCTATCTGCTTTTGGCTGATCAATGATTTACCTTTGAGTTTTGTAAGTAATCTTGCACCAAGTGCTGACTTAGTGCTGAGTGTGGTTCAGATTAGAGTTGCCTGTTCATCATAATTAGTGTGAACCATCCTGTGAACCAGCCTGTGAACCATCTACCCTGATAGAACTGTTTCTGTGTATTCATTAATTCATGCTTGAGAAATGCTTTACAATTATAAAGCAGTACATAAATGCTGATTTTTTGTTTTCTGAGATGTGCTGTTATTGATGATCCTGTTGAGGTTTGTTGCAGAGCTTTCTGGAGCCTGTACTGACTGTACTGTGTTCTTGGCGAATCTATGGGCAGGGACTTCACAGCCCAAAGGAAGCAGAAGAGAGCTGAGTAATGATGGCACAAAATTTTTGCTGCTTGGACAGAGATCTCGGCAGTCTCTGTGGCCCTTGTCACTCAGAGGATCAGAGGATGAAGAAAGCAGTGTGTTACTGCAGAGGACAGCCTTTCCCTCCTCCCACTCTCCTTAGGGAGACCCTGGTACACCTCCAGCCCACCCTCACTGTGCTTGGCAATCCAGGATCTCAGCAAATGCTTTCCCATCATGTTTCCTCTCCTCCTGAATTCAACAGCAAAGCAGGTTTGGCATCTCCTCCTTACAAGCCTCACTGCTCTCACACATACATCACACAGAGACTCAGATCACAACTTAAGTAGGATTTCTTGGCATCACATACTCCATGTCTCAGTCTGGGTGGTCAACGTCCGTTTGCATCTTTAAAGGAAAGACAGAAACCCAAGTATATTTTCTAACACAGCAGAGTTCACCAGATAAAGGAAACTTTTTTTCTTGTATAACATACAGTTTTATCAGGCTGTTAATCTGAGTTACTCAGCCAAACCCCAAAAGGGGTCCTGAACAGCGGCATCTCTGAGGGATGCCAGTTTGTGCCTGTCTGGAGCACCTTTCTGCCTGTTGAAACAGCCTACCAATAATCTAGCAAAACACCTTAAAACCAGGCTACTAGAACCAGACAAACTTACAGACACTGACATCAAATGGTTAAGTAATTTATTACAACCCCAGAAACAAAAATAGAAGCATAAAATGGAACATCAGATTTGTCTAAAATTTTAGTTTCATTCCTAGCTGCTTGCACTGATCTTTCCCCAGGGTGTCCTCTCTAACTCAGGCAGAAACCAAGCTCACACTGTCAGTGTGCTGCTGTGGAGAGCTGCCATGTAGGACATCTGAGCCAGCAAATTTAAGAAGCATTACCGGTATGGAAGAGACCTGTTGGTCTGGTTTGTCTGCTATTTGTATGTTAGCTTGTTCATTGAAAGCAAACTTAGAGGAAGGCCATTTTTATTGTATTCTTCTCTGTTCCTATAATTATAATTTCATGTAAAACAACAAAACTTTAAATACACTTAAGTAAAGGGGTAAAAGAGATACTGACCTCATTGTAAGGAATAAATGCTGTATTCCACCCACCAATAAAGGCTCTACCTGTAGCGCAAATGGAGAGGGGTGCCTGAAAATGATTCCAACCTCACATGGCTGTTGCGCTTCTTTTTGGGAAATTCAGTATCATTGGTGGTCTGTGATACATGACTTTCTCAGCCTAATGGTGGCATATAGAAAAGGGGTCCTGTTGCCATCCAGACTATTCCAAAATAGGTAACTCAAAGATTTGTTGATAGAAGAATGCAGAATTATTAGTGAAAAGTTTGTCCTGCCTAACATAACCATGCTGAGCTCATTCAAACCTAGCCCAGCTATGAATGAGACCCATTCAGTTTAACGTAGGAAGGGTTTGCAGGATTCAGATTCCAAGTTTGACACAATTAATAGTGTTTATAAGTTCAAGAATGTTGCTGTTAGGACAGAGTGTATTCAAGACAAGTGATCATATTTCATAGCACACTTAGAGGGTGAAGAGGCACTTGACATAAAACACTCTTGTTTCCATAATTCAAATCATTTGGTTGTTTAAGAAGATTTATATTTTCTTCAGCCTCTTTCCCTCCGTTTCTCTACCAGTTTCATACGTAATGTAAATTTTATTTTTCTCCTATACCAGCTCCTTGCCTTTGGGAGGATCTAAACAAAAAAAACCCCTCCTCAAACAGTTGAGACCTGAGTTCCAGCAAAACTGAATAGCAGCAAAACTAAAGCATGCTTTTGCATTTAGTCGTTCTGCAGCTGTGTGAAACAAACTAGCATTGTCATAAAATTCATATCATGAAATAAATAGCAATGATTCTGCCTGTTACAGGAGTAAATAGAAAGAGAACATACTGAGAAAGATACATAAAAGTAGCATATCTTGAAATAAATCAAAAGCAAATAAAGAGGCATTTTAAAAAATGTGTATTTGGGGAATATAGAACTTTGTAAATGCAAATTCTGCAGTCAAAATAACTGTGATATTGACTTTTTTTGCACTCACAGCATCTTTTTTCCCCCCACCTGGCTATGCAACTATACTAGAACCACTAGCGAAATATCATACTGACTTAAGTTCCCTTCAGAACCAGAATACATTGACAAGAAAGCAGGCTCTGCTTCAGGAAAGCATCTATGCTTAGTTGCTCAAGTTCCACTGAAATCTACATGCTTCAACTTTGGCCCATATAGCTGCTACCTCATGTGGGAGGAAAAAAGAACAAAAAGTTTAGTCTGAAGGAGATACTTTTCAATAAAGTGTACCTCTAAATCAGGGAAGTAGGCGTGTAAATCATGAACAATTTTTTTAGGCCATAAAAGAGACAGAAACGTTATCTCAATTACAGGGAGGCATATAAATGTGATTGATGGACTGGGATAAAGACAAGAGAAAAGAAGAATCAAGACAGCCTCAGAGTAAAGGAAACAGTCTGTACATCAGGTGCTATGTTTACATGCCACCACAAGTGCTGCTGCAAAGCTGCTAGAACAAGAAAATGCTCCATGAAAGACCAATTAGTTAGATATTTAACATGTATGCCAGAAGGAAAGCCTGGCCTTGATCGATTGACCTGGAAGGCATGTTTACCCTGCAGCCTTTATAGTAGGGTTTGTGATTCCTCAGCTCCTCAAGGAGGTGTGAGCACTGGCAAACCCTTCTGCCAGAGGACCCCAGGGAGCACAAGGCTGTTTATGGGTCTTCTTGGGAAGAAAGCCTAGTCCCAAACTAACATGAATTAAAGATTTGAGCTGCAAGTAGCTCTTAGCAGATATAAAAGTAACTTTGAGAAAGTTGAGGCAGTTGCAGAGCCCCAGACCTGGGGTGGAAATGAAGTAGCCTGTCTTGGGCAACTAACACGTACTGCACACCAGCCTTCCAGGTGCTAGGCCTGGCTTGTGCTTTTGTTCTTCATCATCACTTAAAACTGAAGAACAAAACAAGAAAACTGAAATTAAAAAAGAAAAAAACACCCCAAACCTAAATTAACCAACCAACAACAAAAACCCTACCAAGTCTTCCTGAACAAGGGGCTCCTTTCAGCTGGATATTAATTAGAGAAGCAAATGCTGAATCTCCTGGCCCTCTGCTGAGCTGCTTGCAGTGAAAAGTACAAAGTGAGGGCCTGCTGTGTGGGTAAACTGATGACTCACTTTTAATATCAGGTTGAGCCAGGATCTTGAAGGCTGCCAAGTTAACTCTACAGGGATCCCCACTTCAGCCCACTCACATTTCCTAATAACAGCACTGCATTTCAGCAGGCTGCGCTTAAGCGAGGCACTTTGATTTGTAAACAGAGGCGGTTTAGGAAATAATGTACCAGTGTGGTTAGCTGGATAATGTCATAAGACAACAAGGTCTGGTAATGGTAATGGCAGTGCTGGTATTAAATGGCCAGAGGATATTGCTCAAATTTGAACGTGACAGCGATTAATAAGAGATAATTTTTAATGGTATTTTAAAATTCTACCCGTGCCTTCTGTAGTCCCGGGAGAGGTATTACTGCACCTCTTTGAATCATATAGAGGAAAAGGCTGCTGGTAAATGTATGCCTACAGAAGCAAAGGTTTTAAAGAGTTTTAATTTATAGTTAGAAGACCAAAAAATATTTTATAAAAAATAGACTGCTTGTTCCTGTGTTTTGACATAAGGGCTTAAACGATCATACTTGCTGGAATACTTTTATGGGTTCTTTAGACATTTACTTCAGGTCCCCTAGTCTCAGCCTGGTGAAATTTAGGATGTGCAGGAACACTCCAGAGTACTGACTCACTCCTGGCAGATTTGCATCTCATTCTATCCCGGCGTAAGCTACGACTTGTGCACTGTTGCCATGCAGATCAAAAGATGCATGTTTATTGTCTTGGCCACATGACTGAAAATATATTGCTGTGTAAGCTCTGCATTAGGCTTCCTGCTTGAGGACAAACCTCCTTCTGTTCAGAAATGAAAAGGTTTCTTAAAAGAGATGTCTGTTTGGTTATAAGACTCCACTGCCAAACTGATTGCAAATCCAGTAGTGTATTCTGAAACGTTAAACAACTCTGTGAAAGAGGTTTAAATTCCTACCCACCCCTCTTACCTTCTTCACCCACTTGGCTAAGACTTCAACTCTCTTTGTGGCAAGCAGTCTTCCACATGCTGCACACTTGGCACTCTTTCAGGATTACGGTCTTGTGCCTGTCCTGTATGCACAGCATAATGTGCAGGAGGTATAAGACCTGTGGTAGGAAATGAGTGTTTTTTCCCTCTCACTAAATCACTTTTACTTCCACTGGGCAGTCACAGAAAGTGAGGAGAAAATCCTAACCAAGGGTTATTTAAAAATCTGAACCCAGGCAAATGAAAGGAAGAGTCGTCAGCTGACCGGTGCCATTGCACCTTCCTAATCACTGGCAGCCAAGGCCATGGGGCAGGAAGCTTGCACCATGCTCCCAGTCCACTTCTGCTTAGTCTGCATGAATGGGTTGCCAATCCTTAGCTTCCTGCTAGGGTCATGCTCCTCAGCCCTCAGGAGTTAACTTCTCTCCACATTAAGGACCTGCTAGGTCCTGGATGTGCTTTAGGTTGTTCATAAACCATGATTTTTCTTCTGATGTCTCTAGTAGTACAATATGATGTAAGGCTTTTTCAAACTTTATTCATAGTTCAAGCAGAGAACTAATTTTAAATTAACTTCAAGATGGCAACAGTAAAAAAAGAAGTAGTGATTCCTAACTGTACAAGGTGTAGCAGCTCTTAGAGAGATTGATGATGATATATGACTGCACGTGTGTGAGGCAGGCATTTTGGCGTGTAACCATCAGGTAGAAGCCTGTTTGGAAGGAGGGGAAGAAGCCACCAATTGTTTCAAAGGAAATAACATTAAATCAGTGATGTAAGTCACATAATCACAGAATCAGCTAGGTTGGAAAAGACCTCTGAGATCATCAAGTCCAACCTATGACCTAACACCAGCTTGTCAACTAGACTATGGCACTGAGTGCCACATCCCATCTTTGCTTAAACACCTCCAGCGATGATGACTCCACCATCTTCCTGGGCAGGCCATTCCAATGTCCAGTCACCCCTTCTGTGAAGCAATTCTTCCTAATGTCCAACCAAAACCTCCCCTGGTGCAGTTTAAGACTACGTTCTCTAGTCCTATTGCTGGTTGCATGGGAGAAGAGGCTGACCCTCACCTGGTTACACCCTCCTTTCAGGCAGTTGTAGAGAGCAATAAGGTCTCCCCTGAGCCTCCTCTTTTCCAGGCTGAACACCCCCAGCTCACTCAGCCACTCCTCACAGGACTTGTGCTCCAGACCCTTCACCAGCCTTGTTGCCCTTCTCTGGACAAGTCACTGTGGCATTTGCAGTTCCTCAGTTCCTGGCTGGCTGACTATCGATCCTTCATGTTCTGGGTTATATTTCCAAATGGAGCATCTTCTAAATTTTAAATTTTGTGTGAATAAACTCTATAAATCTTTTCCTCAGATATAGCCCAAAACTGCAAGAACTTCTATAGGATTTTGGTGCAGGAAGTGCAGAATTTGTCCCAAAGCTTATCAATGCAGTTGCAAAAAAATGCCCTTCTCTTATGTAAGTACATTTGGCATAATGTCCACTGCACTGAAGGCTGTGCAGAAATAGTAGTTTAATTATAACAGGCTACCACACCTTTTGGCAGCACTAACTGCAAATGACCTTTGTGTTTTCAGTGCATTGAAATGAGTTCCCTGAAATGTGTTCATTTTTCATAGAAGTGATATTTTTCCACTGCTATAGAGGCAGACTGAGACAGCATGGATATAGCCTGCTCTATTCTGGTTTGATGAGAAAATGCCAAAGCTAAGCCATCCCCAGTCTTCATAGCAATTAAACCTGGCACAGGTGCAGTAACATTCTTTTCTTGCTGTTGGGAATAATCCTGATGGTATTGATGTGACTGCTTCTCATTTCAGTATTTTGTACGTGCTAGTCTTCTCAGAAGACAGCCTAGGGGCATTGATTTTTTTTTTTTCAGCAGTTTCCTAAACCAAGCACATGTTAAAAAATGTCAATGAGCCTTCTACAGATATAGATGTCTCAGGATGTTCAGGACAGTAATGAGAGTCAAAGATGAGCATGAAAGAGCCTGTGGATGAGAAATGGGAATGAGATGTACTGTATCATTTTTGTCTGTTTGATGGAAGTCACGGATAAAATTACGAACTTTTGAAACACCCATGAGAACATGGGCTCTATAGTATATTGTGAGCACATGGGAGCACAAGAATGGAGAGAGAAGCTTTCTTGTCCTATTGTATTTGAAGAACAGAAGTTTTTAGCAGTTGTGTGGGGTTTTTTTGTTCCCACCCCAGTAAAAAACCAACCCAAAATGCCTTTTCCCTCCAAAATAGCCACGAGTCTGAGAGTCAGGGAGTTCATCTGGGATGTGTAAGTAAGTAATTTCAGTGCCTGAACAGCTTATTATCAAGACTCTTTTTCAATACACAATTTTCTGGAACCAGAATCTCTCTCCAGGAGCTAGGGCAATTTATCACATCATCCCCCTTTCTGCAAAAGTTGGATGTTTTGGCATCAAGGAATTTTCTACCAGTGCTTGGCTGGAATGAAAAGACACTGGTGCACTGACATCAGGGAATTCACATGGCTTGTGTCTGCTGTGAACTTAGCACTGGTTGGGAGGTATTAGTAAGGTCCTTCATAATTTAGAATTCCATTTACTTTTTATCCACAAAAATATTAGCAAGTTTGAAGTTCCAGCTGCTGGATTGGTTTAAAGATTTGACTTTATTTGACAGACTGCTTTATAATTGCAGTGGTGACATGTAGTAGACTTATTCTGGCCTCTGAAAGATTAAACAAGATCAGGCCTGCCAGGCCTCTAGAGAAACCCACGTGGCAATAAGAAGAGCAGATTCAGCAAACCTCTCTTCTTTCTGTAACCCTAGTTCAGCAAAATAAGTGTATGTATGAGCACTTCAAAGTAATTGTGGATACTGAATGAAAAAGAGTACAGATTTGTTTGAGAGTTTAGGAGCATAATCGCCATGAATTTGGAAAATAAAAAGTATAAGTGATTTCGAGGAAAAAGCCTAATACCTTACCATTATATTATTAAAGCAGGAAGTTGCAGTATTTTCCAAAGGCACAAGAGAGCTGTAGTTCCACAGGATTACAAACCCCCAATTTCTTACAGGAATTTTTGTGCTTATTTTCTTGTTTTTCATCTTAGACTATGGCAGAGTGGCAGACTCCTTGAAACTGCCTACAGATGTTACTAATTGTCCTAATTTACCTGAAAGGTGCTCAGGTACTAGAGCATCTGAGGTTAAAAGTGTTATAGCAACTCCACTTATAGCAACTCCATTTTTCTAATGAAGATTTCTGATTTGACACTATTCCATCAATAAAAAATTATTAGCACCTGAGAAGAGACTTGATACTGCAATATACCGGTATGAGTGACATGCATGACCTGCTTGTTGTGCCTATACTGAGCAGTCCATGAATGCTGTTGCCTGTTACCTTCAAACCCAGATAACTCCTTTGCTGTTTCATAGCTCTTGTGATAAGGACTCTGGGACTCAGGAGGACCTCCAGTGTAGGATTTCATCTCTAGTGAATTTTCAGACCAGAAGAATGAGTTTCAAAGAGAACACCCACTTCTCTCTGCAGGTCTCAACATCAAATTGCTAATCTAATTAACATCCGTGACAATTTAAGCAATACATTGACTCAACTGCTCTTGGAACCCCATGGCACCTAGTTAAGTTACTTTCCAACACTGCTGTAAATCAAAATAGAAAGGCTAAGGTCATACAGCATTTGCTGTATGTTTCAGTTTGGGACCCTGATTGCTTTACCAACTGCTCATTGATGTTGTTTTTATAACTTGCCAAGGAATACTTCATTTCTTGCTCCAAGATTTTCATTTGTATCCTCACCTGACATACAAGGTAGTCTTTAGCTTGAATATAAAATGCTTACATTTAAAAAACAAAAAAACATTTCAGGAAAAGTACTTGCAAAGGACAAAATGTACAGCAAAGATTTAACATAAGCAGTAGAAACCCATGTATTTCTTTGGTGTTTTGCTTTTAAGGTTTCCATTCCATCTGGGCATAATTCCCATTGTTACAGAGAGCAATACAGACATACTGTTTGGAGGAAAGTAAAGAACAGTTTCTGTGGAGTGAGCAGCGCAGCAAAACAAAGCAATGGATAAATAGTGGAATAAAATGTTATTGGCTTGAACTGATAGATGGTAATGGGAAAGCAGGAGAAGAGAGAGCAGACAGGCCCAGGGCAGGATCAGTCCTTAGGACAGACGTCCATCACTGACCTGGCTGGGACAGTTCCTCTGCTCTGGGCTGGGGTGACTCCCTTGGGGAATTGGAGGCAGAGCAGTATGTGAATCTCTAACATGGAGTTTCAGGCAGGTCTGGGTGATGATGCATACTGTACTTAAAACACCACCTTTTGTGCTAAGTGTCTGGGAAGCACCTGCTCCCAGTTACGCAAATTATGTCAGAATGCAATTTCTAAACGAATATAAAAAATGTCAGTGAGAAACAATTTTCATCCACAGTAGATATTTCAAATTGCCAAATAGCAGACTCTTAATATTTTATACCACCATTTAAATAGTTTTTACCTGTCTTACATTTGTTCTGCCTTTCATATAATACCGTGTATACAATTCTTTTAAATCCAAAGAAAAACCAATAGTGTAAATAGAGTTCAATGCAAGGTGAAAGTATTGACAAGATTTACTCAAGTCTTCTATTCAAGGACTGTGTTTTTGCTTGGAAAATTTCACTTGTTTATAGCTGTAATAGCTGACAAAACTTAAGGAGATTTTGAAATCAAGGAAGTCTGATGTGATCCTGTGAGTTTAGACACACAGATGCTAGTGGAAGTTTTCTTCCACTAACAAAATGCTGCATAAGAAAAAATAAGTCTGGGAATGAAATTGAATATATTTATATTCAATATTTGGTCTCCCCATGGTTTTTTTCACAATATTTTGCAAATGTCAACATCTATAAAATACAGCCTCTGTATCTGATATCCTTTGTGCAAATACCTTTTAAAATACCTTTCTGAGACCCTTTCACTCCAGACAAGTAATCTTAAATTTTGTCACTTTTCTGTGTGCTTGTTTTCATTTATAAAATTTCCCTAAATATTTCTTGGTCTTCTTTTAGTCCTCAGTGATTTTTTTACTACCTCTGGTTTTATGGTATATATCTGACAATAACTACTATATTTGTGCTTGCACGCTTGCATATACTGTCCCATCGTGCCTACTGGGAGGTGAATACAGATTTTGCGGGGTGAATATGTTACTTTATTTATTTCTATATTAATTAATAATCCTTTCCTTGAACAGATCACATACTACAGATACTATTTCTGACCTAAATCAAGGCTGCATCCAATATTTTATATGGTCAGATATTTCAGACAAGCAATAGATTTTACTTTAAAGATTCACAAATTATTCTTGAATTTAGAACTGAAAGGACAACATAGGACTCATAAATAACATGAATCTGGGTTTGAGATGAATGAAAAGCTTCTGCCTGGAGGAGTCATAGAATCATAGAATCATGAAGGCTGGAAAAGCCTCAAAGATTGAGACCAAGCATTATGTTCTGAATTTGAAAAGCATCTGGCTCCATGTGAATGTGATTCTGATTTGGACTGGGGGATGTACTGTAACACACTTTTCTGTTTTTGTCCTTGGTATGTAAATGGATTTTCCTAAGTGTAAAATCCAGTTCAATTATTGAACTAGTCAAGTTCAACTTGACTGCCTTGAGGGTTTTTGTTATTTAAACATACATATTTGATAATTCTTGGGCATATGTTTTGTATTAGCCTAGTTATTAATTTCTAATTTTAATAGAGTCTATAAAATTGTAAATAGACATTAGATATAATTTTTTTATTCCCCTATGTCCAAACAAATTATAATTTAATGGATAATGTGTGGTTTTAATTGGACTAAGATGAACTAAGAATGGGATGTTATAGCTGCAGTGACTGCATGGCCCAGTGCCACTCAGGGGAATTGTCAAAAAGATGACATTTCAGTGTATCCTCTGTTTCCAAAAATCTCCATAAAACTTTCTATGACCAGCTATAACTCCAAGCCCATCACAGATACAGCTGTGGAATGAGTGGGATTTACCACTGCCTCCTTCTCCTAATCTCCAGAGGATTTCTGCCCACAGTCTAACTAGCTCACCATGTTGCATTACAAAGCAACTCTCAGCTGCTGGCAGAACTGTGAGATGACAGGGTTGCACTGGCTGCTCTTCCAGTAAAGCCACTGGGAGCTGGAGGAGCTGTGGCAGAGCTCTGGCTGAGCAACCTGCAGGCTTCAGGCTCCCGCCAGACCCCCACCACCTACCCTCCTCCTAGGGCTCTGATGGAAAACCACAGCTCAGTCCTTTGGGCTCATAACTGGATACAACTAACTTGGGAGAGTTAAAGACAGGGTGGAAAAAGTCAGCCAGACTATCACGATAAGCACATCAAACCTCTGTCCTGACTGGTGGTTTTGGAATAATACCTTACCTGAAATACATACTCCCAAGTTTCTCCTCCAGTTTCTGGAAGTGATGGTTATTTCAGAAGAAATCAATAAATGTCAGTGTGCATAAAATATGGGATAGATCAAATAAAGGTATTTCAGTATTAAAAGCCATTAATTTTGTGCAACATACATTTGAATTACAATATTATTAAATTCCATTAAGCTAAAAATGATATATTTAACTCAGACTTCAGAGTGCTAATTTCATAGTCCCCTCCAAGCTGTTCCTGCAAAGGTGTTAGGGGTAATTAACTGCCATTTTCTCAGTAATTCAGAATCTGCAATCAATCAAAATGCAGGGCCTGGGTGATTGTAGAAAACAGTAACACTTAGTTTATTATGCAGTCCATTCTCATTCTGCTTGTTTTATGATGGGATCAGCTACACCTTTTCCTCAGAATTTATTATGCTTACCTTTCAGCCAATTAGTTTTTCTCACTTTAACTTAAAACCTGGTGAGTTTGTTATATATATGTGTAAGTTTGCCTTTCAGTTATATTGGTCATAGACCTGCATGACTGCGTGTGTTTAAACAATTAGGAACCCAGTATTGTCCAGAAAAATGGCAACTTTGCTTTCTTAAAGCAGAGTTTTTTCTTTAAAAAATGTGAAGGGAAAAAGGAGAGCAATGAGAAGGCTATTTCCCATAGCTACAAGTGCCTGGCATGAAGGGACATCCGGAGCCACCCAGGTACAAGCTGCAGAGTCCAGGTCTCCAGTTGCTTGGCTGTGGTACCTGGATAGGCCATGCTTCCAGACCATGCATGTAGTGCAAAATCAATTGCTACCAAGGCATTGTGATAATGGTATTTTTGAGGTATTTGATTTCCGTATTCAAAATCAAGTGTAGAGGCAGTATTTCCACTGAAGTTCTTATGTACTTTTGGAACACACTCCTCGTGCTTTGGCACATGTTGACTTTACAGCTAGTCTCACAGGGAAGGAGACTGGCCAGTTAAGTGGCTACTTTGCTGAGTGCTACTGGTGTGGATAACAGTAGCAGGCCTCCAAGGTGCCCTGATGGGAAAGTATAATTGACTTAGTCCATTTTTTTTTCCTAGCCATTTGAACCTGCATCTGGAAATCCTTCTCTAATTTCACAGCTGTGGTGTTGAAACACATATGGGGTTGCAGTGGAGTTTAATCAGTATTAAAAAAAAAGATAGCAAGTCTGAAGCAAACCGAACTTTGACAAGAAATGTACCAATGTAAAGCCATAAGAAGGACAGCACTGAAAGATTCCTGCTTTTCCTGAGACTGTTTGTAGAAATTAATGTCCCAGTTTGATAATGCTGACTGGACATTTTGCAGTAGCGTTCAATTGCAGCACTACAGACACTTTGAATGGGATATTATTTAGCACAAATATAATTTCAAAATTTTCCTACCCTGTGTTACTAACTCCAACACTGGGTGCCTACAAACTCAGGACTTAAAAGTAGCTCTTGGGTGGACCTTGAGCTCTCCTTCTGTCACTGTGATAAGGTGTGCCCTGTGTGAATGCATTCAGAAGTCTTCATCTAGGCAGGACTGGGCATTGTGTCTGATTTCTAAAAAGCTGGTTAGCACATTTGGCAGGTCTATAGAGAAGTCCCTTATGGTTAATCTCTATTATACCGGTGCTGGTGCTGCCCTCTACTGAGGACGGAGACCACTCTCAGATAAAGGATGAGGTTTGTCTGACTCCCACTGTTATTATTTTCCCGTACTGACTTATAGTGGACAAAAAAGACACTTTTTGATGGCGTCACAGTATAGATCAAGAGTACGACACTGTACTGGCAGGTGGGAGACCCAATAGGTCTGCAAAGTACAGGTTTTGCATACAAAGGAGTTCTCCCAAAAGCTAATGCCAAAGATCAGGGAGACAGAGGATATTCAGTTTGTAGAATGTATCACTAAATGTGGTCCTGTTGGATACACAGCAACAAGTGAGAGGATCAAAACGAAACCCCTGACTTAAGTGTGTCTTTATACTGTATTACTTTTTGACTCAAGTACCCTATTTGGATCTGAATAATCCTAGTGACCTCACAAAGTATCTGAGAGCACTGAATTCGGCAGGATAAATTGAATTTTTATTTCCCAGGGAGCTTAAAGAGATGTGATATTGAAAGAAGTGACACAAAATTGAGATTTCACAGTGTTCTAGGTAGATGTTAGATAAACACGAGAAGCAGTGGTATTACCCTTGTGATGATTGTAGTGATGTAGTAAAAAAATGACAAGTAGTATTTCAGTCTGTCTTACATGGCACCCCACAGTCTTATTGCGTTTCTTTTTTCTTTTTTTTTTAAAACACTGCCAACATATATTTCTGTTTCTTTGTTCCAAAAATATAAGATTATATAGAAAAAGGGGAATAGAAGTCTTGTGTTTCTTTTAGGCTGAAACAGAAACACGCAGGGAAGTGGAGTAATAAAGAAATTTTGAGAAAATGAAGTTAGGAACAGATGTTGCTGTTTATTTTTATTTCTCTGTCCTCCTCTCTATGATTACAATAAATTATCTCTTTTTGCAATGATTAGAGAAGAAGGGGATTATACTAAGGTTAGACAGAAGCATCAGATAAAACTGA
Source organism: Ptilonorhynchus violaceus (assembly GCA_013397565.1). Classification (NCBI taxonomy): domain Eukaryota; kingdom Metazoa; phylum Chordata; class Aves; order Passeriformes; family Ptilonorhynchidae; genus Ptilonorhynchus; species Ptilonorhynchus violaceus. Next base: position 450,943 of record VZRJ01005913.1, on the reverse strand, counting down.
ATATAACCCCACTTAAATCCTCTAGTCAACATTACTCCAAGGTGGAATTAAAGCTACTGTGTAATCTGGTGCTTTAAATGAGTGAAGATATCAGAGTAGTGAACTGTCTTTAGACAACTTCAGGAAAAAATGAAGAGTTTTCTATCAGATCTTTGAATTCTCATATGAATGAATTCTATCATCACATAATTGACTATTTTATGTTGGTTGAAACATGAGTAATAGGAAAGGTAAGTAAGGATTCAAAGATGTCAAAAGCAAAGGTCGTGTCCAAATATTTCTGTGCAACTGACAGTATAAAACACATTTATATTGTTGAAGAGAAGGTTAGTTTGTCTGAACTGTTCGTAACTCTTTAAATTACTATTACCAAAGAAACAATTTAGTCAGCTACATTTGCACTGTTCATCCTGTTGGCCTGCTTTTTTAATATTTGAACTTTGAAAATCAAACCAGACATTTTTACAGCAGACTGTTAGCTCTTCGTTCCAAGTGTGTTTGTAATGTTCCAGAGTTTAGAATAAGATCCAAATCCACTGCTCCTTGCAATACACCCCTTAAGAATTCTAGGCTAAATAAAAGTAATGCTAATCATATTCATGTTATTTCCTAATATAAGCATAGAGATCAAATAGTAAAAAATAAAAAATCCTAGCAACAAACCTCTGTGTTAACATGAATATGATAAATTGTTTTTAAACCTCAGTAAAATTAATTTCTCTGATAAATACATGGCCTTATTAAGGGTTTCCACTTCGGAAACTCTGCTGTGTTTGAATCCAAATATATTGTGGTTTTGTTTTGGGGGATTTATTTTCTTTTTTTATTTTTTTTCTTTATAGTGAGACAAGTCATGTTATTTATCTGTCCTGCAGAGGAAAATCATGAAGTTTCAGCAAGGTGTAACTGAGAGGAGACTCTCAGTTCATGGAAAGCTGAAAAGGTCTCAAAGAAATGAACTAAAACCAAAATTATTGGAGTATCTCCACCTAGCCTGAGTCAACTGGAAAATTCCAAGCAGGGCCAAAATGTGTGCGAATTGTCATGAGCCATGCAAATACATCTTTTAAGAAGTATTGGTAAGTTTCCTTTTAATTTATGAACTATTATTTCTCACAAAACCATACGACAAATGGCTTTTTATCATCTCCTCCCATAAAACCATACAAAACTTTTTGCCAGGCTAGTAACCATTAGCAAAAATGTTGATGTTAGTTTTGTTTTGTAGGAATCTATCTCCCGGGATATAGATACAGTAGCATGATTTAAAGCTTCACCATAGTAAGGTTCTTTAAGTTTCTGCACACACTGCAATTTTAATAGAATGTGTACATTCTTTCTGCACTCAAATGTTTTTTTGTATTATACTTTGTTCTATTAAAAAATGACACATATGAAACTGCAGAATGGTTTTACCAAGTTTCACATAAATCAGCCTTGTCATTTTTTAATTATTTTTACAGAAGAGCACGACACCCATTTTAGTACCATTTCTTGTTCTCTTAATATTTGCCAAGTCTTAAATACAAATAAGTTATTTTTCTGAGTTGATTTCACAGCCTTTTCATGTCAGTTTAAATCATTGTTTCACCTTAAATAGAAAGTTTACCAACTCTCAAATCCTACTTCTTGCTTTGCTTCTCTCAGGGCATGTGTAGTGATGAATGTTTTAAACTAATTTAGTGATGTGAAAGGTGCCAAACTGTCAGCTGTAGAAACTAAAATAGTCTATTTGTGCTGAGAATGTTTATTTTATTTTATTGTTACAACTGGAGTTGGAGGCTTCTCCAGCTTTGTGCAGCCACACAGACCTGTAACTTTGGCAGACACAGGAGCTGGTGAAAGGGATGAGGCTGTAAATGGGAGCGGGCTGGCCAATCTGTGCAACATAAAAAGATGACCTGGCACAGAGCACTGTATTTTAAGTATGTCTAGGATACTCCTCTACCCTTCATCACACTGTCCAAAATTTTGCTCAAGGCAGAAAACACACTGGGATAAAAAAATGTTTGATAGAGACTCATTGCCAATATACAACAAAAAGATCGTCAGCTTAAGCACATGATTAAGCACAGGGTGAGCTACTGCTGAAACCTCTTAGCTAGAAACTGTCCCCAGTTACTCCTCTGTAAATCTAATTATTCAGTTATTTTCACAAAGGCAAAATACTAAGATACACATTTTCTCTGGTTAAGGGTAGCAATTTCTGTTCATTTCTTACCAGTTCAGTAAACTATATCAACCTCACTCCTGCTATCTTCTTATGACTTATTTTTTCTTTTTTTTAGGTTAGGAAGGCATTAGCTTATGTGTTCTAAATATCTACACCCAAAATGACTAACAATGGAGAGATTTCCACAGATACGTTTAAGACAAAGAATGGACCTAATTCTTCAACTGGATTTTTGTTCCTTTTTAACTGTAGCTTGTTATTGTTTTCCATTATGAACAGTATAGAACAGAAAGAGTGGACTGTTTCATTCCTGGGGCAAGTACCTATATTCTCAATAACAACCACTAGAATTATGCAACTTAGAAAACACGTGCCAATATACCTTAAGACCAGTGTTTTTATTTTTCATTAAATTTATATTCTCTTGCCAGAAGCATTTTCTTGGTAACAGATTCAAAAAAATAATTCAAATCCTTTTGGAGGTTCTTTTTTTTTATTTTTTTAGATTTAATATCTGCTACACTCTGTTCACTGTCACTGTGTTAGTACAGGAATATGGCTATAACATTCTTGCATGTGAAACTGTACATCAGGCACATTTTAACAGATTTATGTCATCAACCCCTACACAGTATTAATCATTCTTCAAGGTCATTTCTAGCTACCAAAGTAAGAGCCTTAGTAAAATTTCCAAGGCAGCTTTCAAGCCAGGCCAGTTGCAAGTTTTCAGGTGCTGGGAAAACAATAAAAAAAGAAACTGAGGAATTCACAAAACAAGTTTCTTGGCAAAGTGTCCATAAAGGTCTGTGATGAGAGAGTAACCATTCATCAGCATCCATGCAAGCTGTCTCTGTTATGAAAACCAGGGCACATTTAAAGGAAAAATAAACAGATTTATCAGTCTGGTTGCAATTTTATGAAGTAGAATGTTGAAAGGTTTCCCCTGTCTGTTTCAGACACTGACAAGATAAACTAGACATGGCTAAGGCTGAATGTGTCATTTCTGTCAGGTGCTATGATAAGTATGAAAAACCAGGTATGCTTCACACATGGACTTCAAATAAATTTCAGACAAGGTTTATGTTCCTTTATTTTGTTTTCCATGTTTCATCATTGCTGAAGCCAAACAATCAATGACATAAGATTTGGGGATGTTTATTACCACACCAAATGGCTGAGGCCTGCAAGTATGGAAAACCACATCAAATTGTTGGTTTTGTGCAAGACCATGCTGACATTTGGCAAAAAATATTTCAATTATAATTGCTTGAGAGTTCCTCTCTTTACTTTACATTTTGGAGAACTTGGTAACAGGACAATGCTGGTTTTCTGGGTCAAATTCAATTACAAAGGCTGTGCAGGCACGAGAGGCAGCCTGGAGAACAGTAAATATACACTAGCATTTTACTAGCCTATGGATACCAAATATCTGCTGTGGAGTAAATTCAAGAGCTGATCAAAGCTCACAGTGTTGCTACATTAAGTTTAGGATGATTTTTCCGATAAAGAAACCTTGCAGATATTGTTATTTATATGTTCTTTAGGAACATGGAATGGAAAAGTTACCTTTGTGAAGATGTCTACAATGAAATCCTTTTTCTCCTACTTCTTCCTCTTCTACATTTTGCTCCCAGAAGCCCTTTTGTTTGAAAGAGACAAGAAATATCACATTAAATAGAAGTTTTGATATTGTAGCAGCCTCTTAAATGATAAGCATGGGACAAAACAGATATAAGAGAGAGACCACATATGATCCCCTCTTAGCTACAACAGTTTGCATTCCAAAAGTGTGGTTAAGCTTCCTCTATGAACTCATTATTAATGTAAGTCTCCATCACACCTAGGAGCTATGTAGGTAATCTTAACTTACTTTCTCTAGATCTGAAGAAAGACAAAAAAAGAGAATTAAAAAAAAAAGAGAAAAAAAAAAGAAAAATATGATAGAAAGTAGGGAACTAACCTAAAAATATTTAGGGAGGAAGTGGAATTAAAAGAGAAAGCTGATTCAAGAAAGATATAACTAATCAAGCTGTAAGGAAAACTATTAGAGGTGAAAGAATTTAGTGTGATTTGTTTTCCAGGTTCATTTCTTTGTATTCTGTTTTTCTTTACTTGTCCCATGCTCCTCTGAGATAATTCATGCAATTGAGCTCTTGATTGTTTGCCTCACTTTTTAAATAAAAAGTCAGAACTGGGGCCTTCGCTTTGATGTGCTGGCTATCCTCACAGCAGGACTGGCAGGTGTCCCAGGAAGCCTGCCCTGATGCTCAGAGTGCCTTAGAGATGAGGCTTGAGCTGCACAGGAGCCTGCTATGGGCTCTAGATTCAGTCACCATCACTGGCATCCACCCTGTTTGAACTGTGCTGACATCAAATATGGATTATTTCCATTGTTTAATCCTTCCTTTGTAGCAGCTGGTGTTCAACAAGATGCAGTGCTCAGTGGGTTTTATTGCATGAGGCACAAATAACTGGCTTGATTCTGGAGGGTCAGAATAACACCCAATGGAATATGAATGAAAAACTTAGACGAAAACACAGCAGGGCCAGGGAAGGAGGAATGACATTCTGGTTCTGGACAGATCCCTCGGGGTGGAAAAGCTGTATGAGACATGATGTTGAGAAATCAGACAAAAACCAAAACATAGCTTCCTTTGCACTCAGTACAAATATATATTTTAAAAGTTATTCTGAGAGAAAACTAAGCATCAGAAATATCTGTCTAAGAGTAGCACTTGGTGGCACAGGTAGAAAAAATTTACATCTCTCTTCTAATGTGTACCCGAAGTGTACATTGTTTTGAGGGAAGAAGATTCCCTTACCAAAGTCCAACTTGCTCCAAGAGTAAGCACTTCAGCAGAGGAAAAGTAATATGCCATCTGTTACTATGTAGGAATAAAGGACATCATGTTACACCAGAATAGCCATCGCAGACATTTTTGTGCTGAGCATATTAACAGCTTGATGCTGCTGATTAAAAATTCATAAAGTGGAATAGAGGTTATTTTCTAGTACTCAGGAGAAAGAAAAGAATTTATTTCATTGTGCTACCTAGCCAACATCTTCAAACAGGGAACCATAACAGACTGACCTTTTACTGTCTCCATCTGCCCACAATGAAACTTACACTCCTTGTAACACAGCAGTTGACTTCGTTGGTATTTTATAATGAAGATCATGATAATTTCCCCCTATTTGTTGGATGCTCAGGTACAAAGTCTTGGGTTTGACCTCAGGACTTGATATGTATGTTCTTGTGATCTTAGACAGCACCAATGGTATTCATGCATGATCAGTTAAATGGATTGGAGAATATAAAAAAAGTTTTCATATGTAAATACTGTTGTTAATTATGAAAAGGAACAGGAAAAGCATGCAGAGCAAGAGACAGGTAGATTTAATAGTAAATTACTAGTGAAATAGTAAATAGTGAAAATTGGAATGGCTTCTCTCATGAAAAAGTTGGTACTTAGAACCAGGGAAAAAATTGGAATATTTAAAAGAGACTTTTTCTCGGTTATGCACACTGATAAAAAACTCTTCAAGCCTAAAACGAAGAAATTAAAATAAGATGGATTCAATGAGCTTTATTTCCACCTCTGGTAACTGACTGAACACTTTATGCCTATTTTCTATGATTAAAAGGACTGTTAAGGGGACAGTAATGAAGAACTCAAGTAGGCAATCTGATGCTCATAGATATAGATAAAAATAAACAATAAAAATATACCTGCTGGGATCCTGGGGTTGATTTCAGTAGCCCCCCTACTCTGGCAAATATCCTATTGACTTGATCAAGGCTAGACTTTCAACTTTGGCTTTTAAAATGGAGAAATTATTTTAGAGAAATAACATAGGCATTGTGCCAAGTGCACATTAAATACAGATGGGGATTCCCATTTAACTTCTGCTTCAGCTGTAGAAACCAGGCATTTGTGATTCAAAAAGTAAAAGAAATTTATGATTCTTTGAAGATTGGAAGGAATAGGATTAATTTGTTGGGGTCATGTGGAGAAAAATAGTGACAGAAAGAACATGTAGTGAACGGGACCCAGAATGAGAGTTGGGGACGCTGCTACCTCCTTGAAGCACAGACAAACCAATTAACAGAAAGCTGAGAAACAGTTCTAGGAGAAAGCCATTATACTAATACAATGAGCAACTAAAACATACTGTGCTCTAAGCAGCAGATTTAAAACTGAATGTTAGGAAAAAGAACCCAATCCACAGTTGAAATCCCTTTAAAGCTAACACTCACTGACCCAAACCTGTGTGAGACTCACAAAGGTAGCGCAGGGGCCAAGGTGTTGTCTCCTTGCTCCCAGGATGGTTGTGCATGTGCCTCCCTCTGGCTTGCCCTGGAAGTCTGTCCTTGGCCTGGTCTAGGTAACAACCATCCTTAAAATTCTCAAAATTCCAAACAATCATTTTTGCCTTAAGCAACAGTCCATTCCTGTCTCAGGAATACCTGCTAATGATCGGAAGATGATGAAATAGCATTTCTGTTGTACACGTTTTGGCTGATATGAAGCAGGACATGAAAGGGCCAGTTCTTCTCCCAGTTCATGACAGTTTTTCTTTTTTCAATTATTCCAGAATTTTAATTAAACAGGAATATACTCAGTTGTTGGGTAGCATCTTCCTACGGCTACGACCATACTTTGAACTGAGATGGTGCATATGTGTACACTTCCAGCCCATGGAGAGGAAAGCTGGGGGCTCAGGCTGGATGGGGGCAGCAGCTCACCCTGACAGTCCCCTGATCATCCACAGCAGGATCCAGCTGGTGGAGCATGTGGCAGAGACCCTGGCATGGCCATAAATTACCTCCAGTGTGTATGACTATGAGTAGCTGTTTGACTTCTTGTTAAGCAACACTTACAATATCTGTAGGCACACAGTATGCAGTTTGGAACTGCTGATTGCTCTCTGATTTACGAGGGGTGGTGGTGAAGGATGAAGAGAGATATAAGTCTCATTTCACTGCAGTTTGGAAATCGGAAGCAAAACTGAACTGACAAGGAAACTAGACAGGAATTTAGTTGTCACCCCCACCATACACACGTTTGGGGCCTGCCTTTTACTTTTTTTTTTCCTTAAGTAATTAATATGCTATTTATCTTACAAGTTTCAGCTAAAAATTAGAGTACCAATATAGGGAAAAAACCTCTCCAAATAGCATTCATACAATATCACATCCAGACTAAGCAACACCAATACTGATAAGTGTAAATTCAAAACACAGCTCAGATGCATGAGATTTCCAGACCAAACAAGGTTAAATGTGCTTGGAAGAAGTTCAGCTATAGATCTGCATTTTGGACACGTGTCCTTTCATAACTTCCCAACTGTTGGACACTTGCTCATCATTTCTTTCTCAAATGATGTTTCCAGATCAACAAACTTATCCTTTCCTGGGATCAGTCATTTCCTTAGTCTTGCCTTTTAGAACGCAACCCTTTTACTGTCTGTTTTATGACACTAGTAACACTCTGCTCTGTATTAATCTTCTGAGAATGTTATTTATTTTACAGTATTGGCACAGCAGGAGACTTTCCTCTGCGTTTGACGAGGGCCCCTGGAGACAGCAGACATACCACTAGCACAGTGCCAAAATAATACTGCAGCACATTCGGCCTAAATTAGCATAAAATACTAAGATAACACCAGTTCCTTTTCTTCTGATACTGCTCAGATTGATATATTATGTTATGAAGTGCAGACTGAGATCATAGTTTTACTCTTCTGTAAGCCCCTAGGTATAGGGGGGCTTTGCTGTCTTAGCTTCAGGCCTTCTGCAGAAGTCCTGCTATTCCCCGTCTTGGCTTCGCAGCATAGTGCTGTGAATCATACTACATAAATTGCACAGACACACAAAACTAAGAATTTACTTGATTTGTCAAATAATATCTTAGTACTGATCTCACTAGCAGTCTGTTAATTTTATATTGAACTAGTGAGAATACTACTCTCATTATAATTTGTGTGCAAAGTTTTTCTGATTACAAAACCTACCAACTCAAGGGGAAAAAAGTGCTTTAGATTAAATTTTGTACCTGAAAACAGTAACACTACCAATTTGTCAGCGCTAACAACTTTTTACAAGAAGACATTTGAAAACTTTTTTCTCCAAATATATTGTTGGTGTTTCAAGACTAAGAGCAAATGAAATAGCTCAGTGGTGAAAGGCACTTCTTAGTAAGACTAACGGAGTGGAAGTCTTTGACCATGGGTGGCATCTATTGAAGAGAAGCTTCTGTTTTCTAGAGGTTTAATAAGCAGAGCTGCACAAACTCTGGTTCCATGCAGGCTATTTTTCTTGATAGGGTCCTACACTAATTTTTATATCCCATCCCTCTAGAAAGCAGTGTGAATGAATATCTTCCATAGTTTAGGGCACAGTTCCATTATATCCCATTAGCTGTCTTTCATAGTGGATTTATTCAGTGCTGCCTCTAAAATTATGAATTAGTATTTTTCTTTTTCAGAGAACCCCCTTAATTCTACTCTCTAGTTAAATTTCTACAAAATCATGCAATTCCTAAAAAGTCAATAGATACTTTCATGACTAAGTCTGAAGCAACCTGAGCTAGATCCACATCCACTCCAGAGCTCAGATATAATGCAAGCACAGTCACATGTTCTATCATTTTCTATCACTAATATTCACACACACGGCAAAGTCTTACTGATGTCTTTGAGGCCCCATGCACACAAGCCTGACACCCCTCTCAAAGACAAATCCCCACAACCATTTCATAAGCAGGGCTCAGTTTTCTTTAAAAATGTAATTAATTACTAGAGGTAAAGAATTTGTTATCCACCTTTTCTGCAGGATTCTAATGGTTACATTACTTACATGTAAAACATATGGATTTATGTTCCGGTGGGAACATCACTCAACACACTAAAGAGGATTAAGACACCTTTTAACCTTCCCAGTGAAGCTCTACAGACAAGCACTTAAGACCACCTTATTAAGAACAAGGCGAAGTGTAATTGAGCACATTACTGTATTTTAGTGCAGTCAAGTTGGTTATGGTCTCAGCCACCAAGACAGTTTCTGTATTTTACTTTGTGACTGATATAGTGCAGAGGGCTAAAAGTGTAATCTGATGTCACCCTTTTTACATTAATATATTTCAAAAGTGTCTACTAGTGGTATTGTCACAGCACAGCAGCCTACTCAGCATAGCATACCTACTCTGCTGGTATGCAGAGAAATTCCCCCCCCTCCAATTTGCTCTTTAAAAATTTTAATTCCTGGTCTTACATTAGCCATTGAGATTTGACATGACCGATACTGAGGTTTTGAGGGTTAACAGTGGGCTTTTATGTGAAAACTAAAATGCTTTGATAAACTCAAGACTAACATGGACTTTTCAGCCTCTTTTTCCCTTGTTCCTAAGGAGAACAAACTAGTCTACAGCAAACAGAAAAAAAAAGGCATGTGCATAAACACAAAATAATTCCGTGTTAAAAAAAAACCCCAAAAACCCCAAGGCACAGTAAAGACAAAACCAAATTGTTTCCTCAGCACCAGAGCTAAAGATGCCCCCCTTCCCTTTCCCTCATGTCTAATAAGGTGCAAAGTTCTGCCTGGAGTTTTTCCCACTGCCATGGAGTCCACAGAATGGTTTGGGTTCACCACAGCTGAACTTGGGCCACTTTTATTCAACCAGGTGAACTAATGTAATTTCTCTCCTCTGCCCTACAACTGATTTCCGTGAAACTTGTAGGAATTCAGTATTTCATTTCAGTAGACAGAAGTCTGCAAACTGGCTATTAACTAAAAATTTACTAAAGAAGAACAAACAAATGCACCTACACATCACAGCATTTGCATGAGCTTTTATTCACAGCACGACCATGTAAGTCTCTTTTCCTAGACAAACAAACTACAGAAAGAATATGAACTACGAACAGTGAAAAACTGGATGAATACCAGTATTAACTGCACTTTGAAATATATGAAAATTAGAATATAAACTAAAGCAACATGGTCACAGCAGCCAGGGTAGATACAAAGGTTTTGATGCTGACATACAGAGTACATACAAATTCTATTTCTCTTCTAGTCTCATTTCAGCTAGCTGAAATACTTCTTCTCATCAAATACCAGTTCACAGAAGTTTTGAATTCCTTAGATGACAGATGTGGAGAAAAAGCCCAAAAGAAAAAGCAATACTCCACCATGTGGCATTGCATGAGAACAGGCATGTTTGCAAGCCAGACTTCTCCAAATCCTACACTGATTTGACAGATTCAGTGTAAAACCATAGTAGAGCAGAGCCATTTTCATGGAATCATATTCTGACACATTTGAAAAAAAACAAAAAACAAAATATCCCTACCAAATTCAGTCAATTTCACCAGAATATGAATTTGAAAGGAAAAAAACCCTTTTGTTTTTTTGGAACCTTTTGGTTCACTCCTTAACAATGCAGTTCAGATACCTAGACTGAAATAGTCCTCTACTTCAAACAACTACTTGCACATTTAAAATATTTTATGCCACACTCAAAAAAAAATTGAGATTTTTAATGGACTGCAAATACTTAGTGGAGAGATGAAAAAGGCCTTTAAAGAGAAAACTTCAAATTTCCTTTTATTCTCAGACAAATTTTGAGATTTCAAAAACCTCCTTAAACATCTTTTTCTCTTTATTTAAACCCTTCTGTCCTAGTCAGTTTTTCATATAATAATTGAATTTTTTAGACCATTCTCCAAAGTGTGCTCCAGTAAAGAAACAAAACAACTCTAACCATAAATAATTGCAGTAATAATAAAAAAAAAGCCAAAACCCAATCAGCAAAATCTGATCTGTACTCAAGTTTTCCTAACCACTAGAAATATTATTTACAGAATACTTTTTGCTCAGAGGCAAGGAAAAAACCATCACCAAACTAAGAATGCTACAGAAAATGAAAAAATATATTTTTAAATTTTGTTACATTTCTCATTATAGAATTAGAAGCATTCAAAAGAAAAATGCTGAGAGAAAGAATTGTTCAGCAAGTTTTCACGTATCTTTATGATATGAAGGAGTGCTGCTGGTGTCTACAGTCTCTTGCTGGTGATGTTGAAGAGACTTGCTGCATTCTCAACCTGAAAATGTTTAAGACCACAACCTATCTCAAGCTCAGTGAGAACGCTCATAGCAAGACAATGCACAGGTATTCAGTCTGACAATTTTCCACTTGCCATCTGCAGCTACTATTTGGCTAAAACCTGACAATCTTTTTTTTCTTTCTTTATGAAACAGAGCACTCTCTTATTGCTCTTATTGGTATTTGAATTCAGTACAGTTTGTCAACATCTTTCAATTATCTTTTCTTTCAAGTGCAGTTCAGATATTTGAATGCCTGTCTCCCAAACGCAGTAATTAATCTTTTAAATCTTGTTCATAAAATAAGAAAATAGCTCTTGGAAAATGTGTTTTGCCTGAGAAAAGACATTGCTATTCAACTAATAGGGAGATACAAAGTTATTTGCAACAGCTTGTCCTCACATTCATCATCGTAATATGGTACAACCACAGATTTACAGGATAAATATAAAACAGGAATGAATATGATGATGCTGGGCTCTATTTTGGGATCATTTATGACAATGGTTTTGCAAACTAGAACTGAAGCGAGATAGAAATAACCACAATACAGATGACTCCAGAACTAATCTGTGAGCATCTGAATATTTTGGTAAGTACTTCAGAACTACCATATGGGTAAAAAAATGATTGTGCAAATGCACTTAAATCTGTAACACATGCACATTTTTCTCTACCTCAGAAACCTTACAACTGTCCATAATATCATTCCTTTGCCACAAGAAAACTAATGTCTAGTCGTAATGAATAGACGAGTTTTCAAATTATATCTATGAATTATCCTCTCAGAGAAAACTAGGAAAACATGGGATTTAGTAATAACAGACATAAAGCAGGTCAGTTATGCTAAATTCTGTTTAATGACAAGAAAATAATATCAAAAGTAGTTATAAGCACATCCCATACATCATCAGTGCAGACTGTTCCATGTACTTATTTTTAGTCACAATATATGGAATTTCTTTGAAAGGCAGAGGTCCTGAACTGCTTCTCAGGGCAGAATGTAGATACACCAGAGGTGAAGGCAAGCTTCTCTTCACAAATCCACAAGCTAAAATTGACAGGCTCCATGAAGAAACTACAAATATTTACACCATCTGTGCACTTTTTGTTTTGTTGTTGGGTTTTTGGTTTGTGGCTTTTTTTCAGCTGGGAGACAAATAGCTGCCCTTCTAGGAAAGTGGTTCATAAGAACTGGTCATCTTTGAGCCCATGTAGAGACGACCAAATCTGGAGAAAAAAATGAATCTTCAAGCATACATGTAATAAAATGGCATTGTCCTGAAGGAGGGTGAGATGTCACTGGTTTGTTATCTGTAACAAAAAAAGAGCTGATGCAAAAATTTTATAGTACTCCAAGACAGTCTCATGTTTTCTGATATTGATATTCATGTTTACTGATGCAGGATAAATTTGTCTTCTCGTTCAGTCCGGCTTTTAAATGTTGATTTGACTGATCCATACTGAATTTTTAATTTATCCATATGCTAACACAGTTATTATAAGGAAATAAAAGCATAGACTTACCACTGGCAGCTGTAGCCCACTCCTTGAAAACAAGATGACTCTGGCTTCAGCCAGCTCCCTAAATGAGTAGGAGTTATTCCATACTAGTTTTGACAAAATGCTTTCAATGAAATCTGGGCCCATACTTGCACAGGCTGCATTCCACTGACTGCTGCACTCCAAGTCTCCATCAGAAGTTGAGTGTGCTGGGCATGGATGTATTGCAATGAGGTCACGTCCACTGGTCACGGCTTTGCAGATAGAACTGAAATATTATTTCTGAGTGCAACCTTAATTGCACCTCAAGTCAAAGAATTTGATAAAGATCTGCTTCTTCAATGTCCAAACTTCAGTATTGCTTTGAAGCTCACATACCTAGTGTGAGCTTCTAAGCAACATAGTACTGACAGACTGGTTCTTACCAGAGCCTCTTAAACACACGTTTCTCCTCACTCAATTTGTGCGGCACAATGAAATCCTGCTCTTGAATGAGGCATCATATTTTCGGTGTATTAAGAATATTCTTAGAGAAGTTTCCATACACTAAAGACACCAGTGAAAGAAAATATAAAGGAAAGAGGACATGGGGAGTAAGGAGTAAGGAAGCTTTGAAGTGCAATAGTTAGTCCTATCTTTCTAACTGTATTCTTAGTAAGTATTATATAGATTCAGAGACCAAAGGTCACAGCTCAACCTTCTAGGCATATGAAACACACTAAAATAATCCATAAAGGAGGAAGTTATTGATAATTTGAGTAAATACAATTTGAGTCTTGTACCAAAATTCTTTCCTCTGCTCATAAGATTTCTTTCCTATGTACTAAAAACTGCTGCAGTTTCACTCACCCTCTGCGCAAAAAGCTCATTTCAGCTAGATTAGATTTAGATAGATACATAGATTTCTCAAATAACTTCTTTTCCAAGTTCAGGTGTCTCCGGTTGTAATAGAAATGTTCTAGCAGCAATGATACCCTACAGACATATCAGTTTGGGAAATGGGAGATCATCTGTGTATTCGATATTACAGAGCAGGGGTCCTGAAAATGGGAAAACTAAAGCTCATTCGTTCATTGCCTAGGACAGTCGGCTTCAGGGGAACTTGAAGTCATGGCCAGGCTGCAATTGCTTCTACTTGCTTAACATCCGGTCAATTGAGTGGCTTGGGACAATATTTACAGCTGAATTTAAGCCAACTTTAACTTAGTTATGTGTAAAGCCATGAAGGGCAAAAAAGTCATGAGCTGTGTCTGTAAAAAACTTACTTACTGACAGTATTGGAGAAGCTGGATTTTCAGAGTCTTATTTTTGTTCACATGAATCCAAAAGACAAGCTATCTTCTCCTTATAAACAAAGCCTACTGGATACTGAAGTCCCTCAGGCTTTACTGAATACACAGAATTTCGGAAAGCTAAATAGAACAGAATTAACATTTTGGTAAGAAAAATATATGCCTTATTAGAAAGAAACTATTTCAGTGCTTTCATAGCCAATAGTAATAATCCTGAGAGCATCAGATCATGTAACTTCTTCACAGCAAAGGTCTGTACTGTCTGAGGGCTATCAAAGGCTGGGATGCTTCCAGAGGCAAACTGTTTACTCAGAGGCAGATTTGATCAAGGCCCATGTTTTTCCAAAAGGCAGATAGCTTACTTAGGCCCTTTAAAAAAAAAATCCTTTCCCTAGAGTTCATCCACTGGGCTGTTTGGGCTGTGTATTTTAAGCAGCAGCAAAGTGCCAAGTCAAAAGCAAAGAACTTGTTTCTAAGAGAAGCAAGGAAAAGACAAAGAGCAAAAGTTAATGCTGCAGATCATTGCAAGCTTCAGATAATACAAGACAATTGTTCTAAGGACAGCTAAAAATACTTTCTTGTAAGAGTACTTGCTCTTCTGCCAAAGGCATGCAATACACTGAGAAACATGTCTGCAGAATCAAAATATTTATACTACCAAGTAGCAGTTCCTACTTTAGAAACTTATAGCTGATTAAGTTGGAACTACATTTTTCATAATACAGACAAAAGATTATCAACCACAGCCGTAAGTAAATATTGGCTTTCTGGCAAACTTAATGTTAAAACATAAAAAACAAAACAAACCAGCATGTTTTCCCTAGATCACAGTTACCTTGGTGTAACTATGAATACAGTTATAAGACAAAATACAATTTTACTTTCTAACCTTCTCTTTGCTATGTGACATAAGTTGTACTAGAATGCACCCTGAAAAAAACCAGAAGGGCTGTACAAAAAAATATGAAGTCACTTGGCCTCACAGGAAGCTTTATAAATGATTGTTCTCTATACTCAAAAATCTTGTCTCAACTCAAAATTCAATACAACTCTTCATTTATTGGGAACACAGAAATTTAAAAGTTTACAGAGATCAAACTTCAGAGAAACTTTAATGGAAAGTGTCAAGTTCAGCCTCTTTGTTAAATTCAAGCAGAAGAAAATCTTGCTTTTTTACGGGGAAAAAACCAAAGAGATTTAAATCATGATAAGAGTGAAAATTCACTTTTGAAAATCCAAGTTTTCTTGCCATATTTAGCAAATGCCAAAACAGTATTTACAGCAACATCAAGAGTGTAGCTGTGACACTGCCAGTATTGCCTCCAACTGTTTAAAACACATTTTTCTTCCTTCTTTTTTTAAGTCTTTTCTTCACTTTCCCCTCTCCAAAGACACAAAACATGGCAAGAATTTAATGTTGACATGTTATGGTATTTGTATCATTGGAGCAACCACTTGTTCAGCAATCATTAATTGCCAGCTCCTGAATTTTTTAATTGCTCTTTTGTTGTAACCCAAGAAGGAAAACCAAAAAAATTATACAAGTGGGTGACAGCCATACTTGTGTGCCAGAAATAAGCAACCTGCCTCTAAGTAAGGCCCAAACCTGAGACTACTGTACGCTTTCAGAAAAGACTAACCACCAACAAAACAGTCTGCATAGTTTGTTAAACAGCAAGCAATTCCCAGTAAGAGAATGGTAAAGCAGTGGAAGGGGGAAAAGCATTCAAAGTGCTGAAAGCATTTATACTGCCTATGTCACTTGACCCATTAGTTGCAACATGCAGTACTTCTCCCCTGAATGTCCTCTTTCTTTGCATGCTGATGAAAAGGTGGAACAGAGCAAGACAAACTTTTGGTGCTACAAACTGGTTCTGTCAGCTGGTGATGCTTGACTCATCAACAGTGGTTCTCCTGAAGATGTTCTCCTTCCCTAAAAGGGAAAGTGAGGTACAATGATTATTAAGGAGTAAGAGATGAAGTCATGTGACTCAGTCTTTGGTCCATCTACAATAGTAACTGCCTCCATCATTCTCTTCATGTCGGCATCACCAAAAAATATACGCACTTGCCATCCTCCTCTCTGGTATGTCCTCTATACCCAACCATCCAACTTCCTCCCTCAAGTCACTGCAAAAATATATTTAAAGGGGGAACTAGCACATAAATTCTGACTGTAAATTATGTCCCAACCTTCAGCCTGCCTGTGTATTTAAACTTTTAAGTACATTAGGGTTGGACTTCCGTGTTATTCTCTGCAACAGTGACCACACTAGAACACTGCCCTCAGCTGACCTTGCAGCATGCTGTAACCAACACATTACAAACATCATCTGACTGCTCAGGTCTTGTCACAGTACAGGAAGAATGGATAGATGAACCAATGTCCATGAAATTCCATGTAGATCAAGTGTCATCACTATCATATGTAGAAACACAATAGGGACAATTCATGTTCATCTCAGGACTGTCCAGAAACTGGTTTCAAGATGAAGTACATTAAACAGCAAGCGAAAGAGGGTATTATGCAGTTTCTCCTGCCATTAGCTATTTCAGCTCACTTTCTTAGAAGTCTTCAGAAAGTCTTAACTTGGTTGTTTATGGTGTCATAACTTCAAAATGCCTACTATGTACTGCCATGCCATCAAGCCTATAAACTGGTAACTTTGTCTTGGCAAATTTGGACCTTTAAGGAGCATAAAAGACATTAATATAGCACAAAGTGAGCCCTAAAACAAGCATTGTCACACTTGAAATTCAGAACATGCTCAATGTGGACGGATGTTATTAGAAGCTGTATACACATCTATTAAAGTGAGCTAATAGCATCAGCATTAATTACTAGAGCAAAACGTTTTGTCACCTAGGAACAGAGATGAACAGCAAATTTCCACATTCATGCTGTTTACTTACAAGGCTTTTGAAGAGCTGGTTATGTTCTTCTTATAATAGGTAAATCAATACCAAAGTAACCATTGACTTCTACCTCAGTTGAAGACTTAGACTAGACCATGTCACACTACAGTTCTCCCCAGAGCTCCTCACAACAGATAAGAGCCACAACCAAAAGCAAGACGCTAAAAAAACCAGCTCTTTTCAGCCCCTGGGAATTCATGTGAGTTTCCCAGACACCCAAAGGTAATCCTAATCTGATTTTATAAAATCAAGACACCAAGTGGCAAAGATGGAGTTACAAATAGCAAACACCACAACTACCTACTGGCTAATGCCTGGAACCAGAAAGCAGACACACAAGTGATGCATGTGTTCCTGTAATTACATTCCACGGTTCTTTTGTGCCTTGCTTTCCAGTAAATAAAACAGGCAGATATTGTTTCTATCCCATTTTTTCTGTTACCACTTTAAAAGATCCTGCCTTTCTAGCTGCTGGTGCACATATGCACACAAACATCATCTGACCTAGCAGAGCAGACTGTTTAGTAAAGAAAAATAGATATGCATTTTGAAAACAGGGTTTTATTGAAACTTATCAAAAATGTCTGAAATCTAATTCAGGAAAGGCACTTCAGAATTTAGTCCCTTTTCTTTTTCGCTTTGGGTTTTTCTGACAGTGGAGATAATTCACTTTCTTCAACTTCATCACAATGCTTTCTTTTCTTTTTCTTTGACTTTTTATGGTCACTTTGGTAACCACTGGAGTCACTGGTAGGCAATACAAGTTCCTGTTCTTGCTTGTCCTTGTCCTTTTCCTTTTTCTTTTTCTTCTTCTTATTTTTATTATCACCTAATCCATTCAAAGCCTCAACACTCTGGTCTTTATTTTCCCTCCCCAGGTTATCCGTCTCATTTAGAGGCTCTTCTGCAACATTATCTCCCCCACAGTTATTGAAGCCATTTTCCTGGTGGTCAAGCTTTGGAATTTCATCCCCATTTGTACTTTCAGGGACTGTGTCAGACTTTTTGGGCCGCATGCTGTAAAGAAATATACAAAATAAACTGAATTAGAGACATGTTAGGGCACCTTATATAGTGAAATGTCAAAAATTGCTAAAACACAGTATTTACACCCAGTAGATAAAATACAAACATTTGCTAAAAACAACAAGTGGAAAACATGATACTCTGTGTCACAGAGAATCATAAAGCCAGTTTAATACTTTCAAGGTAATTCCTATTACCTTACAAGCTTCCTTCTTGCCACATAACAAATATTCTCTTTCAAATCTTAGCCTAAATTTCTTCTCTGAAGTGCCATACAGACCATTTGGTATTTCCTCTTTCCTTGTGCTCCTTCATCCCCTAATTCATAATTACACATTGTGTAGTAAAGCTTTTTTGTTTGTTTTTTTTTAAGTCATTCACAAACACACACAGCTTGTGGCCTATTCAGTCCTACATGAAGCACACTGCTGATTTTACCAAGCAAATGCCCTACTCTAATTAAAATAAAGGTGATGCCAGAGAAGTTAAAAAACGATGTGAAAAAAAAATCCACAACAAAACACCCCAAAACCCCCAGCAAGTACCTTGCAACCGAGAGCACTGGAAAAAATGTCTAGGAATACAAATATGGAAAGAATGCAGGTAAAAACCACAAAGGCTTTTATGTCCCCAGAGGCAATGAAGGCAAAATTGTAAAGTTTTATTGTAAATATACTGACAAGACCTAGAGCATCCTTCGAGATTAAAAACCCCCAATCTTTCTCATATCATCTTTGAAATTCTTATGTTTCAGCAAGTATTTAATTCATCCACATCTAACTATTTGTGATTATGCAATATATGTGCACTTGTTTGTGTGTAAATGTCAATGTAAACACTGTGCTCAGGACCTGGACTGTTTTCACTTAAAAAGCCTATGCACAAAGCTACTCTAAGACACCTGGATGTGCTATTTTGAGCATGTATTATATACACAATCAACAGTTCATAGGTCAACAAACTCAGATTTTTAAAGCTCAAAAAATACCTCGTTTTACTTTTTCCAGAGTAAACTACATGAGTCCTTAACAGTGGAAAGTTTAGCTTAAGAAAATTAACACGGGTTATATGACATGGGTTTGTGTAAAAACAAAAAATGTTGAAGATTAAGATTTAACTAAAATAATTTGGTTTGTAACAAACCTATTAAACCAGTTAAAAATTTTCACTACTAGGGCACCATACCTGCTTTTAGTGAGTCCTCCTCGAATGAAGAACACCCCAGCTGTATCAGAATCCAAGTGCAACACTTGAAATTTCAGTTCATCCCCTATTTTTAACCCCAGCTCTTGCCACTGTACAACAGACATTTGTTCAGGCTTAGGGATAGAGGCATTGAAGCATCCATGTATCAGGCAGCCAATATGACTAGGGGCCACTTTATTAATTACACCCTAAAAAAGAAAAAGAATGTCACACAAATCTATAGCAAAAGTAAGCCCTTTAAATGCTCACAATATATACATAGTTTCCTCTATGGACACTTTTCAATAAGAGCTTATGTACAAGTTATGAAGTCAGTTTATCTGGAAGTAAGTTAACTCTCCTTCACTAAAATCAAAGTTATTCCTGTATATTCTTCATACAACTCCTCTGAAAATAGAACTGAACTGCAAGAGAAGTCAAAACATGGGATTTAGCTACAGTGAGTACCTGAATAGAGCAGGTAACTCTTTCCTTACACTACAGCAATCAACTTTGCTTTGAAAACATTTTAAGTCTGATTTACTTGACTGAAACAGCCTTCAAGCAGGCACAGCACTGCTTAGCAGGTGAAGATAGAGAAGACACAAAAAAAGCTTTAAAACACTCCATACAGTGGGTTTCTGACACACCTGTACGTGAAACTATATCCACCTTTGTTTTGCCTAAGAATGAATGACAGACACTGAAAATTTTTCTGTTCTCTTCCTAGGAAGAGGCACATTCATTCTTAAACACAATTATACAGGCACCAGCTATGCTGCAAAACGTACGGCACAACAACAAATGCAAGCCAACCCTCAACATACTTTACCCACAAGTACTCAGCAAGGGTATTGACAAGCTTAAAGCTGTTCTGTGAGCCATACACCTCCTTTACTGAAAGGCAGGCTTCAATTCGATGTACTGCTCTTGTGCTTGAAGGAACTCATGAGAACACCCTAAGCATTCCTGTCACTGTAACAAATGCACCTATTTGAGAATTATCTGCTCTTCAGAAGGAAGCACCGACATGACATACCCAATTACGATACAGTATTTAATAAGTAATCCCTATGATACAACGTTTTAGTAATAAATAATTATACATAAATTTAACAAATCTGGGGACAGACAGAACAGATAGATTACAGTAAAAACTACCAGTACAAACCGCTAATAAATTGCTATAAACTACTCAAATATGAATAAACTAATATAAACTAAAATATATCTCCAACTAAGCCCCAGACCACCTGATGTTGAACATAAGCCAAACTCTGACCAATTAACAAAAGAAAAAGCCGCCCCGCAAGGTGCCAAGGCGTTTACACACCACCAGCTTCTTCCCCTTCTTCGGGCTGAAGATGATGAAGTCCGCCTCGATGTTCAGGTGGATGAATCCTTGGTCGTCGTAGATGTCGCCGAGCTCCCCCACCACTTTGATGTTGTCGTAGGCCACCGGCACACCCTGAAGGCTGCAAGGAGAAAGGGGAGGGGGCACCGTCAGCTGCTGGGCCGAGACCGCGCCCCGAGCCGCCCCCCCGCGCCCGCACCTCTCGGAGTAGCGCAGGAGCTCCGCGTCCAGCTGCGCGCGGATGCCGGAGCGCTTGCGGCCCAGGAAGCGCGGCGGCAGCGCCACGTGCCTGCGGTGCGGGGCCGCCACCAGNCTGCGCCGGGCCGGGCGCGGCCGCGGGCAGTGACGAACTTCCGTGCGTGTGTTGGGCTCATGTCGCCCCCAACGACCTCGTTTATTTCCTGTTTCCGACCGATTTTGCATCTCAGAATCACAGAATATTCTGAGTTGGAAGGGAGCGACGAGCATCATCGGGTCTAGCTCTAAAGTGAATGGCCCGTGCGGGGATGCAACCCGCGGCCTTGCTCTGAGCAGCACGCTCTGAGCTGCTGAGCCTGAGCCCCATCGCGCATCCCTTTGCCCCACGAACCGAAATCAAATACTTGCTCCTTTGGACAGGAGGTGTCTTACCATGTCCTTGTACATTTGAATGGGACATTTGGTGATTTGAACAAAAGACGCGATGATAAATTACCTGAAGTGGAGCTCTTTGAGTATAGCAATTTTAAGAATAGAATTTGTGTTCTGTTGCTACACCCCAGATCTAGTTTGTGCATATGATAAGAAATGTTTAAACGTGTTTCTTAACCGCAGACTAGAAGATATGAGGAGAAGAAAAATATATTTAAGCCACAAAAAGGGTTGCTGGTGCACTGTACACTGCATTGATTTACAAAGTGAGCTGTAGTACTACTAATAGAAACCTTGTCCTGTTATAAATGATAGAATTTGTGGCTGGTTAGGGAAGACTTTGTCCAGAAAAGTCAGTCAGACTTTATATGCACACAAAGTTTCACAGTATTGCATTACGATTTTACTTTAAACTGATTTAACTGAACTCGGGCAAAACCTTGAAAAGGTGTTCTCTCATTGATTTAAATCTAATTTTTATCAACTTGTTATAGTAAATGTGCACTTTCAAACTAATTGAATCCACATGGGGAGTTACAAAAAAAAAATTGATATATCAGTTTCATTAAAGGTGTTAAAATTCCTTTTATGATGTGGAGGGCTCAGAAACACTGTCGTTTTGTGGAAACAAGCCTTGCGTCAGATACCAGAAATCCTTGAACTCCCTATAAAACATTAAATGATACAAAAGCCTTTGAAACTACTCGAATACTACATCACCAGAAAGTTTTCTTTGACTGAATGTACTGTGAAGACAGGACATTGTTAGTTTTCACAAGTAAAACAAATGGTATAATTTGCAGCACTTTACTGTGAGTAAAGTTGGATTAGTGTGAAAGAACTGACATAAAAATGGCTTTCAGATGTCATACCGAACTTCCAAAATTGAAAGAAATGTTTTGAACTACTGTAGTCTTTATTCCTATGTGGCTTTAGTCCTCCAAGGTATTTAATGTCTGTTGAAATTAATTTTATGTTACATGGTCTCAGCTTTCTGGAAGAAATATTGTATTTTTTATTTCATCTATTTGGATCATATTTAAACCTTGCAATGTGCTTTCAATCTTGGTTAAAGACCTTATTCAATAACTGCGTGCGCTTCAATTCCTGAAAGAAATATATGTTTTATAACTTTTATTTATGAATGGATTCAGTTTGCAGTGAGAACATATAATACACTATGGACTCTACTCAATTTTATCCAGGATAATAAAAACCTACCTCTGCTCTTTAAATAAAAACTAAGAATAAGATGGAAAGGCAACATGAACAAAAATGTGGACTTTTGTCTTTCTCCCTGTAGTCAGGTTGGACAAGATGGTGCCAGAAAGGTTCTGTCTCTCTGGGCCTGCAGCAATCCAAGGTTATCCCCACAGACTTTTGTCCCCAGGAATTTCCCTACAGAGATGAAGTCCGTACTTTCTAATTGAATCTCCATTTATCCCTGCTACTGTGCTTGGTTTTCATTGCATAGTGCTCTTGGGACTTCCAGAGTTCCTTTCAAGATAAAGTAATTAGGAGTAATGGTCATTAAGTCTATGTGGTAGGCCAGAGCTAATTCAAAATGGCTTCTTTGAAACCCTTTTACTGTAGATACCTGCCCTTATGACCGGCTGTTTTTCTCTGCAAGTCCACACCTGTCAGGTTGCCCTGCTTGCTGTTGCAACATAGCCTATCTGTACCAAAAGCAGTGTTATCTTGCAGTCTTGTAGAGACTTCAGACCTGTGGTGTGACCTGGGTTTTCATTACCTGACTGTAAAAGATATTCTGATGAAAGAAAGGAATCTCAATCCAACTGCCACCTCCCCTAGCCACAGATCAGTTCCTAAAACCATCTGGACCGTAACACTTAAATCCTTATATCCCCACATTAATTTCTTGGCTTCTTTTTCTTCCCTAGTTATGTATCTTTTCACTTCTTGATTTTAGCTTTCAGCTTAAAAGAGTCTGTCTCAGGTGACTTTTCAGCAGCACTGCAATGAGCCTATGTGCAAAAAGCAGCTAAAATCAATGTCTAAAACAGCACAGCTGTTTTGGTTGGTATGTTTGCCAAGTTCCACAGTGGCTGATAAGACTATGCTGACCTTGTTTTTCACTAGCAGTGGGGTTGTCAGTAACAATGGGTCCAAACCCAGAAGGTGCATTTGCAATCACTGCTGTTCTTTTCCTTCTTGTTTTATCTGCGTTTCTCTTCTTTCCTCTGTGAAAGGAAGGCCAGACTCCAATAAGGAGATTCATTAACCACCACAAATTCAGCACATCTCAGCTGTTTTTTTCTTCCCATACGGTCATTACCATCCAGGTTTCTGGGTTGACTGTGTTGGGTAGAAAGCTCATCCAATTGCCCATTGATGCTCTGTTGTTGCAGGTGCAACTCATTCATTCAGAGGGAAGCCTGCATTCAGCATTAAAATCCTGGAAGTCTTACCTGCGACAGAGTTTAGTGCATCTCATGCAGAGAGGAAGAATGCCTGTGGCAGTGTGCTGTAGTAGGAAATGCACTCCCCCTTAGGACCGCGTGCGCAAAGGACTCGGTGCATTTTGAAATTTATTCTATCTCAGATTCCTTATCCCACAGCTTGTGCTCTATAAAAAAGAGAAATGAAGAAATGCTCCAATTGCATAGAAAGGGTGGATGTGGTACAAAACTTGTGCTCTGAGGTTTTTTTCAAATATGTTAGCTGGCTTCTCATTTTTCATTTTTAACCCTATAGTATTTTTAATGAAAGTTGTTGCTGTCATACTTAGAATGAAGAATCAGTTCTCAAACTCTTAGTTTTGTTTGAGGTTGTGTGGTAATATGTTTGCTTCAATATCTTTGACCCTCATCTCAAATAGAGGCTAATCCTAGCATGTTTGGTTGAGAACTAAGCATCTAAATGTCATTGAGGATCTCAACTTGTGGTCCTAAGTATGGAATTCTGTTAGGCTAGTTTTGTGGAAATTATTTTTGAGAGGGCCACCATTCAATTATATGTAAAATCTATCAGTGCAAAGGGTTAGCTAAAGTTAACAGTAGTTACAGTAGTAAAGGCTCATTTGACTGCAAGCATCAGAGGAATTAAGTTACTACTGTCAGGCAAACATCTAATTTGAGCAAATACAGGATGATAAGATGAATACTGTCACTGGCCAAAGAAGGTAGATACTCCTGACAGCATGTCAGGAATCTCTCTATCGCAGGGTTTGTACTTAAACAAAATGTACCAAATGCTGAAAGTCCACCAGATGGCACACGAAAACCTTGGTACCGGAAAGTGCCGTCATCCAAGAGAATGAGAGCAACTGCATGCCTAGCTGAAAATCGAATCTGTGTTACACTGTGCAGACTCTGCTTTGTTTTGTCAGCAATTAGTAGGTCAATCTTTAATAGCTAGGAAATGACTTACAAAAACATTAAGGGAAAGAAATGCGATAAGACAGCAATTATGTTAATTTCTTTAAGCTAATAATTTGTCTTGATTTGTAGTGACATTCATGATGTAAGGACAGGGACCTGTTGGAGTGAGTCCAGAGGAGGGTCACGAAGATGGTCAGAGGACTGGAGCACTTCTCTATGAAGACAGGCTGAGAGAGCTGGGGTTGTTCAGGATGGAGAAGAGAAGGCTCCAGTGAGACCTTACAGCACGTTCTAGTACCTGAAGGGGGCCTACATGAGAGCTGGAGAGGGACTTTTTACACGAAGGCATGGAGTAATGAGGCAAAGGGGGAATGGCTTCAAACTAAAAAGGGGTGAGCTTAGATGAGATATGAGGAAAAAATTCTTCCTTGTTAGGGTAATGAGGCTCTGAACATGGTGCCCAGAATTGTGAATGTCCCTTCCCTGGAAGTGTTCAAGGCCAGATTGGATGGGACTTTGAGCCAATGGAAGGTATCCCTGCCTGCAGTGGAGGGGTTGGAACTAGACAATATTTAATGTCACTTCCATCCAAACCATTCTATGATTCTGTGCCTGGAATGGACATCTCTGAACAGCTGGGAGCTGACTAGATTTGCCTTTGGCCCTCGATTCTCTACGTAGGTTATTGCCTGCTGGGAAATGGCTGATATGGCTGGTGATCACTCTTGTGGAAATAAAGTATCTTGTCTACAAATATATTACTGAAAGAACTGTGTTCAAGTAGCTTCTTGCCTTATATCTGTAGCAATGAAAGATCCTGATGTAGCATCTCTGGTGCTGACTGTGGTGCCCCTCTCCAGCTGTACTGGTGCTTGAAGGCACAGTTTCAGTAACAGAGAAATCATGACCTGTGGAGATCTGGCTGTTGATCTAAAGCTGGGTCTCTCCTCTGTGTTTCCAGCCAGTGAGTGAAGTGTGTTCAGATAGTGGTTTAAAGTAAGGAGAGTAATGTGATAACCTGACTTATATGTACAAGAGGTGATGTTGCCACAGAAACAAGGGAGAAAAGCAGCCTGTGCCAATGTAAGAACAGTAAGGCTTTTCTACAGCACTGTGAATGCTTCTGATGAATGGTGCTGACAAATGAGATGGATGCACAGGTTGTAAATGGGGCAAATGAGGTGTCTTTTGACCATCTGGCTGTGCTATTTTGCAGTTCATACTCTGAGAAACTTCTAGCAACCCTTTACTCCAGTGTTTTTAAAATTGTCAGAAAAGATGGGAGTTAAGGCTCCACGGGGGATTGCCTCCAGAAAAGTCAAGCTGCTATTCATTTTAAGAGTACAAAATGTCTTTTTGTCATCCTGTTTTATGACTGCTATACTTCTTCCAGATACTACAAAATACAAAATAATCTTCTGGTTCTACTAGTGGTAGACTGCTCTGTATTTCAGTGCTCATATCCTGTTATGAAAAGAATTGTGGAGACATTTACAATGAAATGAAGAACATTGAGATGTTTATACCTAAATCCTAGCTCAGACAAAACTCTAGAAATTCTAGAAATTATGTAGCTTTTGCTGAGGCACAGAAATTTTTAACTTATGGTGCTATTCCTAATTTTGTGTCTCTTTTTTTTTTGTTTGTTTTTTTAAATGGTAAAATGTTAATCCTTCTGGCTTGGAGACCCAGTCCCAAATCTGAGAAATTAGCCATTTAAGAGAAGTCCAAAATAACCATCCATTTGAAAGAAAGATGGTTGATTATATCTCCTAGGCTACTTTCAAGCCCATGTCCTGCAATCTGATTTTTACATGAGTTTCAGGAGCGTTGACACTTGAGAGATATTAAAAACAAGGATGAGGAATTCAGATACATGGATTTTTTTTTTTCCATTTTATCTACAGA
Source organism: Ptilonorhynchus violaceus (assembly GCA_013397565.1). Taxonomy (NCBI): domain Eukaryota; kingdom Metazoa; phylum Chordata; class Aves; order Passeriformes; family Ptilonorhynchidae; genus Ptilonorhynchus; species Ptilonorhynchus violaceus. The sequence continues at coordinate 424,506 of VZRJ01005913.1, read as the reverse complement.
CTTTAGCAGGTAGATTATTATCAACTGTCTTAATGGTAACAAATTAATCTGGTTTTTTGTCTGTATTGTCTTCTGCAGTTAAAGGTATATGCTTTTCTATTGAGAGACTGGAAAAGTGGAAGCCTTTGTCCCAGAGGTAATGGAAATGAGAGACAATTCTTTTTGAGGTTCAGAAATATGATTAGTTTTAGTCTTGTGAGTATATGGTTTTGTTTTGGATCAAATATGGACTTGCTTGGATATTATCAAAACACTGGTTGTATTTCCATAGTACAAGAATGAAAAAACCCCCTCAAATCTTGATGGGAATTCTGTTCTCATATTGCAAGCCAAAGACACTGAGTAAGCATTATAGCATTTGCCTGTTTATCTTGTTTATTTTCCAGAACCACTGGGATTCCTTTTCCAGGAATACGCTTTGATAACCCAAAGATAAGGTTTTAATTATTTTTAATAATATTTTTGCATATGAAAATATGCCTAAATGATGAAGAAATTATTCCTAAATCTCTGCTTGAAGACAAACATTAAAATAATTACATCAGTGTAAAACAATTCTAGATTTATTATTTTTCTGCTGCACTTCTCAGGTAGTGTATAGCGTGTCAGAAAGTAATGCAATTGATTTTCTTAGAGGAGCTGAGCATCTGACTATCAAAAGCTGCATTATGTACCTTCAGGAAGATAAAGTGTAATAGTCATTATTCCGAGTGGATACTGAAGAGCTTGATGTCACCATTTGCATTTGAGTACAGAAGCTCTAGGTGCTGAAGCAAAGGCACCTGCCACAGTAGATTAGGTAATCTCCAGTGTGCTGTGCCTTATCTTGAAAACTGTTTGAGTGTCACTCACCTCTGAATGAATCAGTGCTAGGTATCACTTGATGCCTGAATGGTAACTGAATGTCAAGGTTAAAGATAAGATAGCATAATTTTTAGGCAATTGCCAAGTTGTCCTAATTTAAAGAGAAGATTTTCTGTTCTCCCTTAACTTCCTGCTGACTTCATGGTTTAGTTTGGCAGGTCACATTCTCATTGACCTGGTTCAACTGCTTACCATCACATCCACCCACCCACATGTAAAACTCCCAAGATTTCAAAGTCATGGCAATAGTAAAAAAACTGAAACGAAACAGACAAACAAAAACACACACAACAAAACCTCACCCAAAAAATCTCAAAAAACACCGAAAGAAAAAAAAAATCAAAACCAACCCCCAATCCAAAACCAACCAATAACAAAACAAAACCCCAAACTAACCAATCACCCAATGACCAAAGCAAAACAAAACAGGAGTGTCAGGGACTCTTGTGTGAGAGTCATGACAGAAGTAGTTTTAATGTTCCCTACACTGGTGAAAGTAGGAAAAAAAAAATAAATGCAGTGCGGACAAAATCCTGCTCTCATATCAGATTCTCTTTTCACTTACCCAGCTCACTTAAGAGCATGAGAAATTCTTCTGCTTAGGCAGTGATGGAGGAAAGAAACCCCAACACCCAAACCTGAAAGAAACTGCAACAAGCCAACAGCAAAATTCAAGGCCTGCAGCTGACTGTCCTAGTCAGTAGTTCCCAGAGCAGTGCTTTTTATGCTCCTCTGTGCAGTAAATCATTCTTGCTTCATTCTGACAGAAGAGTGCCTCCCAGTGGAACCTTTAGCGAGACAGTGGGCACTTCTGAGAAATGGGAATGGGAGCTTGGATGCTTTCAGGCTGAGCAAAATGGGCTCTTGCTGTCCAGATATGGTTCAGGAGGTAGAACCCTGAAGTCCTCTTGAGGCAGCCTAAGTTTTTAAGTGCTCAGTTCCTTAACAGGTTCCTGATTTAAGGTAAAGATTCTGAGTATGTTTCCTCGGGAGGGGCAAAGTTCACCCCTTTCTCCCCAGCTAGTGAAATATCTAAATAAACTTTGGACGTTCCACTATGAGAGCAAAGCACATAAGCACGTATCACAATCTAATTCCTTTTAATGCTGGACTAGTCAGTGGGATTTAACCTTACATAGTCTTAAATTGTGCTTTTTCTCAGTTTGAGTCCATGTTCACTATCTCCATTAGAGGATTTCTAAGAAGATCCAGACCTGTTGTCAAACAGGAGTTCACTAGCACAGCCAGGCTCAAGCCGAACTCCAGGGAAGTGGTGTGAGGACACTGTGTGCCTTGGACTCCTCCCAGCTTCTCCACGGCTGGATGAGATGGGTGTGGTGCAGCCAGGCTGGCTCACAGGCAGCCGGGGGCCAGCCCCTCAGCAGCAGCACGGTGGTGGCAGCCAGGCTGACCAGGTGGACGCAGCTACGAACCGGGAAGGCCACAGGGTTCAGCACACTTAAACCCAGGCTTAGGCCTGTTCCTCATCTCTTGCTGATGAGCTACCCAAAAAGTTAAGTAATCTGGGATAAACCAGTTCTGAGCTCTTTCTCAGTGAGTAGTATCTGCTTCTGCAGTTGATGTGGCACATGAGGTTGCCATTTGGAAAAATACACTATTTTCTTTATTTTGTTTTCATTTTCTTTTTTCTGTTTTCATTCTGTGTCTCAGAGCAGAAGGCAAGATGCTCACATTAGTGTTGCAAATCTTTGGACCATCTCCGCAGATGCTTGCTGACAGGAAGAGCTGAACAGATCTCCTTGGCAGCCTCCTCACTGCTGGGCTTTGTGCATCCCAGCAAAAAGGACAACTTGGGGTGTCTTTGTCTTCTTCACTTTTTGCTAATTTTCAACTCATTAGAAAATGATGAAAAAGGTCTCCTGTAATTTTCTAGCACAACTAAATTCCCACGAACCTATGGGATATTCTAACATAAAGTATAATTTTCCTGGCAAATCACTGCTATTTCACACTTATTATTTATTTATTTACCTTTACTGGATGTGCATGTTTGTAATTATGCCTGGGCAGATGCATTGTATTGGATGAGCTGTCTCGTGCAGGTTTATAGATTAAGAATAATTAAACTCCTTGGCTGTCACACACTTTTGGTAGGAAATACATGTTTATATAGAAAACGATTTATTGTTCTTAGATTTATAAAGAGAACACGAGTCTGCCAAGTTATGAAACTTTATTTGCAAATAAATGTTCTACTTAAGTGTTCTTAAGACAGCAGTATAAACATTGGAAATGTAAATGCCAAAGATATGAGTGCCATCAAAGAAGGAGATTTAAAATTAAATTCTTAGTTCCCAAAAAAAATGTGCTGTTTTGACAGAACCTCCTCTCTTTGCCAGTAAGCTGGGGGGCATCTGTAATGTTTCCATTCCTTGATAGAACCAATATATACCCTGGAAGTCCCCAGAATGTACATTTACTTGAAATCAAAAGTAAATACTTCCAAACAAACCTGCGGTGTTCAAGCATGAACCTTTTTGGGGGGTTAAAAGCAGTGTATTTGAGCAAACTGTTAAAAAGAGTCATCTCAAAGACTTGCAAGTATTGCAGACTGTAAATGTAGGTGTCGTGAGGGGTGAAAGATGGTGCAGTCCATCTCAGAGGAGTGTGTAGGCAAGGCAGCTGTGATTGCACTGACTGATGGAAATGGGCATTTTTCACTGTTGGGTGCTAATGGAAAGGTGGGGAGAAAGCAGCAAAAATCCCTTTGTTTCTGCCTTCCCTTTTTTTTATCCTTCAGTAAATCTGTACTTGTAAAATTCATTTATTCTGATTGATCACTTCTGTTCATGCACATCCACTTACTATTTTTCGCAGCATTCAGAGCAATGCAGGTTAAGGCTCTGCTTCTCACACTGACACCACTACAAAAATAGTTACTAATCATTGGACTTGTCTGAGTGTTAAGGTGCCATTCACAAAAGAATACTTGTTTGAGACAGTTTTTAAGTTTAAACATGAGAAACAGTTTCATAAGCACATCTTTATATATAGTCCTAGAAAGGGACATTAACTTAGCATTTGAGAAGCTGAGCCCCAGGGTACATGTACATACTTACCTTTTGTTCATAAAGCAGGAAAAATTAATTTTGAATATTTTTCAATATTTTTTTCTCTTTGTGAGATTTTCAACCCAAATATTGAATATAATACTATACAGCACTGGGGAGTCACAAGCATATGACATAAAAGAATAAATTGAACACACAAAAAAATTGTTACAATGAAAGTGAAGAACTTAAAGATATATTGAACAAACCTACCTTGGTGGGTTTTTTTCTTTTTTTTGGATTTTCTTTTGTATTTGTATTTGTTTTGGTTTTTGTTTTGTTTTTTTTTTTGTTTTGTGTGGTTTTTTGGCTGTCGTTAAAAGTATGACGTGCCAGTACATCATTAAACCCTTAAACCCTTTTTCTCAGAGGTTTTTTTTCCAATTTTCCAGTCTTGCAACAGAGATACAACTGGCTGCTTTGTGCCTACACAAGCTCATCACTGCAGCCATAGAGTTACCACAGAGTTAAGACTGTTACAACAATTTCTTGAAATGCGAATTGCGGCAAATTAATATTTATATCTCGTTGAAGCTGTTTTGTTGGATGCTCATTCTGGCTCCATTACTTGCCAAGGACTGTTGTGACTCAAGTCCATAGCATAGACTCTGAAAAAGCTAATGTGTATCCTAAGAGGGGGAAGAAAGGTCATTCCCTCTTGAGCAAGCTGTTTAACATAAGGCAAGCATCTTTCTTTTGACAGATGGGAATGTAATCTCTGCATAGTCTTTCAGCTTTGTTTGGCAGCTGGCTTTGAAAGCTAGCGAGAGGAGAGCAGAGCTCGCTCTGTGCCGAGCTAGGCATGGGTTTGAAGCAGTCCAGGTGTGCCTGTGCCACACAGTGTATTCCTGTACGTGACCTGCAGTGTGCAGAAGCAGTGTATTTGTGTGTTCTGTGTTCAGGTGTGTCAGCCCTACCTCCCAGCATGGCCGAGAAGCTCAGGTCAGGGATCCTCGATAACACAACTTCACCGTAACTGGTTCTGCATCTGAATTCTGCAGAATTCCTTATGGTGTAGCGTAAACCTTTTAAGATCCTAGGTGTATAGACATCAGTATTAAACTTGCCAGCCTGCAGCAAATTCACACAAGAGATCTGTCTATCCATTGATGGAAGTCAGGGAAGGAGACAGATTCTAAAATATAAAAAAGTCCTTATTTTCCTCATTACTCCTACAGGTAAAATAGGCTGTTTGTCTGACAAGAAACTGGGGAGAGAAAGCTTAGACAGTATGAAATTTTATTCAGTTTTAATGTCCTTATACGATAAAGATCAGTTCAAAGCAATCAAGGAGAGATGAGATGAGAACTCTCAGCCTACTAGCTGTTGGTCCACTGTAACTTTGGTAAGGCAGGGATGAATGGGACAAGAAGTTAAAGATACTGACATAATTCCTATGCACAGGAGAGAAAGAGTAAGTTTACATGGGAAAATTTTAAAGTGTTTAGGAAAGAATTATATTTATATACATATATATAGATGTAGTCTGGAAATCTGCCCCACAGTGAGGTAATTTAAGAAGGTAACCCATGAGAAGGTTAAGAAATTACTTGATCCCGGTTTCTCCCAGGTTCCTTAATTTAGCAGGCAATAGCATAGCGAGAGCCAGTGCCTGGGAAGTCTGCATAGAAACAAATCACTTTAAAGTGGGAAAGTTTGTGCTCATTGGAATAAGGGAGGTGGTAGATTACATCTTTTGATGGAAAAGTATATGTTGCTTTCAAAAATGTTATATGATTGATAAAAGGATTGTCAGATGAAGTATCATGTCTTGTGCTATACAGAAGGAAAAGTTAATCATAACATCCATTCAGGTATTTCTTCATGTTTGAATGTCTTAATTTACAAACTCACCAGTTTTCTTCATAGTTTTATACGTTACTTTTAGCAAGCATAAAATAGAAGCAAAACAACAGTATTGCATAAATATAGTCATGCGGAATCCTGTGCCTTTTAGATCCAGAACTCTTGGACCATTTCAAGATCTCTGCTGCTGCCATGATAGTGTGGGTATGAATATTAATCTACTGCACTTTATGTGTAATAGTTCCCAAAGGAGATTTGACACATACTTTTCCAGGTTTCCAGTTAATAAATAGTCCTCTGAAAAATATTAGCTGTCAGGATTCCTGGCGTTTATTCCTGGATTTAGGAGGGAAGACAGCAATATCAGTAAGTGTAGCAAACCACAGGAATTTAATAGTGTCAGTCTGCATGTTTGGACTTCATGGTTTAGATTTAGATTTTCCTTGTTTGCAATCTCACTGTAAAATGAAGGCAATGATCAGTGTTTCCTTTCTCTGGGCAAGGAAGGTAAGAATTGATTCAATGCTAAACACTTTAAAGGATACAGCTGTATTTTAACAGAAGAGAAGGGATAAATGTAGATATAAGACATGATCTCCTAGCTTGAACCAGCATGAAGTGAAAGGGAGAGAAAAAAGGGTTCACCTAATGATGTAGGAGAGGAGCTGAACAAGTTTGTGGTCCTGGTAACATAATTTGATTTGCCTCATACTAGCTACTAGTCATGGGATGCAAGAAAGAAGGCAGGAAATCCTAGTGGTTCTTAGCTCCTTTTAAATATATGTATGATTTCTTAAGGGTACAGAGGGAAGTTGTGCTGACTCATATACCCGTTTACATCAGCTTTTTGGCTGTGGTTATGGTCCCTCTTCCTCCCTGCCTTCCTAGCATGTTCCGAATGCACATTATACCAGTTCGTTTAAACAGCTATTTCCAGTGTGTAGATGCAGAGCTATTTTAAATTAACATACCTGGTCAACCTGTTCAGAATGCCACAACTGCATGTATTTTTAGAAAGACACGTTTTGCAATTTGTGGCAGGATTATAAATGAATTTCAGAGTGATCTCTGGGAAAAAAACAACCCAAATCTTTTACTGGTTACGAAGCAAAATTACGCTAATGTGGAAATCACTAAAGCAGCCTGCTGTGACTCGTGGTTAAAGGACATAAAAGATACCTTACAGCAAATCAAATGTAATGTAAGTGGAAAAACCAAAAACCTGCCTCTTCTGTATGTGCTCGGAGCTCGTTTGAGGGAACCAGGGAGCAATTGTGAGGGTGCTCTGCACAGCTTATTGTTGGTTCTCTGGCAGAAGTAGGTGTGTCTATGCCATGTCTTCAGTGTTTCTTTGACTGCTTTGGTGAGAGATGGCAAGAGAGACCCTGGTGCAGCCATCTGGACTTTTTGCTCTAAGTCAAAGCTGCTGCTTTCTGTAGCAGAACAACACTTTCATAGCCAAACAAGTCTCTCCAGGCACACACCTTCTGCTGAAATTCCAGCTACTGATTAGTCTCATCCAGTTCCTTTTTTTCCTTCAGAACAGCAAATTGCATTCTCATAATTTGATAATTAGCAGGAAAAAAGGCCTTTCTGAGCAAGCTTCCCAAGGTCATTTAGAGCTCCTCAGGCTGATGTTATTAAACTGGGATGGGTTTAGCATCTTCCCTCCAATCAAATTATATTTTACAAAATATATTCTGCTATTTTCCTTTTTTTTGCTTCTTTTTTTTTTTTTTCTCTTTTGCCCCCCCTGGTGACTTCGAGTCTGTCTGCTTAGGCCATGTGTAAGTTCTAAACATATTCCTCACTCTCAGGGAAAATTTTGATATAAGCATGACTATTTGTGATTATGGCTTAATGCATATCAATTTCCTATTGAATATGGCCTGCTCCACCGTTCTTCATACCTCTCCAGACCATCTGAAGGGAAATTCATATGTCCTAATACAACAAATATGTATTGAAGATTGTGCAAGACAGAGATTTAAAACATACTATAACTGAAGGGAAATTCATATGTCCTAATACAACGAATAAATATTGAAGATTGTGCAAGACAAATATTTAAAACATATTATATGCACTTTTCTTCATAGTCTGCAATAAGCACTGCTGATTGTTGTAAATTCAAAACATATGTGAGTTTCTCATCAGCTGAGGTTCAATAAAATGCAAAGTATAGCCTAAAATATAGCCTAAGATATTAAAACATACATCAAGGACTTAGCACTAAATCCTATGCACAAAGTTCAATAAGTAAGTCCCTTCAGGAAGAGTCTTGCTTGACCTAGTAAATAACAGCTGAATATCTCAGAGAGAATCTGAGCCAGCATCTGATTTTACAGCAGCATGAACCAGATATAACTGTGTCAACAGCAATACATGTTTCATTCTATTTAGCTTGAAAAGGACTTTGGTGCCCAGCCTTCAAGCTATTGGTGTAGCTACATTGGCTGGTCACATTTTGAAAACTGAGGGTTTTTTTCATCCAGTTGGATAAGTGGAATGAATATCCTTTCATCTGTGCCAGTAATGAAAGCATACAGAAAATGTTTCCATTATAGTTGAATTCTGTATGCAGTTACGGATCAAAACTTCATTAAACAAAGTAAAACTTTTCCTAGAATTCCCCTACCACATACATATATTGTAATTTACTTTGAACTTAAGAATTCTGATCCCCTTTGTATGTCTCAAGTAGGAGCACACTTTGTCATGTTTGTTCCCAAGTCTTTTGAATTCCAGATTTGTATTTTCAAGGCTTTTATTAATGTAGGGAGCAGCCAGTTTTTCTGCATTCTACAGGCTTGGCACCAAAAGAAGGAAAAAAATCCTACCAATTGAATTTGGGGCCCAGATCTCTTCTCTCTCCTTCCAGTGCCTCTGGAAATGCAGCAGAAGTGGTGTGGTTGTCTTTCATAAGTTACAGCAGGGCTTCAAATATTGTGAGCTTAGAGAGTGTATCTTCCTTTCCTTTCCAGAACGTGAAGAAGTGGCTGTTGTACTGCACTACTGTGTGGATATAGGAGAGTCACCTATTTCCCTGCACTATGCCATACTCTCATTAACATGCTGGGAAATGAAGTGTTTGTGATAAGTAACTGGGTGGTGTAATGGTCTGTACTTTCATGTCATTCCTGAGCAGATTCTGAACTGCGACTCCAAACTACTCCAGGATCTGAAGTTACCTAGTCCTGAGGTGTCACAACAGACTCTGGTGAACCATGATTTTACGGTTGTGCTGTGGAGCTAGTGATGAACCTCATCCTGGTAGTTCCAAGGTGGATTTTTGGGTAGTTTTTTTATTTACTCTTTCTTTTATTTGATGAGGCCCTTTTACATGCTTTTTGCTGAGGCAGTGAGGAAGGGAGTCTTACAGAACCACCTCCTTAGGCTGTATATTCATCGTGGGTTTTTCACAGAATCACAGAATGAACTAGGTTGGAAAAGACCTTTGAGATCATCAAGTCCAGTCCATCCTATGACCTACTGTTGAGGAAGATGACTTGTCAATCAGTCTTCTAGACATAGATGTGGACACAGTTCCTGTATATCCTTAAGTTAGTTATGCCCATGAGAAACTTAGTCTGTACCCTTGTGAATTGTGAAACTGTAGAAGCTAGAACATAAAAACCAGAAAGATAAAATTGCACCTGCACTTAGGAGTTCTTCTTAGTTGGTATGTGTTTTAATAATAGGCAATAAATAGCTCTGTAAACAGGCCTGAAATAGATGGCCAATAGTGTTATATTGTAGTTAAGCTGCAGCCAATTAACTTGCGACATGTACGCTGGAAAATACTATAAAAGGGCCTTGAGTTTTTAATATATATTCCACCATACCTACAACTATATGCATGTGTATGCTTCGTGTCGTTACTGACTCCACAGCACAACCTACCACCTCCTCATCAACTGTGTCATCAATGCAGCACTGAGTGCCACATCCAGTCTTTTTTTAAACATGTCCAGGGGCAGTGGCTCCACCACCTCCCTGGGCAGACGATATGAATCTCTGCACCCATTTATACAATGGTCCTGCCTTGGCAGGTTGTGTCCAGAGCTGCAGCAAAAATGCTCCCATAAGGGGCACATACTGGGAACAGATATATCTCATGCTTCCTGCAGAGGAAGAGGAGTATCAAACTGAAGGGGCAATGGCACCTATAAAGAGCACAATCAATCTGTAATGTAGTAAAGAAGAGAGTTTAAAGACTGGTAGTACCTGGAAAGGAGAGCATGTCTTTGAGTACAGATGCCTTAACATCTAGTTATTTTGCTACAATAGTACCTGTATTCTTTATAAACCTGAACAGTCTCATTAACAATTTCTAAGGTATGTAATAAATACTAGTATATCAGGGTCTCTGAGAAAATTCAAAAGCCCTTTGGGAAAGCAAGCAAGTGAAGAGAAGCCCTACAAGGTGGACCATTTTTTGACTCACAAGTTTAGCCATCCAACTAATTAGCATGAAGTTTAAGTGAGAGACTTAAATTGCAGTGAAGATGTTTCCCGTGCTGTAATTAGATGGGAAACTCCCTTACGGACTTCAAAAATTCAGAGGTAGTTGATTTAAAGATTGTTTTATACCGTGTAGATTCACAAAACATTTTAATGTAATTTATAGAGGGTTTTATGACATGTGGTTTGAACAGTAATAAGATTCTATTCATACCTGTCTGGGAACATGGGTACGGATCACCAAATGTTGCCAGTCATCAGTGATGCTCACATCTCAAACTCATGTTGATGTACTGGGCAATACAGCAAAGTCATAGACTCACTATGTAACATATGAGTGATTTTATATGAATATTTTATGTTAACATTATGCTGTAAATGTTCTGTTACCAATCACATCTTCCATTTTTCATGGCTATATGAACCAGTAGGTCCTACAATAAACACACAGTTAACCTGCTGCTTTAACATACCCCAAACTCTGTTGTGGGTGTGGAGAATTGCCAGTTAAGTTCTGACATTGACCATGACTCTTTTCGCCTTCATTGTTCCCCTTTCTGAGCTTGCTTCACTGTTTTAAAGACTTTTCAATATATTGTGCTAAACTGCAAGCATAACAGTTCAGCTTTGCAAGATTTTTCTAACAAAAAAAAAACCCAAAAGATCTCTCTAAAATCTCTTGTTTAGATTTCATTTTATTAGTCATCTTTATGAACAAATTACGAAATATACTTCATTCACAAATTGGAAATATTTACAATTTTTTTACAACAAGGCATTATTGAGGTTTTGATTTATGGCATTCTTAGAGCATTCCGTCTTTCAAAACAAAGACATTGGTGTTGTTTTCAGCACACTGTTCATTTACACTCTGGATGTGAAATGGGAGCCTTTTGGAAGAGGAGTTTGCACTTTCTTTTGATACGATCTACCGGAAAAACTGAGGCAGGATGCATTCAAAATGTGGGGAGAAAGACTGTGCAGATGTGTTGCTGTACCATGCCATGATCTGAAGCCATCATATTACACCATATGCTGCTAAGTGAAGAGGAGAAAAAGATTCCCCTGAGCCATTCTTCCTCTGCCTTCTCCTTTGAGCGGGCTAAATGTAGTTCAGTTTATTTGTTTTTCTGATTTTCGAGTCTTCATGAGAATAAGAGTCTTGAGAAGTCTATTTCAAATACTATCACAATTCTGAGAAGTTATTCAGACAAAAAACTGAAAGAGAGTAGCCAGGAAGTGAATAAATATTGTATATCCGCAAAATGTTTAGGAGACAAATTTTGAACATGGTTCTAAAAGGGAATTGCAACTGTGCTGGTCTGCAGTTGTGACATTTGAGCCATAAAAGCTAAGATAGTGTCATTTTCTTAATTTCTTGGAGTCTGTTTTTTTTCCTGAAGAAAATTCTAAAACCAATTCCTTCCATGGAACTTTTAAAAATTTCTTAATATACACTTCCATTATAAATCAGATGTGGGCCACCATTGCTTAGGTTGTCTGTCATTTCCTGGAACAAGAATAGAAAACATTAATTAAAATTAGAATTATTGTAAGATGTTCAAAATTCAGTTATCTAAGGTTGTGATGAAATTTGAACAAACTCTGAATTTCAAACATTCAGACAAACTTTACATTTTTATTCAGCTTGATAAATCTCATTATAAAAAAAAATGAGATTTCTTCCTACATAAATTAAGTACATAAATTTGAAAGCTGATAGACTCATTGACAGTGATTGAGTAGGACATTACACTCAGACCACATATACAGCACTGATGGCATCTGTGCACGTTTGTGACGTTGTCCTTTGAAATTGCGTCAACTCAAACTTGTGTGCTGATCCACAAAAGAATGAGGTGGTAGTTAAGTCTGTTTCCATCCATGCCTCTTTCTGTGCTGACATGCTACAAACAGATGCCATCCAATGCTTGCTGAAATAGACATTTGGGAAGTAGGTCTAGATCCAAACAGGATCTAAGGGTTTTAACTGCTTGTTTTCCCATGGGATGAGACTGATTTTAGTTTTCCCTTAACATGCCAGTCTACAATTTTTAGCAATTCAGGGATTGCTACTCAAGTGGCAGGTGCGTCATCCCAGAGTAAGATGACCTGCTCATGAGTCAGAATCCTAAAGCACCTAAACCAAGATTTGTTCAGAGTTAGATTTTCTAATTCTCAAGTTGAAATCCAAACAATACCCCCTTGGCAGCTGTCTAAGCATAGAGATGGCTACATTAATGAATCAAGGCTGCAAAGCCACACTGAGTTTATGGTCGGAACCGCCTTATTCTGAGCAGTCCCAGACCTATTTCATACCAAATTGAATCTGGATGCAGAAATAAATGATCTGCTGCTTATGTCCAATGACAGAGAACATTCAACTATGCCAAGAGGAATGGGTACACATAAAAATGTGGCTTGGGATATTTTTAAAATTCAGATAGTGAGGGGGAGTTGGACTAGTTCTAAAATAGTTGCATGATGACCAGAGGCTCTTCTCTGCATGGAAAGATTAAATTCACCTCTTCTTCATCCTAGGTACACTTGGAGAAAATATGGAATAAAAGGGATTTGTTTGTCCCCCTTCCTGTGGAAGCTTCTATAAAAAAAAGTGAAGCAAGATTCATTGGGCTAGACAGAGAGAGAGAGAGAAAAAGACAGAAAGGAAGAGCCTGACCCTATAACATAGTAGCTGAAGTTTGTGGTAAAGAGAAGAAAATTTTACAACCTTGTTTTTATTACTAGTCTTTCTCTCTCTCTTTTAAGCCACAACATTTGGGAAGCAGAAACCAGAATTCAGATTTTAACGTAAAGTTAAAAAGTACTGATGCCTCCTTTCTCAGGTGTTACCAGCTACGTTTTAAAGTAAATCACAAGACTTAATTGTTCCCTCCACAGTTTTTGAAAGAAGAGATGTTCTATTCTTCTCTACAAAGTAAGCTTAGGGTCATCAAACCAAGTAGCCTTGACAGTTTATACTCTTGAATCAAGGATAAGCTTCAGAGAAAATCAGATATGAAACTAATTTTGCGTATTTTCTACCACCCAGGTCTCCATTTGCAGATGAAGGTGTTGGATGCTTTTGTATTGTGCCTTATTCTCCTCATATATTGAAGAGAAACTTGCATGCCTAACACTGGACTATGGATCCCAGTTTGGGGGTTGTCTGCCCTGAAACAAGGCACTATATTTTGCTTATTTTTAGGTGTCTAAAGCATTTGTTGGATCTATGCTGAAGATGTCTGTCAGCTGGGAATGGGACCAAGAATACCAAAGCCATTTAATAGTAACTGTCAGTCAGCCACATTTTGATAATGTAATTGTGAATTGTAATGATCTGTCAGAAGGCTACTCATGAGTGAGTGTCACTTTCCTTTTGTCAGCTTCATCACTTGAATCCTCTGCAGACATCAGCTATTAGAATATCACCATAATTTCAGAAAATATCAAAACCCATTTATTTTCCCCAATATTTCTATTAAAAAAAAATTATTAAAAAAAAGTTGCTGAATTCAGGGAATGAAGGTGCACACAGATTAGAAGCAGAGTGAATCAATGGTGGCTACATCCAAATAAGAGTATTTGGATGCCTATAACTAGGGTGAATATTTTAAATACTCAACTTACTTCGAGATTGCAGTGTTCACCACGTAGAGTTATGTCACTACCTGGAAGCACCATTCCTGCCTCAGAGTGACATCACAGCATCAGCCAACTTTGATTAGCTGAAGCTATGACTTCCTCTTAGAGGTGGCCCTTCCTGAAGTGACATAACAACATGGTAGCTCCCTAGTGTTCAGCGTACCTTGGAGGTAACTCTGGTGTCGGGGGAATCACCGGGCAGCTGGGCAGGTCGGTTATTTCAATACCCCTCAATCTCTAATATAAATATAACAATTATACAATAAATATAGCACAAACAAATGCACATGCAGTACATGTCTATATTACTGTATATTAGTATAAATATACAAAATAGTCTTATATATAAAACACTTTTAAGCTATTTTCTAAATTAGGGCCTAATTTAATGTAAATTTTTAAGTAGACTTCATTATTTCTTAGGGGCATGCTGTGAGCTAACGTACTCAACCCTGCCAGCAGCAGGCAGTCTACATGTCTGAGAAGTCCCGAATCAGGCCATCTGTACATGCATACTTGACTCTACAGCAGACATGCAGGAAGTCTGCCATTGGTGGGGTGCATCCCACATCTGCTGAGCATGTGCTATAGGGTTGCTCTGCACGTGCATCGTGACCCTTCACCCGACATAAGTGGACACCTGGCAGTCCTTGCTGCTAAGTGTCAAAAAGCTCAGTAGGTCAACGAGCCAAGAGCGTAGGCAGTGAACTACTGCTATACATGGTCATCTTCACCTCAAATTGATAGGGTTGGCAGATGTTTTTATTTTGAAAGGTTTTTCCTTCCAGGCCATTTCTTTTTCCCTTCCCTTTCCTTTTCTCTCATCTTTGTTTTTATTGAGACAAGAGTCTCTCTGAAAGTCAAAATCTAGCCTACCTTCAGCAAGACCATGATCATATATGTCTAAAAGCTCATCAGAATTCTGCCTCATTTTAAAATGAGATGGAGAAATGTATCTCTTCTCTTGATTTTATCACCCTGCTTTATGCTGCTGTTGTAACCTCTACTATTTAACTTTTTAAATGTTTCAACCATCATATTTTTAAATTGTTTCAAACATACTTTTCTAAGACAAGTTTCAAACATCATCTAAGGTGAATTCAGTCTATATTTCTCCTTGGAGTCTCATCTCAGTTAAGAAACCAAAGAATAGTGACGAGTCATTTTTTACTGCTACATCGTATTTTGTCATGGAATCTGAAAACAATTCTACAGTCTGAGTGAACTAATCCTTGCTCTGCTCTTCACAGGTCTCAGTAGATAACAGATTGTTGACCTTAGCAGTAATGCAAACTTGCATGTGGAGGTTTAGGTGGGCAGTCCCCTTTTGTTCTCTTTTCTACTAATTTCTCAAATGAAAGGCATTGGATATTAAGTCCAAATGTAAAGCACAGGGTTACAGCGAACATTTAACTCCTCAAATATCGTTCAGATCTGTAAAGTCAAGGAGATGATTTCAAGAATTCCATTCAAATAATTGTTTTGATCCTATGTGCTCAGCTTTGGGAGCGTCAGTTTCAGCACCTAAATAGGTTCCTCTACGCCTTGGTAGGCTTCCTTTTAATAAAGGAAGGAAATGGTCAGTGCTGCTGCAAATGAGACCAATTTCATTTACGTGTCTAAATATGTCCTTAGATGCTTAGGTTTAGTCATCTAGGTTTGTGAACTGTGGCTGTTGTGTTTAAATAACCTAATTTATAAGCTGAGTACTTGGGAGAGGAAGAAATTGATTAAGTCCTGGAAGCATGCAATGATGTGGTTACAGAAAGCATTCTGTGCTTTTTTCACAGTACAATACATGATAATCCATATTAATAAGGCTTCCAATTATTTATGAAGTGCTATATTTAGCAGCTAAGCCCCTGAATAGCTATACAATGGAATTATGTTGAAAATGGATGTACTTCATTGAAATGGATGTACTGCAAATATACAGTACCTAAAAATAGCTCCATATAATGCAACACAATAAAGCTTACACAGAATGGCAGCATTTCATTTTCCAGAAGCTCTTTCTCATATAAAACTGAAAATTGAATACATCTCTTGCCAATTGTAAACGTTAACACATACAGTAACATTTCAGGAGAAGCAGAAAAAATAAGGGAGGACACATAACTCACTTTTTCTGCCATTTCATGGGAGTGATGCAATGAATGTTCTCTTTCTGAGAACATTCGCCTTTGTTCATAGCTGGCTAGCCGACATGTGAGCCATGAAGAAAGGGTGCAACCACCAATTCCAATGCATGCAAGAGACATGGAGGCAAGATGCAAAGAATAGAGAGCAGATGACTTCTTTGTCAGAGCACGAAGAAATTGGAAATTTAAGATTCCTCCTATTAGTCCACAGATGCAACAGGCAGAAAAAAGTATCATCTGTCAGGAGAGACAAGAGAGGTTATGTCACAGTAATATTTTTCAGAGATGGATTCATGCATATAAAATATGAGACTAACCATAATTCAATTCCTTGATAGCATCATTGATTGCAAAGCATTGGACAGACACTTGTTTTTAACTCTCTCAGCTCCTACATTGCTCCAAGGGAATACATTACCTTCTGGTATACAAGACTTAAGATTGATGTTGCATGTAAGAAAAAATTGGGTAAAATGAGTAGGTAATGTTAAAACCTAATCAATGGAAGGACTGCTAGGACACAAATCTGATTTCCAGCTGTTCGTGCAAAATAGTAACATGACAGAATGTGCTGTAATTTTCTATTGTGCAGTTTGTCACCACGCCTCAGGAGTGAATTCCTCATGTATTCATAGTGAAACTCTCTTGCTTTGTGTGCAATCTGACTTTGCCTCCTGCTCAATTATAACTTTTTCAGTCACACAGCAGTTTGGAGGTTTTCTGCAGCTTTTGTGGGGTCTTTGAAAGTGTTGAAGGTGAATGTGCTGGTCAAAGACGCAAAAGAGACAACAAAGACATCTGTGATACTGCTCTACAGAAGGTCAGTTTGGTGACTATATGTTTGGTTGGTTGGTTGGTTTGGTTGATTTTAACTTGATTAAAATGTTTCTGGGAACTTTAGAAGGCTGTGAAACAGGCTGCAATCAATGAGACATATTTAAAGACCTCCTATTGCTTTTAACTGCAAAGATGCTACGCTGGTTCAGGATGTCCTTTAACCACAAACGACTCAAGAGTGGAAGACCTTATTATGGAGACAGTGCTAAATGATTGTCTTATTCCCTTCCCTTGGTACTGCTGACCTGTCAGATGGGCCTTTGATGTTTCTCAATAAGGCTTTATATATGTACCTATCTACTTTTTGCTACTGTGGTAGCAAAAATTTATGACTACTTTTTTTGTTTATGACAAAAATTTACAGACTAAATCTGTACACAACTGGGATGAGAATTTCATCAGGAATGTGGCACTGAGGATGCATATTGTAGCCCACTGACAAGTGACTATTCCATGAGACCTCCAGAACAGATAGCTTTTAAAAAATGGTTATGGTACATATGCTGTAAGAAATGGCACTGTCATTTTAACAGGGTTTAGGATAACTCATCAGTATTAAAAAATAATCAGAGAACTCTTGATTCCCGTC
This sequence comes from Ptilonorhynchus violaceus, assembly GCA_013397565.1. Classification (NCBI taxonomy): domain Eukaryota; kingdom Metazoa; phylum Chordata; class Aves; order Passeriformes; family Ptilonorhynchidae; genus Ptilonorhynchus; species Ptilonorhynchus violaceus. The sequence goes on along the minus strand of VZRJ01005913.1, from coordinate 407,089 downwards.
ACACTTATGCTGGTTTTATGTGCCTTCCGTCTGTATGTGGCAGAATAATCAAGCTGACAGAAAATTAAGACAGGCATTATCACTTAAAATAGGATCATGTCATTAACATAAAGTTCTGCTGTGACTTGTGGAGTAATAACACCATTTTGCTGCAGTCAGAAAATGACTGTACTCTGAAGAGACATCTTCTATGAGTTTTAAACTGATTTATATGTGTTTCAGATTGTTAAACAAACTTATTAAAACACTTAGCAGCTACGATATCTAGAATCAAACTTGGTCAGCAGCCTTATTAAGATGGCAACCCAGTGTTGTTTTTTGAAGGAGAGAAGATGCAGTCCAGTGACAATATTGAGAAACATTTATTGACTTGACATATAATCTGTGTCAAGTGGTTTCCCATCAAAGTTTATCCAGACAGGGATAAATAGGGATGCATGGCTTAAATAGCATGACCTACATAGGCCATTTCAGAACTGCCTTGTTTTTTATGATTATTCCAAAGTGCTCATTTCTTTTTTTGGATTGCTGACTTGCAATTTTTCTAACTGTTTATCAAAAACACTTGGATACAGAAAGCCCCCAGTAAAGAGTTCGAGTTAGATAAGTATGCCTTACAAATACTTATGTGTTACAGATGCAGTGGAAAAACTTACAACAAGTCCAGATTTTTTTTTGGCGCACAATATTCCACATATACCGCAAAGCAGGAACTGCAAAAAACCAAAGAAACCAAACAATTATTTCATCATTTGAGGTATGAAGTTTAAATCCCACTGTCTTGCTGTGGTGGTGACCACCATTTAAGCAATGGTTACAGTTGTCAGCATTTTTATCACAAACCTTATGTTTCAGGAGGTTATAACTCAACCATAAACACTCTTATCTGATAAGAAATTGGAGTGAGAAGTCAGAGTGAGCATGGTAACTCATAAGAAAAGAAAGAAAATTCAAATTTTAAGCTGCTTGGGTAAACGAGTTGGAAAAAAACCCCGATGTTGCAAGCATAAAAATGCCTTCTTATTGTTTTTTTTGTGCTGTCAGAAAAGATTAGCAAGGTACTAGTCAATGATCCAAAACATCTACTTCTAAACATAGCTTAGGCACTTAATGCCCTGATCCTACCATCTGAACCACTGAAGGATCATATATGGACCATTGTCTTCAAGACAGTGGAGCTCTGGGCAAGAATGTAATTCAGTCATGTCCATGGGTGCAGGTGCACATATGAGTACACCTGTTGGTGTGACTACTCTGGGCATGCAGAAAGATCTGTTTGAGATTCTTGATAGCCAGATTTGCAAGAGATACCATGAAGGTATCTGTACTTTTTTTTTTATGTCATTCCCTCACACAAACTGATCTGCTAATTGTGGCAACAAGCATTAGGCAAAAGTTAATTAACAAAACCATAAACACCCCTACCAGCTGACATAAATAGATGTTAATGCTTTATAGTGACCTCTGTCAAAGACCAGTGATGTCCTCTGATGACTCCTTCCTGCTACAGAAAAGTTTAACGAGGAAAACCGTGAATAGTCCCCAAGGGAGCCATCGTCGTAGGAACTACAGTAGTTGTACAAAAGCAATAAGGCCTTCTCCAGGTGTTAGTAATACTGTCAAAAGATTTCCTTGATACCTCATAAACTCCTTTATTAAGAAATCTATGCTACTTATTTTCAGTAAAGCTAATCCTACATCCCTATTGGGAAGTAATTTTATAGTTTTAAAACTGGATTTTTCCACATCCATTTTGCACTGAGATGGTATTTCTAGCAAAAGGCTGACCTTGACCCTGACTTAGAATTAAATCACAAAACAGACCTGGCTTTTACATAAGAAATTAAAAAAAACCACCAAACCAAAAACCTAAGAGTTTCTATACAGCATTTGGGGTCTGTGTAATATATTGCAGGTACATCTCATTTACACTATAAAATTTTGCAACTTCACTATTTCAGTTGAGAAGTTGCTTTAGTACATAGTTTATCTCCCTATAACTAAAGTAGTTTGTGCATATAGCTAAGCATAAGCCTTGATATGTATTTTTACTCTGAGTCGGACTCATCAAATCAGTTCCCCACAATGAATGCGGATACATTTTGTATATTATTTACATTTTCACTAAGCATGAGATGTGAATTTAATACCAATCTGATTATGGAGGGGGCTGGGTCATGTAGACCATGGTGCTGAATGGCTCAGGACATACCAGAACACGCAACTGGTAATTGCTACTAGAACCCACTGACTAAAATAACAATAAAACCAAACCAAACCAAATCACCAGTGCTAATGCTCCCTCTACACCTTTCCCACAGGCAAAGAAGATTTCAGCTCATTATATCTACTTTGTAAGTTTTCACTAAGGCTTTCTGTGAAATTTTGGGGTTTCAGTCCCAGTCCTGCCATTGCAGAGTGCCTTCAACTGAAGGCATGCTTCAGATTTTCACATGTAGCGTTTTGTATTTCTCAAAATGCAGAAAACTCAAATGAAATTTGTTGAAGACATCTTTGTCGTTAAGTTCTATTCAGTCAGACTTGATAAAGTGGATTAATAATGTAATTTCTCTCTGTAGTGATTGAATCAGATTGAGAGGAAATTTTTGTATATAGAAAAATTAATGAGTGTTGGAAGATACCATCATAGATAGTTTTAACTTGTTAACTAGTTCAAAAAACTGTGGGTTTGATAATTTACCTTCAAAGCTGAAAGACCCATTTTTTCAAGAATTTTCCAATTCTGCTTCTGTTTGAGTCAGTGGAGCTAATCTACGAGCACTGAAGTACCGGCTTCTCAAAACAAGGGGTGACTATTCCATTTAAAGTATCTGACTACCTGGATTAAAGATTTGGATGCAGTAGTTAAATGTACATTAAGTTTTCTAATGATACTAAACTAGGAGATACTGCAGATTCTGTCGAGTGTAGAAAGGCCTTCCGGAGACATCTGAATAGACCTGAGATCTGGGCAATCACCAACCATATGAAATTTAACAAGAGCAAGTGCTGGATTCTGCACCTAGGACAGTGTAATCCTGGTTGTACATAAATATTAGGGGACAAGAGATTTGGAAGGCAGCCACATGGAAAGAGATCTGGGGGTATGGCGTGATGACAAGTTGAATATGAGTCAGCAGTGCCCTGGCAGCAGAAAAGGCCAACAATGTCCCAGGGTGCCTCAAGAACAGCATCTCCAACAGGTCAAGGGAAGTGATTGTCCTGCTGTATTCTGCTCTGGTGCAGCCCCATGTTGAGCATTGTGTTCTGGGTTGGGTGCCTCAGTATAAGAAAAGCATCAAACTATTAGAGTGTGTCCAGAGGAGGGGATCAAGATGGAGAAAGGCATCAAAGGTAAGACTTAAAAGGAGCAGCTGAGGTAACTTGGTTTGTTCAGCTTGAAAAAGAGAAGGCTGAGGAGTAACTGCCACACAGTCTACACCTTCCTCAAGGCAGGCAGCTGATCTCTGATGATCAATGATAGGGCACAAGGAAATGGAGTGAAGTTTCATCAGAGGAAGGTTCTTTGCTGAGAGGATGGTCGGTCACTGGAACAGGTACCCGAGGAAAGTGATCATGGCACCAAGTCTGTCAGAGGTCAAGGAGCACTCTGGATGCTGCTCTGAGTCATGTGGTTTAGTGCTAGGTAGTCCTGCAAGGAGCATGGAGCTGGACTTGGTGATCTTTATGGGTCCCTTCCAACTTAAGAAATGCTACAACTTTATAATATTATATTGTGTCATGTACACTCTGTATGTATTTTCTCTACATCTACAGTATTTATACATAAAGGCAAGAAATAACATGTTCCATAGTTAAAGAACTAAAAGAGAACCACCTGAAATTATTGTATTCTAACTCAGAGGAACTGGATATTTATGCTTCCTCTGCATTCTTCTGTTTAATTCTGGGGTCATGCCGAAGTTTTATAATCTGTATGGCTATGAGACAAACAAGTTGTGAAACTGAATGCACTCGTGCCTAAATATGTTAAAAACCTTGCAAGAAAAGCACTTGGGCAGTAGCAAAGGATTAATGTTATTTCGGTTGGGGTTTTATTTAGATGACAGTGTATTGGATTCACAGAGAAAAGGCTTGCCCAAAACCCAGTATGGTTATTTATTTATGTCAGCAGGCATTTTGCAAGTAAAACCAATGGATGGATTTGAGCCACAATGTCAGGCAATTATACCTCATGCAAAGCTTTGAAAATGATGAGCCAAGTTTACCACTCTCTTCTAAGGCTGATTCCCTGGAAGCAGTGGAAACCTGCTCTATGGAGAGGGTATTAGTAATGCCCACAGTGCAGGAACACTGCTCATGTAGAGTTCCTTTAGCCAGGCCTCTCAATGTGGAGACTTCTAGAAAGGTTAGGACTTCAGTGGGACATTATGTGATTGACTTTATTGTCTGCTTTTTGATAGCATAGAGACTTGGGATTTTTTTGGTTTTTTTTGGTGGTGCTATAGGAATTTCCTGTAACATTTTTGATGTCTCAGTGTTGTGATCAGCAGTAGTGAAAAGTGGATGGGAGAAGCTATGCTAGCTCTTTGTACCAGATAAAGGATGCAAGTAAAAATCAGATTGAAAAGGAATTTCCTATGTTTGCTCCTGTTTGTCTTTCAATTAGAGTCTTCTATTTTATAATACTGCCAACTGGAATACAGCCACCAGGGGCTCTGTTGTCTTGACGCTCTCTCTCTGTTCTTGGCTATCCTGAAAGAATTCGTATCAATATGTCATAACAGTAAAACTTGGTTTGTAACTGTTGAGCTACTCTGGACTGCAGTGTACCCATGACTAACTAATACTGTCATGGTGATTACTTGCTCCTTTCTACTTGATCATTGATTATCCTTAATCAATTTTTACCAACCAATCTCATGGACTCTTTAAATGTAGTTATATTTTCTAACCATGTCACTCCTGAGGTAAGTTAGGCAAACAGACTTATACTGAAAATACAGTAAATCAGGAGTGGAAAAGGAATATATCACTGAAGATAAGCTCCTTGTAAAAAATGCTCAGTTGTTTAAGTGTTCACAACTCATGCAGGCAATAAGGCTAAAACATTTTACTAAGGATAAGCTCAACTAATAAGCCCTCCAAAATGCCCTGGGAGCCAGAGAGGGACCTTCAGCTGGGACTTTTTTAAACAGATGTCTCACTGTTGGACTTTCATTTTAATTATTATTCATAAGAAAAAAATCATAAAATGTTAAAAGATCCAAAAGCTCACTTAAAAACCTACACAGATCACTAATTACCAACAGTCCCTGTTGATTATGGGATTACTTTTGGTTGCAGACTTATTCATACCTCCTATGTATACATGATGTTTTGTGTCAAGACTAGCAGAGAAGTCATGTATTGAAACTGTTGGAGCGAGTCCAGAGGAGGGCCAGAAAGTTGATAAGAGGGCTGGAGCACCTCGCCTACGAAGACAGGTTGTGCAAGTTTGGGCTGTTCCACCCGGAGAAGAGAAGGTTCAGAGATTCACAGATTCACAGAATACTCTGATTCAGAAGGGACCCACAAGGATCATTGGGATTGCATGGAGACCTCATAGCAACCTTCCAATATCTGGGAAGCTGAAGAGAGACTCTTCATCAGGAACTGTAGTGACAGGACAAGGAGTGATGAGGTAACTGGAAGAGGGGAAATTTAGACTAGATATTAGGAAGAAATTGATTACTGCGAGGGTGATGTGGCACTGGAGATGAGGCCCAGAGAGGTTATGGCTGACCCAGCCCTGGTAATGTTCAAGGCCAGGTTGTACATGGCCTTAAGCAACCTGGTCTAGTAGAAGGTGTCCCTGCCCATGGCAGAGACAGTTGGGACTAGATGATCTTCAAGGTCCCTTCCAACCTTTANTGGAGACCTCATAGCAACCTTCCAATATCTGGGAAGCTGAAGAGAGACTCTTCATCAGGAACTGTAGTGACAGGACAAGGAGTGATGAGGTAACTGGAAGAGGGGAAATTTAGACTAGATATTAGGAAGAAATTGATTACTGCGAGGGTGATGTGGCACTGGAGATGAGGCCCAGAGAGGTTATGGCTGACCCAGCCCTGGTAATGTTCAAGGCCAGGTTGTACATGGCCTTAAGCAACCTGGTCTAGTAGAAGGTGTCCCTGCCCATGGCAGAGACAGTTGGGACTAGATGATCTTCAAGGTCCCTTCCAACCTTTATTGTATGATTCTCTGATTCTATGATTTTATGACAATGTATCATCCAATAATAGACAGGGGCATAACCACTCTTGGGTGAATGGTAAAAAATCCAAAGAAAGATACTACAAAGCACAAAAGCTACTTAGAGACTGAGTGTCTCAATCCCCCTTTCAGTGATGATTCACCAGGGACCTACCAGAGTCAGAGTCGCTCTGATAGCACCGGTGTGATTGCAAGATGACGCAGTAGTGTTTGTTTGTCTGTGGAGTTTTTGTCATTCACACTGCAGCTGTACCTGATAATGTTTCATAAGCATATTGGAAAATCTCTCTTCTTGTCTGTTGAACTTTGGAAAAAAACCCTGAAGACCTCCCAGAAAAGGGGAATGTTTATTTTGAGACTGCTTTAATTTACTTAATATTGAATATTGCCTTGAAACAAAATCTCAGATCCAAAACCCCATAAATGTTGGTAAGAAAGCTAAAATCTCGATTTAGATTCAAGTCCTGTGGTTTGGATTCATCCCTATTTCATATTTTCTGGAACAAAAGACCTGGCCTCTTTCACTTTCTTCTGGAAAACGGGTACTTTCTCCATGGCAGTCTGAAAAAAAGATTCAGTTTTAGTTATATCTGCAGGAAGCCAAAGATTTGTTGCTTTCCGCCATGCAGAAGAAAAGGAACTATTTTTATTTTATATATTGAAGCCAAGAAATCTTTCTGTCTTCTGTTTTGAAGAGGCAAAAGCAATGGTGAGTGTAATTCCCTTGGAAAAATGAAAACTGCACATGGAAAAATTTCCTGGAGACAGGCTGAGCAAAACAGTAGAGAAAGCCTGTTGACTATAAGGACAGCTTGATCCTCAGTCATTGTTCATGACAAAGGAGACAACTAAACTGTATACACTCCATGGAAAGTCCTCCATCATTCTGGGTCATCCATATGTATCTGATGAAATAGAGAAAGGGAAATTATTCCAAAATGGAATATAACACAGTGGAAATATAAGTGTATCATACCTATTCAAATGATCCTCTACTTGGAATACTAAACCATCAAGACAGAATTATCAGCTTCACTTTTATCTACCTTTGTCAGGTAGTAAGTCAGAAAAATCTGTGTTTTACACTAAAGCTGCATAAACATGCAACTTCCAGGAGAATAACCAGGAATTTGAAATTAATAATATAAAGAAAGGAAGATTCTATTTAATAATGTTGTTTCAGCTCCATCCAAATGAGAAAAAACGCTGAAATCCCTAATGGATAAACTAAGCAGAAGAGATATCTCTAATTGTAACTCTTCTTCAAAGCAGTATTTCAGAACAAGGATTAAGTTTTCTTAGTGCAGGCATAAAGGACACAGAATCTACTCATGAAAACAAAGGTATCAAACTAAATAAATGTTACAACAGGCAAGAAGATCAAGCCTAGGCAGTAGATTTGCCTATTACCTCCACAGAGAACCACAATAATCTTTGCAAAAGGGGGATGGAAACTTCTAATGATGTTGTCCCATGCAAGAGGTTGTGGGGACAGGAATGTATAGCTGGCTGAAAGTCATCCAGACACAGAACCAGAAGCAACAGCATTGCCACAACCCAATGCCGTGTCCCACCAAATCTGTCGTGTTGAGAGGGGAGGCTCTGTTACAAGTGAGGCGTAGTGTTAAAATGTGTCTAACCTGAGCCAGCACCTTCTCTGGCAGGGTCTTATCAGCTCAGGTGCCGCTACAATTCCCACTGATTCAAGCCATATGCAAGCAGTTTAAATTCCATCCCAGTCACTGTGATTAATGTTTCCATTCATCTGTTTGGAGACCTGCAGAGATGCTTTAAAAATGGAAAATGGTTTTTAGAAACACCCTAGGAAATTTAGAAGTGTGTCTGTGAATCTGAAAGTCTACCTGACGTAAGTGATTCAAAAAACCTCCATCCATCTCTAAAAATACTTAAATTCTCAGCACTAAATAATATTTATTTTTTGTTTGTTTAGAGCCTATCAGAATAACAAATAAAAATAATGCTTTTTTGTTGGTTTTGTATAGAATATTTGGTTTAGAGCATGACTGCTTACATCTCAAAAAAGTAATAAATGAAAGATTATTCCCTGCAGGTGAACTAAAGTCTTATCTTAGCAAAACATTTAAGCATATCCTTAAGTCAGTCTATATTCAACAGATTCTCTAAATACAACCCAGAAACTAGCTGGACCATCTTTCGGGTTGGTTTGTGCCTCTGGAGTCTCTGAATGACAAAGAAAACCTACTGAAAGACTTCAGCTGAATTCAGTCAGTTATCCTGGCTCTATGCAAGGCAAGAAGCTCCCACCCTTGGTATGTCCTTCCTCATGTACAGGTACAGAACTCTTTCCAGCTTCCACTGAGCTCACTGAAAGTCCTGTGATTCATTTCATCACGAGTGGGAGCCAGACAGAAATATGGTCAGTTTGATGAAAATGCAATGCATATGTTAAAATAAAGTAGGATCACATGCGCATTTTGTCTCCATGCTAAACAATAATGTGAATTTTTTAGTGCTATTTTTGAAAAAAAAATAGTTTGACAGTTCTTTCCAAAGGAAACTTGGCAACAGTAAAAACTAGATGCAAAATCTAGTGTTTTAAAATTTTAGGCCACCAACATTGATTTAACAGTCTAAAATGTTCTTGCTCTAGGAGAGTCCATACAAACTGACACTTTTTCTTTTCCTTCAAGTCTTGGATAAAAAAAATTAAGTAATTTAAATCAAATATTTCAAGTGCCAACTTGGAACAAATTTCTGTAGCCAAATGCAGATTTTTAAAGGGCAGGCAGACTTCCACTGTGATCAAATCATATATCATGGAAACAATAATTCTGCCTCTATCCACAGACAGGCAGACAGACCAACATACAGACAGTGCATATTTCTCAAATACTTTTAGATATTTGCCTTTATAAGGGAAGAAATGATTACTCTTGAGGGGCATAGCCATAAGTGAATCATCTGGTATCTCTCTTGCATATGAAGATAAATGGCATATTTGACTAGAGATGTGGCTTTTGTCTCTCATTCTATCTTTCTGCTAGGGAATCTCATTTACGGCAAGGATTTATTCACCACTGCAGAATAAATGAGGATTAGAGCCATGCACATGTATGTGTGTGTGTGAATATCTAGTCACTACTCATAGTGATAGTGATGCATCCACTATGTTCTAAATATAGATGGGGAAGTACATGACCATTTGAAAGAATATCTGTGAATACTTTTTGGTTGATTATCTTCTAATTTTTGTTGTTTGTGCAAAAGCCTTTGCTATGGATGCTGTCATTCTTACTATGTTATTGTTAGTGGTTCAGCATTCTCATTGGTTGAATTATTTCTATAGTACGTCATATAACTGAATTGGAATGGTGGATTTCAGAAATATCCCTTGATTTCTGGGAAACAAAGAAATCTGGGAAACTGATTTCACTCTGTAGAATAGTTTATCCCAATACAAACATAATAAACAGAAAGAAAATTCAGAAATCAACAGTGTGTGCACCTTAGGGTATTTGGGACTGCTTTTGTTGTGGGTTTTGGGGTTTTTTTTGCAATTTAGCAGGCATGGCCTATTTTAAAAAGAACAGATTGGTGATGATGTAAACTGGATAGTTGTCTCCACATGCTCCATATAATTTGACAAGACAGTCACACCTTCAGTTGTTTTCTTTTGGCTACTTTGTAAAAAACTCGTACTATCTTAATCCAATTCAACTGCAATGAGAACAACAAATTTAAACTTTTTTTCACATTTTTATGCATTTTGCCTAGACTTTCAATTTCTTCATTCTGGTGTACTCTACTTTCCCTGGCTTGCTTATACATAATGCAGGGCATGCAATGATCAGGGTACTTCAGCCCATGCTTAACTTCACTTGTATCTATAATCCTATGGATGGGATTCACATGGTTAAAATTAGGTATGTTAGTAAATCATCTGTCTGAATGGAGGCAGTGAACAATAAGAACAACTCTTATAACAGAAAAGCTAATATTTGTCAAATAGAAAGCATCATAGGGAGGCAAGTATAGAAGATAGAATGTGCATGATTTTTAAGATGCCCAAATTTTAGGAATTCAGGTTAAGGTTTCCATGGTGATGCTATCTTCATCTACTTCCTTATGAACTTGGGTCTCTGCTGAGTTCCACCCACGTAAAAGGATAGGACAGGGTCAAAGGTTTTCTGTGTATTTCCAAGTAAATTACAACAGGAGGAATGATGCTGTTCAACTTAAGTGTTTTGCATCTTTAACATATCAAAGAATTAATTTTTCCTTTAATGTCCCCTTAGTGTTCATTTCTCAAAGGAAAACCCTGATTCAAGAGTGTGAATTGGAAAAAAAGAATATATTTCATGCAAGACATATTCTTTAACACAGGCAACACAAGCTCAGTGTAAGATCCAGTGAGCAGAAAGGCGCCTTATACCACCTCTGCAAGAGGACAATCCTGAGGATTGTCCAAACAAACCTTCTCCAGCTATTTGAATTTGAAACTAGTTGCCCATGGCCCTAAGCATCACTGGTGAACAGTAAATCTCTGGCCCCTTTCTTGCTCTGCCTCACCGGCTAGTCCCCTAGTCAGAAGAATGCAACCTAACAGTTTGAACTGCTGGAGTAGTACAAAGACAGTGCTATAATTGTGACAATTTAGAACACAGATCTTTAGTTCAAGGAATAGAAAGTCAGACTTTAGAAACATGTCACCCCACTCTGCATGTCACTTTGATTTCTCATTTCCTCTGCTACATGAAGCATAAGCTTCTTGCTTCCGCTTTACAGTTTCTTTGAGGCCTCTCTCTGCCTACTCAACCTGCAGTTTTTGCTCAGTTTCTAGCACTTGATGCCAGCCTCTGCTGGCTCTGGTTGTGGGCATCCTTTGCCCACTTGTTACATTTGCAAACAAGTCCCTTTGGGTTACCTTCCATGCCTCTGCACTCACATATGAGGATAATTTCCTATAAACATCTGCAAAACCCCTCCGTTGTCCTCTGTCTTATTCCTCTCTAAAACTCTACCTATGACCAGCTTGAAATCAGCTGGACTGCTGGTGTTTTAATGCAACCACCTGTTATACCACTCAATTTTGGTTTGTTTCTTCATACTTGCTTACACCCTTTTATACTGTATCTGTCTCTTATTTCGATTATAAGGTCCTTGGAAGTCAACATCTAATGTAATAGAATCTTAATCTATGCCTAGTACAAACTCTGGGGTAACAGAAAGCATAAAAATGAATGAGGCAGTTCTGCAGGAAATGTGCATCGTCATGAAATGATATCAGCTGTGATAGCGTTGTCACAAACTGCAATCACTGCATAAAATACTTATCTCACTGACTGATCAAAGCTCTTTGACTTCAGTGAAACCCAGGAAATTCCCCTTTGCCATTAAATCTTCAAATAGACATATGGTTTTAAGTAATTTTTTTTTTCATTAATAATGATCAGAAACCTCCCCTTTTGAAGTGATTTTGATAATATCATTACCTGTTGGCTACTGTCTGATCTGGTCTTCATTTTCATTTCTCACCTACCTGTTCTGCAGTGCAGAATCATGTATGTTTATATACTACAAAAAATATTTATTACTGTTGTCAATAATTAATAATTATTGACAGTGAGAATATTACATGAAGCACTTTCTCAGAATGAATCTATAAATGACAGAAGGTTAGGCTGGTGAATAACCAAGAGTGTTTGCATTTATCATGTTATCTCAAGCAAAGCAAACAATCCTTTTAAAAATACTGCTGTACAATACAAGCTGGCCAAAACCAGCTTTGGACTTCAAAAATGCCCACTCATGTTTAGACTGAATATTCAATATTTCCTATTCTTTGTTTCATTAATATAAATAACTATTTGGAGGAGAATTCTTCCTAGGAACATGCATATCTCAAACAGGAAAAATAAACATTTTTGAGAAGTGAGAAATGCTCTGTGATATGAACATTCTGCTTCAATTAACCCATTATTGGGTTCTCTTTTTTTTTTTTTTTCAACAAGATGCTCAGGGTGCCCAGATCACAAGAATATCTCTCTCCTTTTTCTTCCCATTTATTCTTTCTCTTTTTCCTCCAAAAGCTCGGGACTCAACTGGCATACCCTTGACATTAATTTAACGCACCTTTTGTCAGTCTCCTCATAAGGGACAGGGCTGTTGTTTTTGAAAAGCAAAACTCACAGTCCGTTCAAAGACCGTAAGCTACGGCCCGGGTTCCAGCCGAAGCATCGGGCTTTGCCAGGTGTGAGAAGGGCTTCAGAGAAAGTTCAATTGTTCACAGAGAGCTTGAAAAACGGAAAGGAGTGAGAAAGAAGGGGTCTTCCTCCCCCCGCCCAACACACACATACATCTATCCCCACCGTGCCTCCCCCTCGCCCCACTACTGTGCTGACCGTACCCCAAGCACATTGGAAATGGACCCGGCGAGGTCGGCGCAACATGCACTCGCGGGAGGGAAGGGAAAGGAAGGGAAGGGAAGGGAAGAGGGGATGCCTTCGCACGGTCTGATCATCACCATAAAGAGTTAAAGAGAGAGTGAAATGGCTAACGTACACACACCCCGCTCCATACCGGAGAAGAGTCTCCCAGCTGAGGTTTATGCTCTGTGAGGACCAGGCTGAAACTGACCGCCCCCACGGCCACGCTGGACACCCCTAACCCTATCTCCAGCACGGAGAGCACCAGGAGGCTCCCGATGATCTGGCTGCTGGTGCACATCCTCTCTCGGTCATCCTTCCTTCCCGATCAGCCGGGGAAACCGCGCATCCTCCTCCTCCGGCGCTCCCGCGGCCCTAAGTCGCCCCCANGCCGGCGGTGGGTGCGCGGTACCGCGCTCCTAGGGGCTGCGCCTCCACCGGGAAAGTCGACCTTGTCTGCTCGCCTCCTGCGCTCTCATTGGAATGACCTCACCGGGATTTTTTTTCCCCGCTTCTTGATTCTCTCCCCCTTCTCTTCCTGGGCTGGGGGGCGGGGGGTAAAGGAGTGTGGCGAGCCCAGCCCGGCTATATTTATGTATGATTCTAGACCCAATGCACGGGCAAGGCGTACGGCAGCCCCGCCCCAGGGCCACAAGGCACGGCACCTTCCCCGGTCCTCCCCCGGCACGCTGCTCGCACACCTCCGCCGTCCCGCGCCGCCCGGGCTGGCGGCGGGACGCGGGAGCCGATGCCAGCCGCAGGCGGCCGTCTGAACCTCCCGACCCTCCGGGGCGGGTCCGCAGGCCTCCCTCCTTCCAGGTGCTGCTGTCAAAATTCAGGAGGAAGCCCATCTTGCTCTTGTACTAGTAAAAGGGCTGCAGCGTGCCGTGTCTTACCACTGCAAAACTCTGGTTTCTCCAAAACCCTATTGCCAAAATAGGCAATTTCTGTAGCCGTTCCTGTCACTAACAATGGCCAGAACTGTGTCAGTCTCAAAGCAAATGAGCAACAAAGCAAAACAGGACAGGAGACCCAGGGCTGCTGCTTGAGCCATGCTGGGTTGCTTGGTACCCATCTTTATTACTGTGCCTCAGATGCACAGAATGCTTTGCCACTCTGACTACAGTTTTACTATCCAGATGTGTTGCATGACATGGTAACACACAGACACTCAATCTAACACCTTGGCTTTCCTAAATATGGATCACCAACGTTTAGACATTTACCTTAATAAGAGAGCAAAAGAGCTACATAGACAGTTATATCCCCCAAATCTAGATCAGGATTCAAAAATATTGGCATCCTGCATGATTTAACTATTTTTCTCTATATACATGCTATTTTTTTATTCTAAGAAAAACTTGTATGCTATTTTTCCTTTTATCAAAAAATCTACAATTATTAACCTGTATATAAATCCTACATTCAGATATCAGAATCCAGAATGGCAGTCTAGACTTGTCCAGTTTCATGGTGCAATTTGGAAGCAAGAGCATAATACTAGCAAGGTACTGATTGAATTTGAATTCTTTTCTTTGGACTTCACAACCTGTCTTGTGTTTTGAGAACAGGTATTATATACACTTGAGAAGATTAGATCTGCAATTGCAGGCCAGAGTTTAGTTCTCATTTGTAGAAATTTTCCATATTTAATTGGGGTGAGTGGAGTTAAACTGGCATCAGAGTCTGTCACTTCACTGTGTTTATGTTTTTTAGGTATCCAAGGGTAAGAAAAAAGGATCTTAAGATAGGATCTTAATGCTTTCTAGTTTAAAACTTTATCTGTTTCATATTCTCTCACGCTTTTCCCACTTCACAGAACAGTTGACTACATCTAAAGGAAAGCTGTGTTATAGTTAAAGCTGAATTGCCCCCTTTTCATCTCTTATGTTTTAAATGGTACCTGACATCTCTTATCATTAAAAATCAAGGCACAGCATAAAAGTTCCTAAGCTACTATATTTATGTAGGAGGATGGAGAAAGCACAGATTTTCGAGTACCCACATGGGTGTAGGAAGGTGTTTCTGCAATGACAGTATCCTTATTATGTCAGATTGTTATAAACGTTAAAGTGTGCTAAGGTGCAATGATTTTACTGCTCAGAGTATATTTTACCAGGTCTATAAAATCCAGTGGTGATAAGAGGGGAATTGCATAATGACAGATATAATTAATATATTTGATGCTTGCAGCCAGATAGAGTGCCTGTCACAGAATAGAGCTCATGTGACAGAAATAAGTTTTCCATAAACAGCTTGTTTTATGTAACATTTCCACTTCAGTCATAATAAGCTGCCAGAAAGATGGGGGGAAAGGGACCTTGTGAAAAGTGTGCCCTAGATGGAGATCATTTCATGCAACAGTTAATAAAACAGGGATATAAAACTGGAGTCCAGCAGCAGGAAAGGAAGTGCTCTGGGTGCCTGCTTTCTAACCTGCATGCTACAGAGAGGTGAAGAGCTAAGCAAGACCTCAGCCAGAGTTAATAAGACTGCTCAGGAGGAGCTGTGTGAGTTATCTCTCTTTTGCACCCTTTCAAATAAAGACAGGAAGCAAATGTAATATTCTAATCACTGTCTTTTTAAAATTAAAAGATACAGTCTTTGTCCATGTAATCACTTGAGTTTATTTGTACTATGGTGCTGCATCATCATTGTGTGCTGATCCAGGCAATTAACTTTACACATGGAACTATTCATGCATACATTTCAGCACATGCTTACATCTTTGCAACATTAAGTTATTTAGGTGCTTGCTGTCTCAACTGGCTGGTTTTGAAATGTTTCATGTATTCGTGATTCCTGTAACAAAAAGATTATGATGAAATATGAAGGAAACAAAGGGAAAAATCATTCAATGTGCAGGCAAGTTTTCATTATAACTGCAGAGAGTTAAATACTGAAATCCCATCTCCAAAGTAAAATTAATTAGAGTCATGAGGGCTTTGGATCTTTTAATTTAAACTGTTGGGTTCATGAACAAAAGACATCAATCTTATTCTTCTTGACTTCTTTGAAGGAAAACTTCTTTTCTCTCTTTTTTGTCATTGGAGACTTTAAAAATGGTTCATGACAAAAAAAATTCTAGTCACACAGCGGGATGAAGGGTAATTGGATGACATAGTACTGGCAATGAAGAAGTAGAAATCAGAGCACAAAGATTCATTTATACTAAGTCCCTTTTATATGTCTCTGACAATCAAGAGACCCTGAGAAGGTTATAGCCTCTCCATTGGAAATTACCAGTTTTATGTAACACTTTTAAGCATATATTCATATCTGAATACACTTTGTTCAGGTGGTTCAGTTTATTGATTTCCTAATTCCATGTGTCTCTAAAACAATAATGTAAAGATTTTTATTATGAATAAGAACTGGGCCTATAGCATTAAATCAGAACTCTGGCCATTGAATCCAATTCAGCCTAGGAAACTGTGAATAAAATTGAATCTCTATACCATCCTGTGGCTGCTTAAAGGATGAGAAATAACTTGGTGCAGTCCAAGAGGGGAGATGCTCCCTAAATATTTGTGTTACTAATATGCAGGTTTAAGGTAGCAGATTTGGATAAATAAACACAAATTTGAGTGATCTTGGAAGCTGGATTACTTTTTTACTTTATGGATTTATTTTCTAGTCAGTACCAAGGCACATTAGTTGTGCTATCTTGGAATATATGACATAGACTAAATGACTTCTACTAGGATATTCTCTGGGAAATGGAAAAATTCTGCCTCAAGGGCAGCTTGCAAATCTTTTTTCAGAAGTACCTTATGCTTTCAACTTGCTTTGCAGATTCCATTTCTTTACACTGCGTTGTCATATGGATCCCTTCAATTAAGTTTGACTGAAGCAAAACCAAGGAAAATCAGTACTCTAACAACAGTTTCTAAGTGTTTGGGCTGGCACACTGCCTTGGGTTCTACAAAGAGATGCCTATTGATTTAATTCTAAAACCAGCTGTATCAATTGCATCCTATATATAGAAATGTGTGGAAAACAGCCTTTAGAGCATTCCTTCTTCTTTTTCTTTCTTTTTTTTTCCCTTTTTTTTTGGTGGAAAATCAACTCTTAGTAAATTTTACTCCTTAGTTTGTTCATACTCTAAATTAGTATGCACTGGTGTTCTAACATGGGAAGCAAACCCCATCTGAATCTTGTATGGGAGAAGATAAGGGACTGTCATTGATTTTGTCTATTCAAAGTTCAATACTCAGGCAAACTTTCTGATGAAAGAGTAGTTCAGGTCCAGCAAAGCTAGGATCTGTGTCACTGAAGTGACTGTTCAGCTTAGTAGGTCACAATAGTTTTTCCTTCGATCAAGTCATTAACGTATTGGCTTATTACACACACAAAAAAATCTGATGACATAATCTAAAAGTACTTGGCACGTATTATCATTCTCACTCTTATTTTGTACAGTTGCAGAAGTTGTTCCACAGCTCTCTAGTACATCTCATAGCTCCACTCGTGAAGTTGTAAAGCCGTGGAGGGGTGTTATAGAGGATCAGCATATAGCAGCTCTGCAAAGAAAATAAGCCATTGCCATGGACTGCCTTCTTGTACTCTACTCAATAATTGTTAAATCGACCAAGACAGTGAGCATTTTGTTCACACCATTTCTGAAACCTGCCTAAAACTATGAAGCTATTGCACTTTTCAGTAATGCACTACCATACGAGGTGTGAGCATACAAGTTACCAGATACAGTTCCGAGCTATGCCGTGAGTATCTCACTGACATCTTCTGAACACATTTCATTTTCATCTTGTGCTCTGCAACAAACTGAGTAGTTTTCAAATGACATTTGTGTCGTCACTGCTTGCAAGAATGCTCTGCCAATTTACTCTGCTCTTTGGAAATACTGATCTGAAATAAAAAAGGAACATAAATCTTTATTCCAAAAAATTTATTTGATGCAATGACCAGGAAAAATCCTGACTTAATTACCTTTTTTTTGTTTTATTATCTCAGTTGGTTAGAGCATGGTGCTAATAACACCAAGGTTGCAGGTTAGATCTCTGTATGAGCCCTTCGCTTAAGACTTGGACTCGATGATCCTTGTAGGTCCCTTCCAACTCAGACTATTCTGCCATTCTGTGATTAACCTTGGATGTTCAAAACAAAGCAAAAGTGAGATAACATCGTTACTGTCTTGCTATTTAAACAGAATGTGTAAACAGTCTCTTCAGGATAGTAAATTAGCGTGTGCTTTGAATTGCATGACTTACATAACCTGTCTGACATTCTGTCATCTTTCACTCTGGCCTTCACTTTTTGGGGTAAGTTTCATATTCCACAGAAGACCATTAAATCAAGATTTAATTAAACTCTTCTTATCTGAATGCAGTGAAGATATTTCCTTACAATGAAGACGGTAATAAAGCATTCTCAAACTTAAAATGCTGTGAAACAAGTGTCTAACGCCTCAGTGTATTGTAGATCTGCCATCGTATTTTAGAATCCTGCAGTGCATTTAAGTAGTAAGGTTAGAAGGTGTCTTAGTGATACCAGCCCTCGTACAGTAAAGCACTCAAGTGAGTTCAGAATTCACCTGATGAGTAACACTTTTCTGAATGAGGGTGAATCTAACTCATGTACAGCTAAATACGCACTGAAGGGCTTTGCTGAATCTGAGTCATTACAGCTTCCATCATGAAGATTCCCAAAGCTCACATTTGCCTAAATGGGAGCACAGCCTGAACGAGGGCTAGAACAGACCTGCACATGTTAAGTGGCCTGACAGACCACATAACTCATGCATGATAGGAATCTGTGCTGCTACAATAACCAGGAATAGAGCCAACCCAGAAACCAGCGCTCGAGAACCTCCGGACCAGTATCTGCTCCCATTTTTGGCGTCCAATACACTGTAGAAAAAGGCAGAGTCCAAGCTCCAGCTGTTGCCTGCTCATTCTCGTTGGATGAGTCATGAAAGAGATAACAGCTGGGATGAACCCTGTTAAGAGCCCTAATCTGAAGCCTCTCAGGGTAGTTTTGCAGTTGAATAAGGGCTGTGGTTTTTTCCCTTCGCTAGCGCTTTTAATTAGATCAGAATTTATCTCCCACTGAGTAATTCTTTTCCAGTGATGAGATACGTTGTGTTGAACAAAGTCCTTGAGCATGGGGCATCTGAGCTGTTACTTGAGAAGGTTTGAAATGAGGTTTTCTTTTGTTGCATTGTTCTTTGCAAAACAATTGTCAAATTTTTGTGTCCAAGGTAGATCACAGAAAAAAAAAGTCATTAACAGTCTAAAATAAAAATGAAAGTATTTAGGGACTAAAGTTTAATTATTCACATTCTTTCAATGTTAGGCAAAAATAGGAATTAATGGTTAACAAAAAGATTTCTCTTGAACTGTATATGCCTCCGTCATCCCCTTTTCTTTGCCAAACTGTAATAATAATTTTTATTAGAAACACACTTTATGAACAAAGTGAAGAAAGAGTACAAAATAGTAAGCTCAGAGGGTACAGAGTTGAAAGAGTGATTTGTCAACATGCCTGGAAATCATAGTTTTTCTTGGACTATACCCAGCAAATTGTTAGTTACTGTAACACATGATTTTATGGAAGATCTGTAGTCCGACCCAATTCCTTGGCTAGTTGGTAAAAATCTTACAACTGAATGAAATGTAGGTTGAATTTGGTATTGCTGTATTATGGCTATTCCTTGGTCAACATTTACAAATAGTTTTTACAGCTGAAAAAACAAAACACAGGATATATTGCTAGACTAAAATCCTGCTACATCCTTCTATAAAGCTCAGATTATTTTTGGTCAATAATATCTGTATATTGCTGACAGTTTAGCAGCAGCAGACCTGCTGTCTGGTTGGGAAAGTTGTTCAGTCACATCACTGTCAGGGAATTACAGGTTTATGCAGAAATGGCCAATGTTAACAGTGGGAGGAAGCCAAAGGTACCCCGGCTCTTTCTTTCACTTTATAAAATCACATCTGGACTTTATAAGAATATATGCTACAGATATAATATTATAAATCAGAATTCTGGCCTTACACCTCTGAAAAGCAAGCATATCTGAAACAACCATCCCTAGAGACACATCTCTGGGCTGCTGGTTGCCCTTGGTGCATTTGGTTCCCATGTGTTTTGGTCAGATCAGTTCACACATATCTGAAAAAGAAACCAAGCCCCATAGTCAAAATCTCCCCTCACCTAAGTACTGACATGGTTCGTGCCAGGAGAGCTCTGCTTGCTCAGGTAAGTACTCTGCACGTGGTGAGACAAGATAGTGTGCTTTGGTTTGCATCTGATTCTTAATGATCTGTGCTGTCATACTGTACTGCTAATTAGCTCTCCGACTCCTTCTAATTAAATGTTAAAAACATCAGCACATCAACAAAACTATATTCCTTAACTAAATTTACAATGATTAATTTAGTAGTGTTTTATCCTGGGTGAGCAAGAAAAGAATGTATCTCAGCAAAAAACTGCTGAGGAACATATTAATTGCAATTATTTCAAGATAAAGTACTGAGGGCACGGGAAGGATTACAAATAATGATCTTAAAATTGCATCCATCTGGCAGCAATTACTGTAGTTGAGCAATCAAAAAAATCTCATACCTTCACAACTAGCAGAAGAGTGAGTTCTAGCTAATAGTAAAGACTGATTTTGTAATAATTTCTAATGGTCATATTGCAGTAGTATTTTCACTTCAGCTTAGTGCTTTCTATCTTGAAAAGGTCAGCACAGGGCTGTTTTGGTTTCTGACTCAAAGCTCGTTCCCTAATACGTGTTCCTGATACATTTTTTGTCATTGTGTATTATGTATGATAATTACACCAAACTACTCTAAAAACTGCGTATTACTGCATAATAATTTTTGAAGGTTGGTTTGTGTGTATGTAGAGAAATCAAAACATCTTAAAATAGGACAATGGTAACTTAAGAAATGTGTATTTGAAAGACCTTTACAGATTGTCTCATGCCTCTGATGGAAGGGAGCAGGTTATTTTCATGGAGCTGGCATTTCCTTTCAGAGCTGGGACTGTGCTACTCTGTGAGAGTCCACCAGACCTTCAGGAGGGGAGGAATAGCACTTAGGTCATCTTAGCCATCTCTAGGAGACTTCATTCCCATTTCCTTTTTACATTTCTTGTTCCATTGGGACTGAACAGACTATCTCTCATGAAAGTGTGATTTCCCTCAGCATTGTTCCAAACTTTCTCAGTTTAAACCATACCCATAGAAGTCACTGGTCATGCTTTACATATTTTAACTGCTTTAACTACCATAAAAAAATAAGTGGTAGCTATTTTTATGACTTACCAACCATTTAAGGATGTTTCCCTTTTAGTACATTCAATATGAGACTTTTCTCTGGGGCATATCAAGAATAATTTTTAACATGTTTGAACTGTATATTTTTCTGAAAAATTAACTCTTGATATAAATGAAATGCCCCCAAAACAATATGTTCCTTCTGAAAACTAAATGTTAAATGTACACATATTTAACAAAAATATCTTAAAATTATTTTTAAGATTAAATGTAAAAAATAATGTGAATTGTATCATACCTGCAAGATGTGTACATGAAAAATCGTGACAGTTCAGAAATAGATGCTTTTATGAAAAAAAGTTTTGAAGAAAGAAAGAGAGCCTACTTCAGTTTAATAAACAGAAAACATGTTTTCCCTCTCACCTGCTGCCTCATCTCCCTCCAGTAGCACTCTGGAAATAACAGCACAGATTTCTGCTTACTCCATGATATTTGGGAATTGGAAGGAAAAGATAAAATATCATTGAAATAAGCATTTTTTCTTAGCTATTGTGGTGAAATGCAACTCAACATAGATCAAAAAAATAAATTTCTGTCATTTACAGACTTAAATAGGCTGAATATTAATTATTGAGTGCATTAATCTATTTTAAATCTGGTGGAGATGAACCAAAGAATTATCACCCAAAAGTCTACCCTGCAGGAATACATATGAGTAAAAACCTCATCACCCATATTTAACATCAGGGTAATTAGGGTTTCTAAATTTACCAACTCCTACCACATCACATACAACTTTTAATTTGTCAGCTATTTCTCAGTGCTGTAGTGCCTCGAGAAAAATTGTCACCCCTGGAAGATTGTCCTGTCATTCATAATTCATTTATGGTTCCACTCGCTGTAGATACAGATTACAAACCAAGATAGGGAATTTGAAGAATATAGGAAAAAATCATGTTTTTTACAGGAGACTGTCTTTTTGTATTATATTTGTTTTATCAATGCTTCAAATAATTTAATGTTCCTCCTTTTGATTGCTGATATAGAAGGAAAATTTTCACATTCAGAGAAGAATATGATTGCTCTGATTAAGCATTCGAATAATTTAAATAAGTCAGCCGAGTGATGTTACTTGTATATGATCTAAACAAACACTTTACTGAAATCTTCCTAGCACGCAAACACAGGTAAATTATTTCTATGTGTCCCTATCTATATAAAATTCATAAAGAAAAAAAAACAACACGGCATCACAACTTGAAAAAAACCAAACCCAAACCAGAAAATATTCACCAGATTAAACAGAAAATATTCACCAGACTAAAATCTACAAGGCTAGTGAAATACCAAGCCAAATTCATAGTCATACTTAAATAGCAAAAAAGCCTCATCCAGATATACTGTTTATTCCCTTATATCACTATAAATCAGGAATATGCAGCTGAAACTAGTGGGGCATCAGCAGATGTAAAAATGAGAGGAAGTGCTTTGGTGACAAGGTAAGTTATTTCTACGCCACATGCTCGTGTATAACACCTACATTTCCAGAGCAGCAAAAAGAGGTTTAAGTGTCTATTAGAATCAGAATATTTGCTTCCCATTAAGTTTGGAGTCTATTAAATAAGAATCTGTTGTTCCCTGAAAATAACACTTCCCATTTGTAAGACAGAAATAATCCTTGTGCTTTTCTTTTTGTCTGATTTGATTTAGAGCATGCCCTTCTCAGAGGCTGGTTCTTGTTACATGTCAGCACTCCTGCTCACTCCAGTGCCGTTTGTTCTCATGGAAGAAAGCAGTAAGTGTTGTCATTCCAGGTCTGAATCAGTAGGATTTTGCTGTCATGCCAGCCTAAGGCACAATATGCTGTGGTTTTGGACAGACATGGTGATGCTTCAGCCCAGAGCCTGTCAGTAGGAGAGCGTCCTCATTAAAAGGAAGGTCCCCAACTGTTTCAGCTTTAAGGTTTCCTTGTGAGATGCTTCATGATAACCACCCGGGCTCTTGAGGACAGGCCATGTCCCTGACTTCCACTCTTGTTTCAAGAGGATAAAGGTCTTCCATTACCTGAAGTACCACAAAACCCAGCTTTTCCTTATTTGGAAATAAATGAATGCCTTTTGGTTTAAATTTCTTTGCTCTCCATTTACAAAAGCGTGTGAAAAGAAATATTAAATACAGATTATTTTTTTTTTAATCTTTGCTGCTGGGCAGAGAAAATGCTACATAGTCCTAAGAATTCATAGCATGTCCATAGGCATACAGTTTGCTTAATTTAAATAAATAAAACAATTAGTTGCTTAACAAAAAGGACGGAAGTTATTTCTTGTTATTCAGTTTCCAAAACAAATGACTATTATTCATTGTACTTTAAGTCCAGAACAACATTTTTCAAATTAAATTAATTCAAAGAGATCACAAGAAAGAGCCTCAGGATGAGGGAAATACAGCATAATCTGTGACACAGTCTATTTTTATAGATGTCACTGGCTTCAACCCTTTGTGTTGCCATATAAGCATAAATCACAATTTGAAATTATTTGAGCAGTAGTGCAAAAAGAAACAAAGAAGAGGAGAACAAACAGTGTCTCTAAATAGTTAGGGTCAAATTTCAAGAGAACTGTTCTTTTGAGAAAATATAAACTACATAGGAATTACTTTATTTCAATAAAATTTTTAATTAAAGAATATGAGGTATTGGCTTTATTTCCTGTTAGTCATTTTGTTTTCCTTTTTTTGTGGCTCAATGTGAAATTTCTCTCTATATAATAATAGCTATTAACTTGATGTTGATGTTCTGTGGCAAAAAAAACCCCAAACATTAACTTGACTTTGTTCCAGCAGGACAGAAATCAAGTTAGAAGCATTTCTCCCAAAAAAGAAATGTCAGATTTCTTACACCCTCCACAAGTTATCATACTGGTTTTGTTCCACAGCTACAGAGATTAAGGCGTAGGCCAACTAGTTTGTCTGCTCTGTATACAACTTGAAAACTAATGTTTTCCACACATAAAGAAATTGCCTTACTTAAAATCCTAAGTCATGTACAAGACATTTCCTGCTCCACTGGTCAATCTGCAAAACAAAAAATAGTTATTCATACTCAGAACGCTGTATCTTGTTCCCTACTCATTCCTATTCATCCTCTCTCTTCTTCCATTTCTCACTCCTCAGTAGGTAAAACTCTTTCAAGAGCTTACAGTAATATTGTAGAAATGCCTGTATTTTTGACTATTCCTCTTTCATTTGTGTTCTTTAAAGTCACATTTGTATGAAAAAATATTTTAAACTATCATCTTCCTCCTGTGTGTCTGCAGGAACTGGTGCCAATTATCAAAGACTTGATCCTGCTGTCACTGAAGTAATTCAAAAACCTCTGCCAAAATCTGGTACACTGGAATAGCTGCTGTGGTAAACCCAACTCAAGGATTGTAGAAATTCAATGACAGCAATATTGCGGAGTATATTAATTTTCTACTGGGTGGGTGTTCGTCCCATTTATTTCATTGGACTTCTTATGTGGCAATGTAGATGGAGGTAAATATTTGCTTACTCTTTCAGCACCACCACCAAAAGCTATTGTATCAGTAACATAGAGCTAAAACAGATTTGGAAGAACAATCTGGATTTTTATCTGCCTTGTGTATCAGCAGCAAAATTGCCAGCTAAACCCTAATTGTGGATTCTTTATGACAGGTAATAATAGAAGATGCAGAGAAGAGCACAGCTTGTATATCATCTACCATGCTGAGCTGAAAGAGCTAACAGCTTAAAAAAAAATGTTTTGATTTGTAAGCAAAGCACATTTTATTTGGGTGTCACCAAGCAAGAATATACAAGGGACTGTACTGTGGAGTGAAACTGACCCTAGGGAAGTCAATAGGAATTTTCCCAATGACTTTAGTGGAACCAGGATTTCATTCAATATCTCTTTTCTCAGTATCCTGCAGCTTTGCAGGCTTATTAAAAAAAACCCCAAACAACACAAAACAAAACAAAAGTCACAATACCAAACAATATTTGTAAAGAACACAAGAAAGATCTCTTTGCAGAAATATATCTTTGTTTCTTTGTCAAATGCTCTGCCTTGCAATGTAGATATGATGCTCCCACCGGCTTTGGCAGGAACAGGACATACTCACAATGGGAAGAATTTGGCCCCTGAACTTGGTGCCCATTTAGTGGTTTGGCACACAACCACCAGACTCTTTGGACAGTGGTCTTGTTCCTTCTTCCTATGCGTTGACTGTAATTTAACATTGCATCCTCAGCTAATCTAGCTCTTGATTGATTTCTGAGCAAAGCACAACCTCAAATCATAAATGACACTAATTCTTTTCCACGTGTAAGTCTAGCTAGAAGTTTTGTGTGACTGCAGATGGTTTCTAAATCAGCTTTTCCATAATGTGATGTAGGATACTGTGTTTTCATCAGTACAATGTAACTTTCCATATAGCTAGTTTTTTGCAGTAACTGGCTCAGTAAATCTCTCATTTAAAGTTGTTCCACAGCCGATGACTGAACTTGGAAAACACAGCAGGGTTTTTAAGATGAATCTCAGACACCTTTCCTAGACTATGAATCCTTCTCAGGTTAGCAGTTTTAAATATAGTCTGGTTGGGAATGACTTTTGCCCTCACTTCATTGTAGTTGTCAATTATTTAGACAGGCATCTGACGTTCCTAAGTCTGGTGTCTCTTGTGAAGTCTCATGCCTGGCAGTAGAGAATAGGTCTTTGAGCTCATTCTTTTCTGCTTTGCACCTGCCAAGCTCATGCTCATAGAAAGTAAGAAGTGATTCTAAAATGTCACAAAATTGGAATAAAGTCATCTCACCTCAAGAATATGTGTCATGGACAAAAAAAGCTAACAGGCAGGGGAGCTCTGGACCAAATTCTGTTTTCTGAGCCATAGCATTGATATTTTTACTTTGTATTTATTCTTTTCAATGGCTAGGTAAAGGTGTATTCAATCCTCTAAATCTCAAGCTAGGTTTTCCCTGCCTGTAATAAATGATTTAGACCAATGTTGTTAATTTTTATTTCATGGTCATCCTGGTTAATCTTTATCTAAATGTTTCCATTGTATGGAAAAGTGCTTATTAAGAAAAGCCTCAGTTAAGTATGTGAACAATTTGAATCACATGCATTTATCAACATGCCACTTCCTTTTAAAAAATATTTTATATTGATTCTGCAAAGTACAGGAAAATTTTATTTATTTTGAAGACAAAGTTTTAGGTGGAGAATACCTTGAGCTGAAGCTTCACAGAAAGTTAATAAAGTTTCTATACATAGTTTCAATATCAATTACTTAAAATATGTATTTTATAAAATTCAGTTTTTAAATTCCTAGTCCTTTGTAAGGAAGAATCTTTAGCAAAGAAGTTTGTTTCTGATCACTTTTGTGAAATCAATTACTCCAAAATTAGCTACTCTGAAGTTGATTTTCTAAGGATTTTCTTCTTAGGCTTTTCTCCACTAACCTGTGGGACAATACAAAAAAGGTGTCTGTCAATGGCACATATTGATCTGAACCCATACCAAAAGACTGCACACCATTGATCCACCTGATCTTTTGGATCCCAGGAGTAAGAAACAGATGGCTGATCCAACTCCATGCAGCACTCATTGCACAGTCTGGTCTGCCTTAGCTACACTGACTCAGTGGATTCTTGAGGCTTGAGTGAATATTTGATTGTGGTCTTAAAGAGCTAACACTGCTGATCATTTCTGCTGCTGAACATTTTTGGTCTCTCCACTTCTTGGAAAATGGGCCTTGCACTTCACTTTTGCACTGTAGCTCGTGTTAGCCAGTGGAATGTGCTTTGTGTCTGCAGAGCATTGATGGATACCTGCTCATGGGTTGGCATAGAGCAATTTTGATAGTATAACTGTTACAAAAACACCATTCATTTGTATAAATATGCATCTACTCACCCTAATGACACTGGCTATACCAGTTTTTCCTTCAAGCTCTGCCAACAGCTTTGCATTGAACTTCACAGCCTTCAGATCAATGGCAGATTGAATGTTGCTGTAGGTTGTCTTAATACTAGAGGGGAACAAAAGCCACCTCACTGCTGGTGCCAGCCAGGCTAACCAGGGCTGTCTGGCAGTCAGGCCGGCTCTTGATTCTGCAGAGTACATTGTGTCCCCAGTTCCATTAACACTCAACTCCTCTGCTCATGTCAGGTCCTCATGGACTACAGGACCACTGCTGAAGAGCAGTACCCTGTATGAGGCTTTGTTTGATATCAAATGAGCTGAGATTCATGTTCTGGCAAACTGTACCCTGTGGTTCAACATTATTTGTGAGGAGAACATCGGTCTGGCAACCACTGCTGTGCCCTTTGCAATCCACAAGCAAGAGGATTGGTTTCCAAAAGCATGACTTCATAGAACCTGATGCTCTGCAGTCATGTTGCTAATGTGGGGGTATAAATGGCATGTTTTGGGGGGAATCCTGATGACTGACCTCTGAGGGAGGAGGTCAGAGACCGCCCTGGTCCAGACACAGCCAGTTCCGGCCACCTCAGTGGACCCACAGCAGGAGACACCTCAGTCCAACAGTGGAGTTGATGTTGCCTCTGAACCAATCAGAGAAGTTTTCAGTGACTCAGTGCAATCATATTTCAGAAATTACAGAAATTTACGAGGCCAGAGGGGCAGGAGGTGCCTCGTGCTAGAGCAGGGACACCCCCAAGGCAACTGCAACCCATGGACAAGCCCGCACCAGGGCAGATGCGCCCATTGCAGCCCTTGGTATTTAAATGTTTGTCATCTTTGTTTCCTAATACCTGAAACAGTAATTAAATATTGTAAATTAAGTTAAATTCCCCAAGCTAGGTCTGTTTTGCCCATGATAGTAACTGCTGAGTGATTTATTTCAAGCCACGATCTTTCTCTTGTTCTTCCTATTTTCTCCCCTGTTCTGCTGGAAAGTGGGGAGTGAGTGAGTGAGTGAGTGAGTGAGTGAGTGGCTCTGTGTACTTGGCTGCTAGTCAGGGCCAACACACCATGTAATGCTCATTTTTTCTAAGGACTATTTTTTTTTCTGAATATTTTTTGTACTTTGTGTATATTTTAACTCCTTTTAACATGCAAAAAAGTAGATTTGACAGCAATTCATGATGAAAACGGAGAGAGAAAATAGTTTGTTAGTTCTACATACCACCAGGTGTATAGGTAAACTTAATGAAAGGCATCATGCAAGGTATGAACACGTATTTGGGGTCCTTAAACTGTTAGAGAAAATTTAGCTGTTTAAAGATGCGTCCATATGGATGAGAATTACTGACAGAAGTAGTATTTCCCTAATAACAATGTTCATATGTTTCTTCTTCTATTTTCAGTTCAAAGTTACCTGTAGGGGTTATTTTCTTCTAAGTGTACAGATAATAATTCTTGGAAGAAGGTGACATACAAACATACAAGAAGACAACTATCAACAGCAGAGTAAAATATTAATGTTTCAATCCATGTCAAAATTTGGCCAGCCCTTTCTCTTTTCTATACAAAAATAACAACTGGATTCCTCCAATCACAAGTTGTGAGATCTTGCTCATTTTTTATTTGAACACTGCACATGCCCAGTATTATGCAGTATAGTAGCCTCTTTCTTTTTGAGCTCAGAAATAATTCAGTATAGACAAAAATGCTGCAGCATATCTGTTCAATGATCCGGAATTACTCTATATTTCTCTCTTTGTTCTTTTTCATATATGATTAGAAAAGTTTTTCCTTTCTCTCTAATGTGGCCTCTGCCTCTGTTTATCCTTGTCTTTTAGTTCACTCTCTAATTGCACTTTGCTTATTCTGAGGATTTCCTTGTCATGGCATCTTTATTATTTAAGGAGAGGCGCTCTGAAAGTAATAGTGGCAACTTTGTGAAAGTCATGTGCTGCAAAATTTGTTTGAGAATACTCAATTTTTATTTTTTTTTTTAAGACTGAGCTCTAGAATAGTAGTCTTCTATCAGTGATTGTCCAACTGGAGACTGCTGTGCACTTACTTTGAAGTACAAAGAAATATCTTTTTTTAAAAAAAGCCCTACATTTCCAAGAACATTCCACATCACCAAGATCCCATACAAATGAACTGGTGGGTTACAAATCTAAAGAAAGATGGAAAAGGCATCTACTATAAAAACCTCTCCTGAAAAGAGTAGTAAAGTTACAAAGTACATGACAAAAAGAAGGGTTTGGAGACAGTAAGGACTTTGCCTCTACCTTTCTTAAAAAAGGAGAATATTGGAAGGGTTGTTTTTTTTTTTTTAAGTTTCTGTTAATAAGTAGCTCTTCCTTTCCATAATTAAATCTGTCTAAATACACATGGGCTTCAGGCACCTGATGATGATGATGATGGTAATGATAATGTTGTTTGCTATGTGTGTAATGAAACATCCTACACTGGTATTTCACAATGTTATTTCTAGAAAGCCTTAAATAAACTCCAAGCAAATTAGAAGCTATATATACTTAATAAGGGTAAAAAAAAGTTTTAAGCACACCGAGTACTCCCGTAGTTTTTTTCAGTGTCTTCAGGCAAGGTGGTTCACCTCAAAACATCCAAAGTGTGCGCAGGAAGAGAATGTGGGATATTTGTTGATGATTCAGATAGGGTGCAACATGGTCAGTCCTGATCTGGCCAAATAATAGAATGATTTATTGCTGCTCTGCTGAGATACAAGAATTTCATGTTCTCCTCTTCAGTAAAGCTCATCCTCTGTTATTCTCTGGATGTTTTCTTGGCCTTGCAAATCATTTGCCTATCTGCTCACTGTTTATTTTGGTGTAATTGCTAAACATCAAGCTGCCATTGCCTGTTTTTTTTTGTAGGTTAGTGAACCATATCAATGGTGCAATTCATTTTTGTACCAGGTGACAGACTGAAAGAACAGAAAGAAACTGTATTTTCTCACGATCAATTTTTAATTTAAATACAGCTCCACTTAACTAATCACATTTATTTGTATCCTTCTTGGACAGTAGGTTTCTAGTTTGGAATAGTTAATGGAGTATTTTCTACAAAATGCACATTAAAAATTGATGAAATCAGCATGAACAAACACAATAAATAATTTCTTTGTTTGCCTGGCCACATAATTTTGTAGACTTTTCTTCTGTGTATTTAAATGCAAGAAGTAAAACATTCACAGTATTACTCCTATGTGGTTGTGGGGGTAGATGGTTTCTCTACATTACGATGATGATGGAGGTTTATTGCCAGATTTCAAGTTTTTCATGCATTACAATTCATAAGCAACGGAGCTTTGACAATGTTGTCAGAATATAACATAATTGTTAAAAATAATTAGTCAAGTGGAATTCTCAACACAATAGGTCAACCCAAGATAAGATATTTACATATATTGAGCACAGACAAATCTGCTGCTTTTATAGCGTAAGTAAATGCTTTGAGTCAAGGACTCAGTGGGAAATTCTGGTGGTACTAAGGCAATGCCAAAATGGGAAAGAAGTCCTTCAGGCCTGACTTTATGGGGGTGTGGACACAGTAGGAAATGTTTTGGATGCTATCAGAATGCAAATTATAAACATTGATAGCTGCCTACAGTACCTGCTGTTACAGCCAAGAGCACTCAGATGGCTAACAGGATATGTGATTTTTCAGGGCTGCTTCTTTTAGAGGCTCACTGTGGCTCTGCTGGCCTTGGTGGGAGGACTGTTTGATCAATGCTGCATGTTTTGGTAATCCAGCTGGGGAAGTCATAAAAATTTTTAGACAGAGTCTAACTACTCCCCAACAAAGTTGCCTCTGCAAAGAAGAAGTTAGATTGAATGAAAGAGACAGGTTTTTCTCTGTGTTACTCAGATCAAAGATCTGTCTGGATAGCCAGATTGGGCAGTAAATTACATTGGAAAGTCTTCTTGCCTGAAGAAGAAGTCTTTCTACATAGTACTGGAGACAAGCCGGAGGGATTGGTAATTGTAGGCTGGCCTGAGAAACCATTAGTTCTCTCTGACAGCTCACAGCAAGATAAAAAAAAAAATGTTTTCTGTAAACCTTTGCTTATTCTGAAGACGGTAACTCTCTGAAATTCTGGACAAATAGAGCTGCTTTGTTAGATCTTTCCTACTAGCTCCTTCTTCTTCATCATCAATGTATTTATATTTTTCTGAGAGCAACTATGTACAGCAGAAGTGCAGCTTAAGCAAAATACAATGAGAATCCACTGTGAGCTCTGCCACAAATCTCAGTGAGGTCATAATAAATGATGATCAAAACAACAGACATCTATTATGAACCCGAGTAATACTGCAAATTAATCATTGTCTCTACAGAAGAAATAGCTCTAATTGTCACACCAGTTCCTAAAAATTAGTATTAGACTTCTGCTAAAATCCAGTCCTTAAGAAAATAGTTGAACTTGCTTTCTTAATATCCTGCAACATCAATTCAGCTGGACAATTTCAACCATCACAACAGACTTGCAAAAGGATGGATTTTGAATGATAAAGCTAACACATTTTGTTGCTGGTGAAGAGAG
Organism: Ptilonorhynchus violaceus; assembly: GCA_013397565.1. Taxonomy (NCBI): domain Eukaryota; kingdom Metazoa; phylum Chordata; class Aves; order Passeriformes; family Ptilonorhynchidae; genus Ptilonorhynchus; species Ptilonorhynchus violaceus. The sequence continues at coordinate 375,713 of VZRJ01005913.1, read as the reverse complement.
AATAAAATACTGGTTGGTTGCACTTTCCTCAACTCCTCTCTCTCAAATGTGTCCTGGCTAGGAAGATTCTGTACATGGTGTGTACAAGGCCATACCGACCATGTTATGCAACACACTTTGAAAGTTCCTGTCTTGAGAATTCCTAATCAAGTTCAAAAAGTGGGGAAAAAGGATTTGTTAGTAGCACAATCTCCCAAAGATAAGGAGGAATATATATAAGAAGAAAAAAAAAAATCAAGAATTTTCTCCATTCAAAGATGAATAAAAAAAATCTTCAGCCTAGAGCAGTCAACATCACCCTTCATTTTTATTTTGTTTGGTACCACAGAAGAATCAATAGAAACCCTGAGAGAAGGATACTGGGTGTACTGTATGAGCTGTGCTATTCTTTCCAAAACTACAAAATAATTGTTAAAGTAAAAAACTTGCAGCATTACTTCAATCACCAAGGACATCCTTCAGCTCAGTAAATCTGTCAACAAGGATACAAATCACAAGATTTTACATTTTGGGGAAGAAAAATAAAACAGTAGAAGGCTTCTAATTTTATCAGGTGGGAGAAAAGAAGGAGGTTGTTGTCTCTAGGAAGAGAATTCCAGGTACCATAATTTACAGAGGAATGCAAAAGCTTGAACAGGAGAGTAAGTATCTGAATAAAATACTAAGAAAATCATACTTAAATGCCTCAATCCTGAACAGCAGAGCACACTTCAGAAAGCATTTCTGGTGTCATCTCTCCAAAGGTCACAATGCAAAACCATGACATACATTTTTAGGCAGTCTTGTATATGTAATAGCTTCATCTGAAACAATGCAGAACTCCAGATGGAGTTGTATAATATAGCTTGACTCTTGACAGGTGTTTCTCCTATATATGTGCATATATATGTGCATAGTAGGTCTTTTCTATGTAGAACACATCAAAATATTGACAAGAATTATATCTAACAATAAAATGAAGTGAGGGAAAAACATGCATCAAATTCAAAGTTACTATAACTGCATTATTGTCATGAAATCATTCCACTTTGTGATATTTATCTCAATTCAATTACAGCACATATTAATATAACACAAGGTCTAATTCACTGGGAACTTAAGAATGAAATGTGCAGATATGTTAAACCTGTGTGTATCTAATTACAACAGACTACTAGAGAAAGAGCGGAAGATGCAACCAACATCCTATTAGTGTCTATAGCCAACAGTGGAATGCTAAATGTTTTGAACTCATGCTTCAGCTGCCATAACTATCAATTTACACCAATAGCATTTTTATTTATCACAATGCCCAACAATATTTCAAGAGATTTATTTCTAATTTAAGTGTATAAGCTTGCTTCTGTTCTGGTCTTTATTAAGGCATGTCATAGAACTGAAGTAAAATCTACAGCTTTGAGTAGACATGACTGGATTTGTGGATGAAAACCAGCATTGGCTGGGGACTTCCAGCTTGCAGAGTAATTTTGGGGATAGTGGTAGTCAGTGAACATGAGACAGGAGTGTTTCTTTGGCAGCAAAGAAGTTCAGCAGTATCTGGGAGTGTATAAAAAGGAGTAGAGACAGGGGATGGAGGGAAGTGATTATTCGCCTTTACTTAGCACTCATTAGACCACAGGCCATTAGATCTAGATATTGCACCCAGTGTTAGGAACCTCACAACGACAAAGACATTGATAAATTGGAATGACCTCAGTGGAGAGCCACCAAATGTTTGCAGGCTGCAGCATTTTGCCTTGTGAGAAGAGGCTGACAGACTTGGCCTTGTCCAACTTGGAGAAGAGATGGTTCCAGAGGACTTGGAAGCAGCCTGATGGGGTCTGGGGGGAAGTTATTGAGAAGATAAGTTGGGCTCTTCACAGCTGTATGTACAGTTGTGCATAGTGGGAGGCTGGGAGGCAATTGGCACATGATGAGAGGCTTCAGAGAGTTGTTCTGACTGGATATAACACAGACAAAAAAAGACTGATCATGAAAACAGTTGAGCAATGGAACAGAGTGCCTAGAAAATTTTTACTGTCTATGCCCCTGGAAGTTTTCAGTATCAGGCTGGACATAGACCTGAAACAACAACAGCTGGTCTCAGCTGGTCCAACTCTGAGCAGGAGTTTGGATGAGAGACTTCCTGAAGTCTCTTCCTGTCTTGTATTGCCCTATGATTCTAGGATGGCTTTCAATATGCATTGATGAGAATATGAGTAAGGAAATATTTCCTATTCCAGATTCTTGCTTATCAACACAAAGTTCCCTGATCTGTTTGTTTTGTGGTTTATTTTATTTTTTTTTCCCCTGAGGAAATTTCTGCCATTCAGGAAGCAAACTTCAGTAATAAAACTGACAAACTCAAGCATGAGTTCCTCCAACTGCATTAGAAATGATTCACCCATCAGTTTAAACAAACCCAAGTCAGTGTTTTATATAATTATACAAATATTCACCATGAAAGAGTTGAATCTGAGATGATTCAGCACATAGATCACCTAGTATGATTCTGCCTCATTCCTGGATGAGTATATTAATCTTAGTCAGGCATGAGTATTTACGGTCACAAAGGATAAACTTGCCTTTTAAAAATATTTTGTAATTCTCTCTTAGAAGTCACTGTTTTGTTAAATTTTTCTGAAACTGGATTAATTTATCATAACATTTTCAAAAAAGTGACAGAAATGTAAACAGTGTAATTGAAAAATTTCTTAAAGTCCCTTTAAGAAGCCAGATTTTCTGATTTCAGAAGTTTTAGCTGGTGTTCAATGATTG
>VZRJ01005913.1:195236-372706 GCA_013397565.1 Ptilonorhynchus violaceus | reverse complement strand
AATATAAATAATATAAGTATATCTCACTGGAAGCAAAAGAAAAAATGTCATGATGAATTGATGAATGGTTTAGTCTTTCAAATACGTCAACTGTTAAAGAAATCTCTGGATAAGGTTGAATTATAATTTGTATAGAAAACCCTTATCAATATCGCCTATGCTTTCTTGTTTTCTTATATGGCCTTCCTTTTCAGTCTAATAATCCCAATGTTTTTAAGTCATCAAGGGTATAAGTTTATGTAATTTTCCTATAATAATTTCATCTTAAGTTTATTGAATATCTAGAAACTGTTACCATGGGGAAATAAAAGTATTAATAATTTCGAAGTAGAATAATTCAAGTACAACTTGAAAACATGAAGGGCTACTTCAGAGAATTTCATATGGAGCAGAGTAATCCATTGCAATGAATGTTTCAAAGTGGAAATTTAAGGCTACTGTTGTAAAAGATTCACATAACATTTACAAAGTTTCAGTTAGCCTAAGCTGCCAATGTCCCTCTTTCCTAAAGGCAGTGCACAGCTGTGTAAGTTCCAGGATTTTGTAGTTTTCCTGTTTCAAGCAACCTGTTTACCATTACTCTTAAGCTACAGAAGACAATCTAAAAAGACCAGAAGCATGAAAACAAATGTTCCGGGTATAATATATAAAAGTAGGTGTGGAGAGGAGAAAAAGAGTGAGTTAAAATATGGCAAAAATGGCATAATAAGTTTATCAAGTGTATTAAAAGATAGAGGAGTATCAGAGGAACAAACTGGTCATGGATATGTCAACATCGTTACTACCAGAGTTTTCATCTGCTACTTCTATATCTTATTAACACTTGACCCAGATGATAGTTCCTCTACAGATTAAAATAGTGTGGTGGGCTATTTAGAAGTTGATTACTGACTACACATGAAAAGCAATTGAGTTTTCCATTTTTAAAAGTAACAAAATGAAGGCAAGCATTTGACTGCAAAATCAGATCTATCAGAATGAGGAAATCCAACTCACTGACATTGCAGCAATTCAATATAAAATTCAGACATTAAAGATGAGAAGGGTAAAGAGCTTGAACTTCTTTGGCTACCCAGCAGAATTCATTCCATGGTTGACTCCTACAATTTACAGTATACTGAGCCAGATTCTCTCCTCAGCCTATATCCACTTGGTGCAGAAGCCATTAATTATCACCGAAAGTGAACTGTATGTGCTGCAGGTATTTCAGTTTTCTGCTTAAAGCTGGCCTGAACATAACCTAGGGCAGCCTTAGGGCTGCTCTAATTCAGAACAATTTCTTAAGACCCAAACATATTCCATTAGAGATCCTTTCTACTTCCCATCTTGATTAGGTATAAATAGAATTTAGACAGTTGTGCCCAGCCAAGGAAAGAAGACAAACAACTTCTCTGGGCTAATCTTCATACCAATGGGGCCAGCCTAAATTGGCTATTTTGTCTGAAAGTGGTCAGATAATCTGACCCAAGGGACAGAAAAACATCAATTCAAAATATCTGAAGTACAAATGTGGCCTGAATATAACCTAGGAAGTTTGGTTTGTTTTCTGAAACCATGACCTGAGCTGAACCATGTAGTCAATATTTGTAAGAACAAACAAATAATAGCCGTGACGTTCATGGTTCCGGTTAAGTTCCGTTTTCCTCTTGGACTGGTATTGAAAGATTTTACATCTGCTGTATGTAGGCAGCTGCCAGGCTAGTCAGCATTTGGGAATCCCCAGATGGCATAAGAAAGGACAAAGCTTTTGCACAACATACTGCAATAGTTCTGTGCAGAAGAACATTCCTAGGAGAGCTAGAACAATGCTTCCGTTTACTGGGGACTTGTTCATCACAGTACTAAAACCACTGAAAACATTCAACCAGCCAAGCTGGTAAAAAACAAAGCTGTACAGCTCCATTGTTCAGCCCACAGCATGGCCCAGGAAGTGATAATTGAATCAATAGGACAAGCAGTTCAAAAGAGCCTGATTGTTTTGGCTTCTTCTAAGGAAAGCAGTGAATCATTTTAAGACAAAAGTTGAGTCATAATTTCTTGTCCACTCTTAGAGCAGAATGAAAACCCACAGCCTTTACTAGGGAAACAAAATCCTGAAAAAACAATTGCCATCATGATGTCTTGAGTTTTGGAGAGAAATCTTAAGAACAACTGCTCTGAATTTCCAGTAACTGTGTGCTTCCTATACACAGCAAATATAAAATTTTATTCAATTAACATATGCTGTCCTCTGTCATCAAAAATTTGACAATCCCTTTTCATCAGAACAAATGGCTAGAGAGAGGAGCACTTGTGGAAAAGCAGACCTTTAGGTAGAAAAATTAGTTACATTTCATCTTAAATACGTTATATGGCACTACATCTTGTAGACGTGCAATAGAATCAGCCATGTAGATTGCAGGAAACTTTGTTCTTCACTCCAAACTCCTCATTTTCTAACTACAGTATCCTCTCATTAGTTATTTTTGACTTATGGGGACCATTTTTTTTCAGACTACTGTTGAAAATAATTTATTCCTCAGTGCTTTGCACAATTAAAGGACAGTAGCCAATGTTTGCCGACATTTCATTCTACCTTAGACCAAAATGTATCTTTGAAATAAATGTATCTCTCCTCTAATAGTGAAAACAGTCATCCAGTCCAGCTCCTGATCTGCGGAAGGTTTCTGGGAAATTACTGAACGTCTGCATTAAATTATACTCTAGAGGTAATATCCTCTCGTTGTGCTTTTCAGTATGACTAAAATTTTCATTAGACAACTGCCAAAAACTTCTGCTTTTCAGTGTGCAATGCCATGTAGACGTGCCCATTTTTCCTCTGGTGATCTAATGCCTTCATCCTGAGATACCTGCCTGGTTCTACTCATTTAACACCAAAGTGTACAGCTTCTTTAACTGCTTTCGCTTGAGACTAGCAGAATGTTGGAGGCAGCCAGCTTGCTGTCTGCAGCCAATGGATGTGAGCCTCTAGAGGAGGGCCTTCTGCTAAGCAAGGATTTGTGGATAACCCGGGCCTTCAGCACAGCACATAAAGAGCAATTTCATATTGTTATTTTCTTCACAAATGTACATACTGGGATGGCAGATAGTTGCATACTTGGCTTTCCTATCTATGATGTTGTTAGTCTTTCTGTTCAATGAGGAGCAGATTTTTCTCCTGTTACATTGTGTAAGCATTTACATTAATGGTTCACTAATGAACTCCAGTGCAATTTGGTTCTCTATATACATAAAAGGATGGAAAACTTTCTACCAGCAACTCTGTTGTTGCCCCCAAGCCCTTTTGCTTCGCATGCCTAAGATAATGTGAAATATGCTGGATGGTTTTTAATATTATTTGGATGTTGTGACTGCAATATTACTAGCTACTAAGACATATGGCTAGGATTTCGAAAGAGTGGCAAAAAAGATTATAGGATAGCAGAAGTTGAGAAAGAGAAGAATATTAATTGTAAAATTGATGTCACAGATCAAAAGTTAATCTGCAGTTCCACCAGAATCCCTGTTCAGCCATTCAGAAGAAATACTTCTGAAGCAACATAAGCTGGCATCAGAACTCGAAAAATTTGAAAGTACTTTTTCCTTTTGTGTTTAATTTTTCTCATAAATGCTTCATTCAACTTGAGAGAGACTTTGCAAATTGCAAATTTAAGTCTGGAAAAGGAGTCAAGTGAGAAGCCTTATAAAAAAGAAGTTCTTTTGAGGGAGAAACGGAACAGGTAAATATGTATTACTGTGCTGAGTGATGGAGAGGACATGAAAGGAGAAAAGGAGAGAAGACAAAGGAAGATATTCTAAATTTTAAATAATCTGTTTGTGGCATGATGTTTAGGAACCAACACAGAGACAAATGCTGACCTGCTTAATATGTGCCATGCAATTCAAATTTTCTTTCTATTTTTATCTAAAATGGCTTCTGCAATATTTGATTCTGGCCAACAGAATCAATTTGAATACTAAACCATATAAGATAGAAAGCCAGCTATCTTTGTATTTAAGACTTCTACATTAATTTCCATGGTAGTAGGGCAGATAACCATACACCTCAAAATAGCATTTTAATATGGTAATTTTGTGCTTAATTCCTTTGGATTGTCTTTGTAAATTTTTACATTACCATTTCCAATTGAGCAAATGACAGCGCTTTTCAATTAAGTTCAGTGAAAAGTGTGAAAAAAAGGTTGGTTACTTTGGTTTTACACTTCCACAGGTGCAAGCAAATTTTTGTCCAATTCAAAACTCAATTAATAAACTCTTTAAAACAAGCTGAAACATTGCAGAGCAGGATTCCAAATGACACAGGCTTTTAAGCATTGAAGATTCAGGAAAGACTGAAAGAGTATTTCTCTAATAGCTTGGGTGAGAGATGTTTCCCCATTGTGAGAAGTATTGTTGAGATTTGTTCGACATTTCATCACAATGAGCTCAGCATAACTATAAGGATTTGCAAACTGGTTACAGCTCTGACAGAAACACTATCACTATGAATTATTTCATCTATAATGACAGAAAAATAGAAACAAAAAAGAAGAAAGGAGGACAAGCATGAGACATGCAATTCTAATGAAGTTTTTGGATACTTGTGGGTTTGGATTTCTATCAGTTTCACTAGTTGTACTTGCGATGCCAGGATTTGAATTTAAGTGTATTTTTGCCTCACAGCTTTTATGAGTGGCTTGGCCTAATTTTTTTAAGAATAGGAACATCATGACTTCTTCAAGGGGCTAGTTGTGTCAGAATAATGACAAAAGTCTGTAAAGCTAAGGAAAAAAAGAAGAAATTATAAAATTGTTTACATGCAAGATACCTATCTTGCACACTTAGACTGTGCTACAGAACACAGAAAAATTAAGTCAGTGCAACAGACATATTTTGAATGTATATTTGCTTTGAGCTTAGCAAGAAATTTCACACAAAGAGAGAAGATGATTGATGATGAATATGTAACAAAGAACTCTTTCCATATGTCAAAACAAACCTTTCCCAGAAATTTTTGACAGCTTTCTGTAAGGAGAGAAACAGAGGTTATTTCTTCATGTAATTCATGAAGTCCATGGACCTGCCTCAGAAAAAGGGAAATATGTATAAGTTGCCTGAAAGCATTTGATATAGATTTCTAAGAGCAACTGGAACTGGGTTCTGCTCCAAGAAATGTGTGCACTTGCAGCAAAATGCTCCATAAAAATTCACTTATTTATACCAAAATACCAGCCAACTTAATGGCCAATCACTTTGAACCTGCATGATGATCTGCACATCACAAGTTTGGGTACAGCTTTTCACTCTCTTCAGTAAATTATATTTCAAATTTTAAACTTGCTGGTAGTGTTCTGGTTCCTATACATGAAACTTCCAAAATAAAACAACCTGGCATGAGTCATGATTTCTACACAGGGTAAGTTCAGAAATAAAAGATTAGAGAGCAGGTCTCCAAGGACCAATAGGCCTACAGAACCTCACAGGTTACTTTCTCTGGATCCGAGTTCAAAGGAGGTGTTTCAAGTGTTTCAAAGAATGTCTTTGACTTTTGTAAACATAAAATTCACTTGCTTTTAAGGAGAGTCATCAAATTGCCAGGCATGTAAATGCTCTTTACAAACATTTGAAGAGACACCATTTGAGTGCCTTTTTTTTGTTCTTGTTAATACCTACTTGTCTGTTGTTTTTCTCTCATTTATATGCAGGCATGAATAGATGAACTATCTGAATAGTAATAATAGATGAACTGTGAGAAGAACACACATCCAGTAATGCTATGAAACATCATCGTTTTCTTTCTAATCCTCATTTAATACCTGAGCTAACAATAGAAGAAAAATTGACATTAAAGGTTATGCTTATTAAGAGAAATACAGCAAGCAAGGAGTTTTGCTGTTTACTGTTGGATAAAATTAGATACAGCTGGTATTAAATGCTTTGATTTAGTGACACAGTCTTTTGTATCAGTGTTGTCTTAAATTTGTCTTGCATTTCCATTTGCATGGTAGGTGACTGCAGTGCCTCCATCATGGTTTGATGCAAGTTTGGGCAACTAATCTTTCAAGGTTATTTTGTTGCGGTTGATGATGATTTCTTTTCAGGCTAGCATGCTCTCCCTAGGTAGTTACAAATATTGCCTCAGAGTTGGCCTCTCTATAGATTTGGGAAGTCTTGATGCATACAAAAATTTACCACATGCATGTATTTTCACAACATTGCGGCTTTTCTGAGCAGAGATGATGGTTTGATGTGTGAAGACTGGAAGCCAGACCTTTGGCACTAGCGTCAGTGTTCCCAAAACTAATTTTGTCCTCCTGACCAAATGAGTGTTGATATGCTCTGCGTGCGTTACCCACCCGTGATCGTGTTCTGTGTGGAGCTGTTGGGAAGATGAGGGTCACGGTAGCTACCACCCACAGAGAGAGCACCTGCTCCAGCTTCATTTTGAACTTACCTTTCATCTTACTAACATTCAGTGCAGGAGGTATCTGGGACAGTGACCCAGGACCAAAACATGGTGTTGTACATGATTGTCACATTGATCTTCTAGTAATCATAGTTTTGATCATAATTCCATAACCAGTATTTCAAATTTAAGCACATTGATGCTTTGTTATGAGCACATAAATTTTTAATTTGTACAAAAGCAGCCTAACTATGCAGGTGGAAAGACTGAGCTATTGAGTGTCTCAATGTTGACTGCATATTTAAATGTAGAGCTGCATACTTAAAACTTCAGCTGTCTCAGTTGTGGCATTGAAGGCAGTGTCATAGCACAGGAATGCCTTCCCAAACAAAGCTCAGGGAAGGGTGTGCTGCTTTACACTGACAAATGATGAACCTATAATGCTTTCATGATTGCAATCCTTTCAATATGAGGTCAAGTTAATTTTATTCTACTTCTACCAAGCTCAAAATCATGCAACAGGTTCTCCATTAACAGGTATTAACGTTTTCAGAAACAGCACTGTCTTCTCACTATCTGATTATGTATTATTGTATTTATGATGATGTTATTCTGTCTTTAAGAGTTTGCAAATGTCCTTTTCTGGAGGCATAATTTAGAGGGTTATTTGAACTTAAAATAAAAGCTTTTAGAACTGCACTTTTCAGTGATACAGTGAGGTTATCAGTAAATGCTACCTTTTGTTTTGTTTCTGTGTTGAAAAGTTCATAATTACAAGGTTGGCAATTTTGAAAATTTTATGGAAAAGTGAATTCTGAGCTGCAATCTCATGAACACAATTGCAATTTCATAAGATTCGGTTTGAGATTATAATGTAGCCCAGACATTGATTCCTGAGAAATTAAAAAACCTGTCCAGAAGCATTCATTCTTTAACAAGTAATAATGTTAAATGTCAAGATTGAGTCATTAATGTACTAATAACTCATTCTGTGAGGTTTATTACAAAATCATTCTCAGGTTATTATGATTTCCCCTTATGCAGTGGTATGAAACCAGTCATATTGCATGAATGACTTGGCAGAAAGCACGGTTTGACTGGAATAATAAGACAAGGCAGATGTCATTAAAATTCCTCATCTTTGTTTATCAGGTGGTATAAATAGAGTGAAGAAGGAAGAAAAGAGAGAAGAGAGCTTTATTGATAAAGCACTGAATGATAAAATTAAAAAGAATAAAGCATTATTATCATTATTACTATTACTATTACTATTACTATTATTACTATTATACTTTGGATGCCTGTGGTTCCTATACATTCAGGGAAAGCTCAACAGTAGTCAGCCTCTGATTTGAAAAATATTGCTAACCTAGTTCTAGTACTATTTGTATTAGTTGCCTGATCAACATGCTGAATTTTATCTTAACATTGAGTCATAGGTTATAGGTTTACAAAGTGCAGGGAAAAAAATTCTGGTGATCAACTAAAGCAGCAGCTCAATACTGAACTAAAGGAACAAGCTGAAATTATATTAGTTACTGCATGGCTGTAGCCCATCCCTAGACATACTCGAATCAAATCCTAAACCTAAATGAACCAAGCAGTCACTTGTTCCTGAAAATTATAATAACCTCTGTGACTATTCACTGTGAATTAAGTCTCAGATGAATCACCTATTAACTGGAGCTCTGTTGACTACAAAAGTATGTTAGGCATCTTACTCACAAGCAGTTATGTTACTTAAATGCATAAATTAGGCATTTTGATTTCATACTGAGTCCTACCTGAAATAATCTGTATGGGCTATCCACTTTGTTCCTCAAAAGCAGTGGCTCCAAAATGACAGCAAGTAACTTTTTCTTATATCCAATCCTACCTCATGCCACAGACTGAAGGATAGATTGAAAAACCAAAACCAAACAAAAAACAACCAAAGCAAAACAAAACCCCACACAACTATAAACAAACCTAGAATCTCATAGGTCCAAATAATACCATCCTAAATTTAGCCCAGACATGTTTGTGTTCAATACGAACATGAATCTTGCTCTCTTGGTGTTCTCCAGATTTATCTCAGGTGCAATACAATGGAAGTGATGGAAAGTCACTTAGCATATTACTTCCTTTCACATAGAAGCCCTAAAGGTTATATTAGTGAACATTTCAAAACCCAGAATTGACTGCAGCTCAGAACTGTCTACTTGTCACAATCCTAACCAAATTTTAACCCTTGTAATCACAACACCATCAGAAACCTAATCTTGTATACATCTATAGGGAAAATACCCTGGAAGTGTCCAGAAATAACATTACCCTAGGTCCTAAAGGAACCAGCCATAAGCTTAGGTCTATTAATGTGTCTAGGTCCTAAAATAACAGGAGCTGCTCAGACCTTCCATATCCAGAATAATGATTGCTACATGTAATTTACTTCCAAAGCAGTAGCTTGGAATTTTATATCTTAATCTAGAATTATAATTGTAGTATTGGAATTGTGTCAGGTTTGGCTTTCCCCTTGCAGAACTAGATGTAATAGATGGAAAGAAAACTTATGGAAACCCGGCAGCAAGTGCAGTTCATGTTCCCTGGCATTCCCAGGCAAACCCTCTATCTAGACCTAACCTTCATCCTAATTGTTTATGTTGCTTGTTCACTAGCACCAAAGTCAAGGAAAGAGAAGAGACTTGCTTTAGCAAGTGATGCCTTCAAGCAGGTTACCAAGTCTAATCTGCCTGCTCCTGTCCAACCCTTCAGATAACCCTGCTGCCAGCCAAGAGCAGCTGTCATGTACTAGCACATACCACTTCTATCTAGAAAAGGTTTGAAGACGTAAACCAGCCACGTGTATCAGAAGAGCTCCCCCTTGTATCCTGCTTGTCCTTTCTCTGTCTTCCTTAGTCATCTGTCTGCGTGTGGAGAATACCTTACAGTACCTCCCTTATCTACCACGGCTCTATTAGCAAGGTAACAGTTATCAATAGAATAAAAAGTAGCTGCAAAAAGAAGAGGAGTAAGCTACAAATAAAATAACCATTGGATTCAAGCAGCAAGGAAGATTTAGTCTAGACACTAAAAAACCTTCTCCGTGGTTTGAATAGCTAATTACCAAAATGGATTCTTGAGATGATGCTGTTGTCTCTCTGAAATATTGGCAAGTGTCTATGCAGGAAAACAACAGGCTCTTGAAGAGGTCTCACAGTTTCTCTTAACTTTGTTTTCTGTGATTTGTGTCTAAATAAGAGAGTCAGGTGATGCAAGAGAGAACTACTATAGCCAAACATAAATCTGTCTTTCCTGTGAGACCGAGGAGGATACCATCTCTATACTCCTGCAGTGAACAGTGCTGTGTCCCAGACAAGCTTCAGGTCTGAATAATCCAGCTCTTTTTCTTTTAAGTATCAAGCATATAATGTTTCTGATACTTCTTCACTGCATCTTTATTTCGAGTCTATGCCTTCCATTACTTAGATACCAGTCAGATTCAAACTATGAAATGCTTTAAAGGGGCAAAATTTGTATCCTCACTAGCATAACTGATGCACTTCTTGAGGATGTTCCTATCTATTAGTTCACATTCTTTAAATGAGAAATGTGAGTTTCAATTAACAACCAAACAGTTTCATTACCCAGTTCTCTCACTAAAATAGGCACTTTGGTCACAGTGTCTCTGCAAGACTTTGCAGAGTCCAGACAAGCCCTATAATTTACACTAAACCAAGTCTGTTTTGTCAAACCAAGCATCTGGGCAGGAGTGGCAAACAGCATGAACCTGTACCACTAAAATATAGAAAAAGAAAATGTACTGGAAGAACTACCAAAAAAGAAATCAGTAAAGAACACAGATAGTTTAACCAAAAATTTCAAAGGTATTATTTTAGGAGCTGAAGGAAAAAAACCTGCAAATGTCCAAATGATTTATAGAAGTCATAAGATATTATGGTATTTAGTGCTTAATGTTGTGACTATTACATAATGCATTGCCTGATTGCAGAATTCCTTGCAATTAATATAAGTGTTATTTCTTTCTTGTACACTGTACTGACATAGGAAAGAACAGTTAGCAGAAGTAATTTCCTAAGGAGTCTGCTTAACATAAAATTAGTCTGGTTTAAGTTCCAGTGACCAAATTCTGCTTATAAGAATAATTTTTCCTGTTAGCTTGAGACATACTTCTCTTTCTGCTGAAATGGATAGGGAGTTTGTTGTGGTTTTTTTCCTATGGATTCTCATCTAGCACTAGAAGAGGTGTCAACCGTTGTCCATTATCCTTTCTGAACATACATAAGTTGCACATCCACCCTACTTTGCTCTCCATGGAGGTGGCAGGTCTTCTCCCACTGCCAAAACCACAGGTCAGTGAAAGAGGGACTGAAATGAGTCAAACTTTGTCAGTTAGATTAACAAGAGGTTAAGAGCAGCAGGTCACAGCAGGACATCCCCCCTCTTTCTTCCTCCCCAAGGATGATATAGATTCAAGTTCTGCCCAATTTTGAATTTTCTTACTTTTTTGATTCTCTCCCCCATCCCACAGTGGGACAGGGAGAGTCAATAATCAGCTGTGTGGAGCTTTTTGCCTTTTTACTTAATTTAGCAAAGCTGGATCTAGTGTAAGCTTCCACAGTGTCATGGTTTAACCCCAGCTGGCAACTAAGCTGGCAACAAACCAGAAATGCTAACAAGTGGTAATGAAAATTTAACTTCCTGAAGGAAATGAAAAAATTATTTGACTGTGCTGCTGTTTATCCCTTGAAACTAATCAGGACTTGACAAAATTGAAGGAATCTAAAAAATTCCATGGCTCAATGAGTTACATGTATGTGTGTAACTATACAGTTCATTATAGTGGTACTAAAAAAAAAAAAGCTGTATAACCTTACCATAGTGTTATTTCATCCTTGATGAAGAGCACAGTGGCACAACATAACAAATTCTCTGTCCTTCAGAGACTCATAACATCCATGACTTGTCACTTGCATAATTCTAGCTCTTTAAATTCAGAATATTCTGTGATTCTGTTGTAAGATGTGTCACTGTTGGATGTTACAAAAGGATGTCTGAAGTCTTGTATGTCCCTACCTGGTGAAAATTCAGACAAATTTCAAGTTTCAATGCTGTTTCAGCTTCTCTAAAATATTGTTGTAGGGATGCCTCATAACTTTCCATTTTTAAAATTTTCTCTTACAAATGCAAGAGCATTTGTAACATTGTTAAAACCAACAACTTGGAGGAATAATAAGAACAGTTCAATATCTCTGTTCTCAAGTGGCACTTCACACTTCCCAGGAAGGGCTGTTTAGCACTCTAGAAATACGAGCAAGTATGTTCTGTTTCTTTTAAACAGACTCTGCTCACATCCTTTAACAGGCAAACTGTTTGCCTTTCAAAGAAAACATTTGGTTAGATGCAACCACAAAATGTGTTTCTTTGATCACTATAAATAGCAGAGTTTTGTTTATACAATGTGATTTAAGCTTTAGCACAGCTAGCAAGATGTCGTAGTGCAGCACATTCTTTGGGAATCTTTTTATCTGAGTTTTCTCTAATACTCCTGCAAAATCAAACCCAAAATCTGATCTGCCATCACTGTTATGAGGACTCCAGGTCTGTGTATGCATCTCAAGCCAGCTACTGCTGCAAAGCATTGGTGGCAGAAAATAACTAAAGATGAGGTTTTGCCTGAAGGCACCTATGCTTCTTCAAGTAGCAAAAAATTGCTTGCCTGGTAGAGCATGTTCCTCACACATTCAGGGTTAAACTGAGTGCTAAGCTGTGGTCAGGAAGGAGTTTTTGTCTGGTCAGATGGACAGAAGGGTTCTGGGGGGGATAGTTGGGAGGAAAGGCTGCCTTTCTAGTCTCTCTTCTGCTCTGCTCTGCTTGTGGTACATTACAACTTTTGAGACCTCATTTTCAAAATCCTAATTTTGCTTTCTGTTCCAAGAAAAGAAATATAAGTGTCCTCAGATGGTATGTATATATGTTCAGATAGTGTGAATAGCATTCTAAGCAAGGTACATGCATTTGCGTCCTTTCTTTACCCTCAGAAACAACAAAATATGTTTGAGCAGGTTGTCAAAGCAGAATACATGTAGGAAATAAAGGGAAGTATTGCTAAAAATGCTGTGGACATTTCATTTAGTTTGCTTTTCTTACATCTGCAAACCATGAAGTTTTCTTTACATTCAGTTGCAGCTTACTCACAAGTGTTAATGTGAGCAAATATTCATGAATAAATCTAAATTGATAGCAGACTTCATGAAATACTGTTAAAGAATTCTGTGTTCCCAAAACTTTTCCCAGCAGGAAACAGGGCAATATGAAGCTAACATATGTGATTAAACCATGGTGCCAATACTGCACCCTGATGAACAGCATATCGTAAGTACTGGATTGCAGACAAATTTCTGTGTCCTGGTAATGCCCATCACATGCTTATGTGAGCACGTACAGCCTGCTCCCCTCCTGAGCAGCTTACTACCTAACACGCATATTTCATCAGAGTGTTCAGAAAAACTGAACACATATTTCAACACATTCATTTATGGTTTGTGAACTAAAAATGGCTACACTTGTCCTCTATGTTATTTTCAGTGAAACAGTCACTAAATTCTTCTTGTAAAGTTGCAGACCTCATCTGTCTTCTGCCAATGCAAAGGAAATGTAGATCATGCAACTGAAAATGTCGTTTGCAAGGTACACCTTGGATTAGATTTTGTATGTTGCTAAACAGTCTTTATTGAGACACTGAAATGTTTTTTATTGTATTCACAACAGTACCTTGCAGCAAAAGCTCATCTTCTCCTAATCATTTTTCTCTACAACATTTCCCAGTTTCAGCAGGGACATAATTAGGTAGCATTACTAAACAGCTGAAGATAAGATATCCCTTGCTAGGCATTTGTCTGGAGACATTCGTTATGAATAAGCACACTTTCATTTAATTTTAAGGAATGTTGTTTTAAGAAAGATGTATATATATTGCCGTTAAGTTGCAGCATGAATACTCATGATCTGTAGTTACTCAGATTGTTTGGGATGTATTAATTCCAATTTAGCAAACACTGTGTTGCAAGAGAATGAGGTTTGGAAAAGAGCTGTCTAAAAATAGAACTGCTGATTCCACAGTGGTCGTTACTTTACCCTCAGGCTTTATGCCTAACTGAACAGCAGTGCTTGCTGAGGTGCCGGTGCAATAACCTCATTGAATGTACTCTGCTATTTCGGGCTTATCACTTCAGCATCTATACAGGCTCCAGCTTTGAAATCTGCATCTCCTAAACTGCACATATTACAGCAAAGAGCTACATTCTCTGCAAATCTTATGCTTAAATAATTTCAGTACATAATGAAGAGTGAATATATGCAGGAGCACATCTACAATAGACAAAATGCTTATGAAGAAGCTGTTTGTAATGGAAGGGACCCTTTTCTGAGCTACTGCATTTGGGTTTCTGTGAGTGAGTGTTTTTTTCTCCAGATTTTTCAAAATATTCTCAGTGCTATGCTCTGCTACCTTCCACAGACTATATTTAAAACACCATAATCATAAATCATATGCTACTCGATACCCACAGGCACAATCAGTTATAATTCAATTGGTTAGCCTTGCTAAGTGCTGCAAGGGTCTCAACCACCCAGCTGAGGTGAAGTTTAACCATCTGCTTCAAAAGAATAGCAGCAGAAAAAACCTAACAGAGCTGACATGCAAGTCTCTCAAGGAGAAACGAAGCCTTGGGCTGCTAAATGTCAAAACTGCTTACTTCTCAACCCACCCCAGTGCCGAGTCAGCTGTGGAGTTTGAAGATAAATGACCCACTGAGCCTAAATACAACTGCTTTGGCAATTGGCTATTCCTGAGAGGAGGGTATTTTAATCTATCATCTTGCTTCCTTTATCAGACCCATTACACCCTCTGAATCATAGTAGCTTTGTTTACAAATTAACAACACATAAACCTATGAGCAAAACAGAATAGCTACAAAGTGCCAGTAGTCCCTTAACTGCACTTCATTTTCTAGCAAATATATAGCTGAGCAGATACAGGGGTGCTTTGTGACTGAATCAAAATGTCTGCTGTGCTCCCTTCTAGCCTCCCTGTAAAGGCTATGCAAACACTAAACATTGTTTCCTTTAATTTCATTTCTTTTTCTCCTCCCCACTGAGCACAGACTTTCAATACAGTGTGGTTTGCAGGGTAGTTTGAAGCTCAGGATGCTTTCGCCAACAGTCCCCAAACAGAGGTTAACCTGGACACGGGATTTTGCTTCCAAAAATCCTGTGACATCATTATTTCTACTTGTCTCGGCTTGAAAGAAAGCTAAAATTAACAGATCTTCTTTCAACCCAGGAGCACTTTTCTTAGAAGGATCTATGTATTTTGCACCACGTCAAGGAGAAAATCAAAATCAGTAACAGTATTCCCTTTAAAAAGCAGAGCACAAATGAGTTGCACACTGTAAGGAGAGGACAGGAAAACAGGGTAAAGTGTTCAGATGCTGTTCTGTGAGGCCCAAGGCTTGATATGGCCTGCCTAGATTCTGAAATATGTTGGGATACAATCCCACTGGTGTCTAGTGTTTCAGGCATCCAGTAAACCAGTCCCCAAACATCAGCAGAAAAATTCCTAAACTAGCCTACATGACAACTTTCCAGGAGGAGATCCTGCATAGGTCATTTTAGATCCTTGCAGTATGGACAGATCTGCTGCAAGGGGCTCCAGAGGCACTTGCTCCTGCCACTGCCAGGGAGGCAGACAGGCATTAGTTTCAGGAGTGTAGCTCTGATGATCCCCATTTGTATCTATCAGCTAGGTGCACTTCTTGGTCCATACACAAGGACACCCTCCCGACTCAGTTAGACATCCTGAATTTCAGCTTCCCTCATACTAAAATGTCCTTTGGAAGTGTGGTAGAGTTACAGACATGCCATGCTTCGCAAGAATGTAATTGGTGTTATTTACAGCAAGAAAACTTTAAAGTAATTTTTCCCATGATCTCATAAATTCAGGTAATCTTTTTGTCAATTACTAGCAGTAATTTTTTTAGTCTTGTACGTATATTATTTCTAGTAGTCGATGCTGTGGAGAGATGTCGGTTTCCAACACAACTCTATGTTCACTTAATTACGAACAAAAGCATATTTGGTATCTTGTACTCTACATCCATAGTCTCAGACTCTAAATTATTTTTTTTTTTTAATGAAAATTTTAGCAGATATCTGTCCATTCAAGCAAAATAAAAAAAACAAAAAAAAATCTTCCATGTGCAGCATTTTCTTCACATTTTAACGCACCTTTAACCCAACAATCGCATCAAGCTCTTCAAATACTGGTCAAGGATTGCAATGGATCGATAAGACTGCAATAAGACTAACACAGCCAGTGCTGGTAGAAGATTGCTGATTTTCATAGGTGGCTGGTCCTTCAACAGCAATTTTTCCCTCAAATATCAACTGTGTGCTCCCTGTGAATGCTAGTGAGGTAGTGATCACCTCTCACAGCTAAGGAAGGAGATGAAAATGTGAATTTGAAAGTTATTTGAATTAAGGAATGAAAGCCAGAACCATGCAAAATTATTAAATTAAAATTCTGAACTCCAGCTGCCTTGATTCAAGTTCAATATTCATTTATAAACACAGTTCATAAATAATTTAATCAGAACAATAATTGTGTATTATGTTACTTGTGTTGTATCTAGCTGTATACAGTATAAGAGCAAAGTTTGCTAGCAAGTCTTGAGTAAAAATGGTATTTTAGAGATGATGTGACATTTCTGCTACATTTTTTATGATTGAAAGAGGTTTGAATCCATCATACTTAGATTTTGAATAGCCATTACACCCACTGTATTGTTATCTGCTAAACATAAGCAATTCAAATCCAACATCAAAATATTCCAATTCTTTAAAACATTCCCTGTGCTTAGAGACTGATTTGGTGTATGGCAGAATGGAATTTTAAAATACTGAAATCAGCTTTTAAATTAATTCAGGATTTCCTGATATATAAGTCAAAGAAAGTAAAATTGTGGTGATGTGTCGCCCTTACTTTTGCAGTTTTCCATGTTTTTCACTTCTGTAACAGAGTTCCCACACATTTTCTATAAACATAGCTAATGCTTTTCTGTCACCTATTGTTTGCATTCCATTCTCCTAGGCGGAGATGTTTGATGGACTGTTCCTTTGACCAGTGTCATTGAGGGATGGTAAAATCACCCTCCAATCCACGGTGGTTTCTAAGAACATATAAATAAACTAGGTCGGGGTCATCTCGGCCCCTTCTTGCCTGATGAGAGCTGAATCCGCGTGGTTATTTCGTGTCCAAGTGAGACAGTGACGGTGTCTTTGTGTCTGAACCCCAGGCAGTAATCACAGGAAATATGTCACCTGTCCTAAGGTTTCTTTTTATGTGAGCCCATCCTATTTCCTTTCTAGTAATTTTACCCTCACCTTTGTGAAAATATGTGGTTTGTTGCATTTTCCGTACTTCTGGATTGCTTGTACAACCTACCTAAGAAATTTGGTCACTATAAAAGCAATAAAAACTGATTTTCACTACAGGGTAAGGTTAGCTGGCTAAGAAACAGCCCAGAAGGACCAGGATTCTGAACAGAGGGAATTTTCTTATTCCCAATGACAAAGTGATGAACCCTAAGTTCATTTTCTCCATCACAATCCCATGACAACATCTATACTTGTTCTCTCTGTCACTTTATTTTAATAAGTATTTGCTTAGCACAGATTTCTGAAGTATTCATTCACTCTGATCAAAAATGTAAAAAAGATCTTATTTATTAATTTAGTAACAGCCCTTGTCTGTTGATTAAGTACTGCACACTTTTTATTGGCTATCAAATACAAAGAATTCAACATTCACCTGAGATATCTGCATCAGACCCAATAATTTTCTTCCATAAGGAACACAAGGCAGTAGCAAATTTTAGTTCACAGACAAACTAAATACTTTGCCTAAATTAGATTTTTAGTGTTCCTTTTATTGAATCAGAAGAATATAGAAGTTGGTTATCTGTGTTTTAAAACCGTATTTATTTGCAATATTAATTTATAGAGACAAAGCTTGTATGAAATTTGTTAACCAGCATACAATTTCACCTGAATTACAGGTTTCAGATACAAAAGCCTATGCACTAAATTTCAAATCCCATCTGGATACTTAGAATGTAACAACTCCAAAGCAATTAATAAACCACAACTTTTAGTTAAGAAGAATGGTCATTAACATAGTCTGTTTACTGTCTGAACAGGAGATGGCTCCAGATAGCCATACCCAAGGGGCAGTAGCATTTTCTAAGTGCATTGTAACATTATAATGAAATTATAAATGATGAGCTATCTTGCAGAGATGTAATGCAATCTGAAGAAAAACATGAATATAAAAAGACAGGTTTGTTTCCAGATCCAGATCACTTGAACTATGAGCAGTGTCCAGAATTCAGAAAGTTAAAAAGAGGTAGTGACATTAAGCAGCTGCCTGACTTTGAAAGTGAGTGCTGGGAACTACCAAATTAAATGGCATTCCATTCATACCAGGGTGATTTTCTCAAAACTTGGAATACTGTGTATATGATCTTAGACTACCACTTTCTAGTATTCAAGAATATTAAAAAAACTTTTTTCTTTTTTGAAAGGAACAGATTTTAAATGTAGTTATATCTAGTCTGTCTCAATAGAGCTAGCAGTTTAATGGGTACAGCTCTTATCTCTGGGGTGACTGATTTCAAAGTTCCATAACAGAAAAAAGTTTAAATCAAGAACTTCCCTCTTTACAGACAAAAAACTTATTTTTGGGGAGTAATTTTAGTGGATAACTACTTTGGGAGGACAAGCCATCTGCCTAGAATCATTACAAGAAATACTTACATTGCCACTTGCTTCTGTATGACTGAAAATCTAATAGCAAATTGTAGCCACATGAACAAAATAATAGAAAGCAGACTATGCTTCTCCTCTCTTTTTTCCATGACAGAAGTCAATTGGTACTTGTTAGTTCCAGCAAAAAGAGAAAGGGTAAAAAAGAAAAAAAGGATTGTCTAGACAAAAATCAGAACAATGGAGGAAAATTGTTTCAAGACATTTGGTTATTTACATATGTGATATCAGAATCATTATTCCAGAGCTTCTTAGATTTTATCCAAACCTAGGAAAGGCAAAATCCTTTCAAAATCTTTTGGGAAGTAAGGGTCTGGGCAGATGATCACAGAGTAAGCAGCGTTATTTCAACTGCAGCTGCTAACCTTACTGGACGCTGGAGTTCCCAATTGCTAGTAGATACTATTATCCACCTGGCAGTGCATGTAGAGCAAAACTGGAACACAGGCTGGAAACCCTAACTTCTCTGTCACTTGTATGGGACAAATGTGGCTTTTTGCTGCATCTATATAGACAGATTAAAATGTAGGTTCAAATTAAACTCTTGATTTGACTTGATTGCAGAAGTCTAAAGGTAAAAAAGAATAACACAT
Source organism: Ptilonorhynchus violaceus (assembly GCA_013397565.1). Classification (NCBI taxonomy): domain Eukaryota; kingdom Metazoa; phylum Chordata; class Aves; order Passeriformes; family Ptilonorhynchidae; genus Ptilonorhynchus; species Ptilonorhynchus violaceus. The sequence continues at coordinate 353,845 of VZRJ01005913.1, read as the reverse complement.
AAATTCAATACAGATCAAATTATTTTCTAAACCACTAATTTTTTAAGTGTGCATTGGTTAATGTCTTTTGGGGTTTTTTTCAGTACATAATAAAAATTTCTTTTTTTTTACTCTCCTATATTTATGTGGTTTACTTTCCATTTTACTGCAGTCATCTTTGAACTTTCCCAAGTACAGATCTAGGGGGACAGTGCAACCAAGGATGTCATTAATTAATGTCTTAATGTTACTAGTTCAACATGCATGTCCCTGGTTTAAGTCTGACTCCAGTCTTGCTGTTGTGTTAAACCACACATGCACAGCACCTGGACTCCACCTGGTCCTGTGAATAACATCTTCAAAACCCTGCTGGATTGTTGCTTCACTTCTTTAATCAGGGTAAGAATAACACATGAATGCAGAGCCACTCATTCTTGACAGACATCTTATAACTTGGGTAAAGGAAATGTTTTTCTGTGTTTATGTTTTCCAAATTTCACTCAAAGAGGCATTCTCAGAGATTACCAGGAGATTCAAACACTATATTAAAAACAAACAAAGAAACAAACAAAAAACCCCAAGGTATCATGTCTATCCTCCTATGCAGGAGCATAGTGGTTTGAGGTATTGGCATCAAGGTATCAGTAATACACATACACATGAACTTGCATTTCTGTAGGAAATGCACTACTTAGCTATACTTCGCTGTAGAGTATGTTGCTGGTGTTCTTCCTGTTAAACTAATTGCCTCAGACTAATTAAGTATCCATTTGTTCAGAGAGAAGCATGACATTGCTGCCTTATAACTAGTATATTCACCTGGGAATCAATTTTAAGTAATGAAATGTTTTACAACAGGCATTGACTGTAGGAGGGGATGCGGTGAAAGTTTCCCCTGAAGTCTAGATACATGCCTTAAACACTAAGACACAAGTCTCCAATGAGCTTCAGTTTCCACAAGTAGAACATCAGCAGCAGGAGAAGCCATGGTAGTCTTTATACCTCCAGGTATGCTTGAATTCATCAGAGCCAACTGATACAAGGGCTCAATTTACCTGAACACAGGATAACCTCTACCATCTCTCGTGGTGGGATGTTTTGTGGAAAAAAAAGGCACCATAACTGATCCAGCACATGCCTATGACTTCCAGCAGTGGGCAGACTCCTCCATGAAGCCAGCACGTATGCTGAAAATGCACATTCTCCTTGGGATGTCTCACAATTTTCATAAAAAATGGCAGCTGCTTTGGTGATTGTTAGGAGTTCAGGTCAGATATACCAGTATATGGAGCCTATGTATCTAATTGAGGGCTTTGGATCCCATCAGGCCAAAATCCTTTTGTGGGTGTGGCTATACAAAGATGGCTACTACTGTGGCAGGAAAGGAGCTCTATTCTTTAACGCCCTTCACTATCATCGTAACAATCACGAAAAGCAGAGCAGAACTATCCTAATGAGACCATCCTTTGTACATTTTTATAGCACCTGTTTTGGCAGCACATACCACAATGAGACAAGGGAAGGATGAACAAAAGGAGATTCATTTTCTGACTTACAACCAGGCTTTTGGGTATGGAATCGAGTGGGATGGATGTGGAAATGGGCTGTAGTCATTAAGCTGTGGAATCAGCAATTTGTTTAGCTCTCACAAAGCCCATGACAAAACATTCATTGACTTAATGCAAATGTTTTAGCCCCAAGTAACATACAGCAATACTCTGCAGTCTCTTTATTATGGGAAAAAGAATATCTCCTCTCTGTGCTGAAAAAGCAAAATACTTAATACCACTCTCAGGAAAAACGTCTTTGTGATGCCTAACAAACACTAGTTAATTTAGAAAATAACTCCAGCTGTGCTGTCTCAGTTCCCCAGTCAGCTAAAATCCCTTTTCAGCTTTTTAACGTCATCTTGTGCCTGAAAACACTGCTTCTTCCCCGTGTTCCATTTCCTTGAACTTTAGATTCAAAATGCAAATATATGGAAAACAGCATATATATGGTTTACAGTAAGCAGCAAGAGGCCTTCATTGGTTTACTCTTTGAACAAGAAAGGAAAGTTGGTCAGTCTATGGTTAGATGAGAAACTGAGTTCAGAGTTCAGCTCTCACACAATTTTCTGTTTCATTTACAAGCTCTTCTTTAAATCATTTAAAATACAGCACACTGGCACTGCATCATATTTCACTACATGAAATGTAAAGAAGAATAAGCACCGCTTGGATGAGAAGCCAGAGTAGCAAAGATGCAAGTGAAAAATAGCTGGAAAAGGGTTAGTTCAGGTCAAAGAGCTGTTACACCAGCTACCACACAGCATCTGAGTCAACTGCTGACACAGAGAAATTTGGAAGATAAGCAGTGGCCTCATATAGAAACAGGGAAAGAAAATGAGTTTAAAAAAGGCCACCAGGAAACTCTCTAAGTATTCTGCCATCAGAAAATGATTCTGTGGCATATTGGAAAGGACCATACTAACTGACTTTTTCAGTGAGGCAGAGTAGATGAATTTTTTAGTAGTTCTCTGCAAAAATGAAACAACTTTAAAAGTTATTCAAACATCGCAAGTTACCAGTTTATGAAGATCCTTCACCATAACCACCATAGTACAGGGCACATCATAACCTATATACATGGGTTTGCATGGGTATGCATGGGTATACATATACATATATATAGAATACCTATGTGTAGTATAGTATACCTATGTATAGCATACTTGTATACCTACGAACGTAGCGTTTAGACATCTCTAGAAAAGACAAAAACTTGTATTATTTCTCCTTTGGGAAACTGGGAGGAGGCAAATGTTTTAGCAAAGAAATTACATGAAAAAAAATTAGTCCAAATGAGAGGTTGAAGAAGCTATTGAAGAAATATATCAAAGAAAAAGATAAGTTGCAATAAATTCATGTGTCTATTCTACATGAGCTACAGAAAAAACTGAAGTAGAGAGATAAAAATGGCATTATTTTAAGACAATCTCAGGATTTTTTGAAAGACATCTAATACTTGTGACTTCAATTTTCTTTATTTAAAAATTATTTCTTTGAGGAGCACTCAGGTCACATTTTCAGGCTTCTTCTTGAGTAACCACAAAACAGTAAATGTAATTTAGAAAAAAAAAGAAAGCTGAAAGTTGCAAGGTGATCCTCTAAGGTCAATTAAAAAAAAAAGTAGTTACATTCACAGTATCTGTGACATTTGGTGATATCTCAGCTTTCTTCACCTCCTACAACAAAAAGCAAGTGACAACTTGAATGTGAAAGGCATTACGCTTAAAACCCACAATTCTCCTTGTACTTCATCCTAGGGTTTTAGTGGAAACCTGCACGGTTGCATCTCATCTGCTTCCTTTCTCCCAGTCAAAGGGAACACGATTGATTTACTCACAGGAACTGTTATCCTGATGCTGTGAATTGGCCAGGGATGAAGCCTACTCTGGAGAAGTACTCCTCCAGCACTGTGAAACTCCTTGCTTGAAAAAATGCATCACTACTCGTGACTCCCACACAATTTTCCTTTTCCTCATATGCCAAGCTTAAAAGCAGAAACTCATAACCAAATTGGCATCACAACAACTATTCCCCCAGAATTTGCATATTGCATACCTAATGCTCTCATGTCAAAGTGAGAATACAATTTGAGAGGAAAATTGCTGAAACATTGCAGGCCTGACTAATTGTGCTGATCTTATGGAAACAATGTCCGACAAAGACATTATGCCTGTGCAGCACATCTCATGCTGAGCATTCCAGGCAGCTTTCCTTGAGCCAAAGAGTTGATCTCACTTATGCAACGTGCACAGGACACTTTCATACTGTATGCACAGCCCTGCCTGGCAAACATACTCACTGCAATGCAGGGTGCTTTTGCAGAGTGTTTAATTCGGCTTATTGAAGAGTCTTCCAACCCATCCAATGGCCAGGGCCTGAAGGACACAAAATGCACTGGACTTCTATACTGCTTTGTGGGTAAATATGCTTCTTATGCTAGACATATGTCCTAGGGAAGTGACTGAAGGTCTTCCAGGTACCGAAGACATCCCTTTTTTGTTTGTCTCAAAATTACAGTGATATAGCTGGTTCTCAATACGAGGTTTATGAATTATGAACTCACAAACTTGAATAGGAAAGAAAGTGAGGAGGAGAAAAAGAGCTGAATTCACATACTGAACATTTACCTAAAACAGCTAAGGTGCTTGACATGAGAATCACTGATTTTAAGACTTGGGAAATAAAGGACAGTATTTGAATATATTAATATAGAAACAGATAAAGAATATCTGGAATGGAATTTATTTTTAGTCTTACTTTTCAAGGCAGTTTCGTATTCCTGAATTCTTTTTTAAAAAAGAAAAGCCAAAACTGGAGCACTAGTACCCAAAATCTGGAGCAGACAACAGCCTTTTCTGTATTTGCTCTCAGTACAGATAAAGCAAGGATTTTTCCATCACATTTTGCTGCAGTGATGCCACCAAGCCAGCAGTATATATACCTCAATACAAATTAGCAAGAGCTATTATTTTGCCATTTGTCATAAAAGCTTTCTCTGAGAACACAAAGAACATATTTCATATCAGAAGCAGCCTTACAGCAAGGCCCAACTTAGTGCACCTCCTGCAGTTAGTAACAAAAAGCTTTCAAATAGTTTCTCAGATACCACTGACATTTCAAAAGGGCACAAAATTTTGCTAATTGCCTAATCCCGCTAATTGAGGAACTTTTGCCTGATGAACAAGAAACAGAAATCCTTGCTTCAACACCAGCACAGCCACCAATTCCTATTGACATCGGTAAGCACTGAGACCTTCGATATTCACAGATTAGCTGAACTCATTAGTCACAGTAGATCATATTGTTGCTGTTAGTCATTGATTTTCTATTTATGTTTAATGGCAAATTTAGCTCTTACCAAAGCTGCCAAATTAACAGCATTGACTAGAAAACTGAAGTAACTTCAGGAATGAAAAAAAAAATAAATAACACAGTACAAAGTTTTCCACATTGTCAATATTTGCTCCTTGGAGCAAGTCTGCAGGTAAAGGATCTTCTATATTACTACTCATTTCACTTTGGTCTCTATAGAGGCAGCCCAGAAAAGTGCTAAAATACGGCAAGGTCTCAAAACCCTGAGAAGATTCCTTAGTCATACTCTTATTTAATTTCCCTGATAAAATTCCATTAGCTGGTTATTATTCTCCAAGAGGAATTCACATCTTATCAGAAGGACTTCTTTACTCTGAATCTACCTGACGCCATTGTCTCTGGCCAAATTACTAGATTATGGAAGAATACAGGATATACCTTAACATAAAGCTTCTTTATTTGTAGGTGAGACTGTGTTTGTGGCTTTATATAATCACCAACCACAAAGACAGCTCAATCCATTAGAAAAAAAAGGCATATTTCACATTTTAAACAACTTAAACTTTAGACTATTGCATTCTCTCAAGCTGCAGACTATCAAAGGAGATTAGTTCAGAAAATAGATCAGAAATTGTACTGGTAAAATATTGATTTTTTTTCTAAAAATTTATTTAATACAACCATGGTAAAACTTGGCTTTGAACAAAAGTAAAATCAAGAACTTAATTTCTCTTCTTCTCTGGCATACTATGGTTATAAACATTACATAAAATATATATTTTTAAAAAATGATAAAACCTAAGCTGGGAAGGATATCAAAGAGCTGGAATAAATATGTTGCTTACAAAGACCTCCACCTTTATAAGGGAAGTCTTGTGAAAGAAAGAAAATAATCTTCTGTCCCCCCACCTTCCCCTCCCAAAGACCTTGTTTTCTTTTACTAGGAATAAGCAGCCTGATAAATTTTGCATTTTCACTTGCAAGGGTTGGAGGGGGACATTTAGCCAAGGAAAATTACATAATAAACTCATGGTCTGGCATTACTAGCAAACAAAAAAATGCCATTCTATTAATGAAGCTTGGAAGATGTGAGGAATGTAAAATCTAGCATCTACTACTGAAAGCAATCCTGCCAGCAAAAGGCAATATTTTTCTTAATGAATATTTTATCCAGAAGGCTCTCACCTCCCAAATTCCTGCAGCTGAAAACCTAAGCAACTGAGGATGAAGTCAAAATATAAAAGAACAACAATAAAACCCCCAACCCCTCCCCAAACCTTTTTCAAAATTCCCAAATCTTAAATAAATGAAATGAGCACTTGTCAGAAATCATTAGTCTCTGTTGACTAGAGTGTACTAAATAAATGCAAGTACTATCAAAATGTAGCAAAGAATTGCAACTTCCTTTTTCAAAGGATAGAGAGAACTAGCAGGGCCTCAGTCACTGTTTTCAGCTCAAAAGCACAACTCCATGTTCTGGAGCATATTAAGAAATATCAGCTGCTTCTAGCTACTTCTCAGGAGTGACCTTGATTTTTTTCCTTCCCCCTCATCCACCACCCCTCCCATTTCCTGTGATATCTTTTCCTTGCAATTTTTGATCCTGATTTGTATGTTTATTAGAAGTTTTTAGAAAATGCTTTACAGAGTGGGTCAGTTAGGGCTTGTAGACTATTTTCTATAGACTACTGCAAACTAAATGATCTTTATATGGGTTTGTGTGTTTGTGAGAACAGGAGTCTGCTCTCTGTGACACAAGTGGTCCCAACAAGTCTTCTCAGGAGGAAGATAAAGAGGTGAAAAAGAAAATCTCCAGCATTAGCCTGCTAGGAGTCTTATGTGGAATAAAATCACTGGAACAGCAACACTTTTATCTGTCAAGTATCTTGTCTCTGATTGACTGCCGTGCATCGTGTTTTCGTTGACCTTTGCCTGTTCCTCCCATTTTGATTCAGCAACTACTCTTATTACAACCTCTACTTGACCAAAATCCCTCTTCATACTCACAAAATTTTCTTATTGCGCAATTTTTCTACTTTCATTTCAATGCTGTTATTGGTGATCTTGGATGATTTGGGGTTTTCTTTATTTTACTCTGTGAAATTCCAGTGTTGCAAGGATCTAAACCCTATAAAATGGGGTATAAATTCGATTAAATGTCGGTACAAATTCCTCAGAATAGAGAAGATAGAAGCCTGATGTTCCAGTGTGTTTCTGGCTTTTCCACTGGCTCTGTCTGTAATCATACTATCACAAATGAGAGGACATTAAGACCATTTTTAAAATCTTATAAATATTACGAACATTTTTACAGGTTTTTTTTTCATACAAATCACATCCTTGAACACAGCAGAGTTATTCCTATGAGTACAACACTGTGTATAAGAAATAATAAAAGGACACAAATAATTATAAGAAATAAAATGCTGATGATAACTGACATTAATGTATTATGCTAGAGCATGACTATTTAAAATCAAGAGAGCTACAATTTGAGTGCAGCCTTAGAAGACAAGTAAAGAAGTATAGACATTAAAATATTCTATTATTCACTCCTGCACAGTTGTTTGAAAATCACACAACACAACATTTCCATAGATCTTTTGTTTTCAAATGAAAATGACCTCTTAGACCGACTTGACTCAATATTTTTCGGTACTACTGTATGCTAATGGATACAGAAGTAGATCTGCTTGGAAATAGGAGATGCACATTAGATGATTTACTGGAAGGTACTGTGCTGTATAAAACACTCCTAATCTAGCATGATTAATCACTTGCCAGTGTTTATGTTCAGAGAGAAGATCTACATCTCTTTGGACCTTCACCCCGACAGACTCTATGTAGCCACAAAGACTTCTCAAGAGGGTAATTTATTAGCTCGCAACCCCGAGACCACCAGTGAAAAGGGTGATTGTTCGGTAATAATCAAGGGATCTATCCATTCAACCATATCTTTTGGCAAGATTAAGATAGACTAGACATGAATATAAAAGAAAGGAGAATTAACCAATCTCACTGCTGTTGACCAAGCGAGTCATAATCAGTGAAATGACTTCATACACTAAGAAAAAGTGAGAAAGAGAAGCCAGAACTTTCAAAATCCCAAAGTCTTTTAACTTAGCAATTTAACTTACAAATTTACCTTTCCCCAATTTTCTTTTAACTTACCTTCATGGCTGGTGCTTTCCACTATGTTATCCCACCACAGCAAGTGTGTTTTTCTTAGCCTGAAAGTTACATAAGAAAGCAAAATGTCATAATGTACCTCATTTTCCAAAGCTCTTTAAAATGTTGCTGGGTGAGTGCAATGTTGATTTGTTGGTGGTGGTGTTTTAAAAAAGCTGCATTCTTTTTTTGAAATTAATCTTTAATGCAAACAAGGTAATTTATAAAGTATTGCCAGTAAAATTCTTAACTACATCAGGTTTTATGTATGAGTTTCCATCATGCTGAACTAAGAGTTTAATAATACAGCTGTCAGAGCAGCTAAAGTTAGCAGAACTTTAAAAGCTGTCTTTCAAAAAAAGGTGTCCTAAATCTTATGAAGGATAAAGCACAAAAACCAAATTTGATGGAAAATAATCCATAGATCTTTGGCCCTGGCCATTTACCTCCTTCTCCTCTAAATTGCTTCTAATAAATAAAATGGATGCATAAATGATGGGAGAAAGAAATTCTGTGTCTGCTACGCACTTCTGAAAGAAAAATTCCCGGTTCAGTTCAAGTGTTGGCCTATTACTCAAAGCCCCTTAATTGGGATGAACTTTAGTTCCCTTAAAGAATTTTATTTTTGCCTTCTCTTCTCCTTTCCACTTTGAGGGAGAAATTATGACCTTTGCCTGGGATATGTTTAATTTTACTCATATAAGAACTGTAGATGATGTAGCATAAATATTACTCCTTCACTAATAACCATGATCAGACAAATTCATCAAGAGTCATAGTGAGAGCAATTACATTAAAAATTAAACAGAGAGAGAATCATAGACTCATAGAATCAAAGAATCATTTAGGTTGGAAAAGACCTTTAAGATCATTGACTCCAACCATTAGTGTAGCACCGCCAAATTTACCACTAAACCACGTCTCTAAGCACCACATCAACATGTATTTTAACTACCTCTAGGGATGGTGACTCAATCACTTCCCTGGGCAGCTTGTTCCAGTACTTCACAGCCATTTCAGTGAAGAATTTTTTTCTGATATCCCACCTAAACCTCCCCTGACACAACTTGAGGCCATTTCCTCTTGTCCTGTCACTTGTTACTTGGGCGAAGAGACTGACCCCCACCTCACTACAACCTCCTTTCAGGCAGCTACAAATAACAGTCAGGTCTCCCCTGAGCTTCCTTTTCTCCAGACTAAACACCCCAGCTTCCTCAGCCTCTCGTCATCAGACTTGTGTTCCAGACCCTTCATTAGTTTCTTTGCCCTTCTCTGGACACACTCCAGCACCTCAATGTCTTTCCTGTAGTGAGAGGCCTGGAACTGGACACAGGATTCAAACTGTGGCCTCACCAGTGCTGAGTACAGGGGGATAGTCACTGCCCTGGTCCTGCTGGCCACACTATTGCTGATACAGACCAGGATGCCATTGGCCTTCTTGGCCACCTGGGCACACTCCTGGCTCGTGTTCAGCCAGCTGTTAACCAGCACTTCCAGGTCCTTTACTGCCAGGCAGCTTTCCAGCCACTCTGCCCCCAGCCTGCAGTGGTGCCTGGGGTTGCTGTGACCCAGGTGCAGAACCTGGAACTTGGCCTTGTGGAACCTCATACAATTTTGCTCATCCCGTTGATCCAGCCTGTCCAGATCCCTCTGCAGAACCTTCCTGCCCTCCTGCAGATCAACGCTCCCACTCAGCTTGGTGTCATCTGCAAACTGAGTGACAGGGCTCTCAATCCCTTCATCCAGATCATTGATAAAGATATTGAACAGGAGTAGCTCCAACACTGGTCCCCAGGGAATACCACTAGTGACCAGCTGCCAGCTGAATGTGAATCCGTCCACCACCACCACTCTCTGGGCTGGGCCATCCGACCAGTTTTTTGTCCAGGGAAGAGTTAACACATCCAAGCCATGAGCAGCCAGTTTCTCCAGGAGAATACTGTGGGAAATGTTGTCAAGGGCTTTACTAAAGTCCAGGTAGACACAACCACAGCCTTTCCCAGCAAACAAATTAAGTAGGAAAAATGTTTTTTCTTGAGGTGTTTGGTTACCCATAACTAAAGAGAATTAACCAAAATTTTTCAACTGCTTTCGAAAAAAAAAGAGGTTCTATATTTTGCCAGAATATATTCTATATGCAGAATAAAACTTACTTTCAGGTCAGCTTGATTTCAGTAAAAACATTAACCTGATTTCGCTTTCTGCTGTGTTGCGTCCAGTGCAGCTGACATACAAACAGCTCTTGCAGTGCTGAGGTCTGCAAGGAAGTACAGTGACCTCTTGTCAGACTCAGCACTGCTGTGAGTTGAGAGAGTTGTGATTGTTGTTGCTTTAGGTGGGCTGTGTACGCAGAGACTGTGACTTTTATAGTGTAGTGAGTGCAATGTTTACTGAGGGCTACACCACAGTCCATCCCACCTGGCCGGAAGGAGAAGATTCACTCTTTCTAATTGAACACTCTTAGAACTACTTATGAGCTACATCCTCCCAGGTGGATTAGTGTGAAGAGAAGTACAGTACATGAAGTCCTGAAACAATTTTTCTGTGCAGCTTTGTGTGTTATTCTCTTGGCTAGGACATGTGGCATCCACATGGAGTTCACACAGACTATACAGTCAAGATTGAATGTTTTCCCTTCCGTTGCACCACATGTGCTGATATACTTGAGTTCAATTGCCTTGTTCATCATTCACTAAAATTGCACTGAATACAGATGCCTAGCTAACTAATGAAATAAATAAGTAAAATCTGTTACATCTTAATTTATATTCTATTCACAGAATTACCCCTTTTGAGGATAGTTCAACACTTGGACACTTGGACTCTATGATCTTAGAGGTCTTTTCCAACCTTAATGATTCTAAGATTCTATGACATTTTGAAAGCTAGATGTTCAGATAACGTTAGTATGGCATTTAGTTTTGTACCAGATTCAGGCAGACAGGCTTTCTCAGATTGATTAATGTACTTAATAACAGTTAATTCTTTCGTCTCTATCTAAACTGGGGGTTTTGGCAGCTGTAATGCTTCTTAGAAACAGCCTTATTGCAGAAGTAAATTTTTAGTGATTTTCTTTTTAAATCATATTATTTTGATAAGAAGAGAAATATGAAACCAAATAATCTCACTGTGGCAAATTCTTGATGCTCATTTTTAGCAGGCAAAATCTTCCCATTAAATTTTTGAAGTAACTTGAGCACACTTATTTTAAGATATTTCTTAAAAAAGGTGGAGTCTAGCAGGATTTTACCTTCTTCTTACTTTTTCTCAATCCAGAGTTTACTATTTACATCAAAATTTGTGCTGGAATATATAGGACTCTCATAATTTTCTTTTTTCTCTCTGCTATTTTTTGCCTATTCACTAACTTCTTAATTTTATAAGTTCTAATATAGATTGGTTATTATTTTGGGAGCAGAATTATGAGCCTCCAAAGCACCGCCTCTGAGTCAGTCTGTGAAGGAGAAATTCATTCTATCTCCATGCACTGTAAATAAATTGTATGCTAAAGAGATATTTTTAAATATCATCATGTCTTTTTTATTTTATGCATCTTCATCTTTCCAAGCTCAATAAGTGAACTATTATGAGTCAGACTAAAAAAGAGAAAAAACAAATAAACACACAGAAGTACAGTATTACCTCTGTTTTCCAAATCATTAGTTATTTTAAATTAGATTATGACATTATAATCTCTCAGCTAATATTTAGTTTTCCCTTACCAATTTCCACTGTGAAGTACATTTAATATAGACCATATCTGGAGGGAATTTGAACAAGATTATTTTAGGTCCATAGTTCTGCAGAAACTATTGTCATCCACATTTAGCACTTTCTAGGTCAGCAATTAATCTTCCAGCCAAGTTCTAAATCAATCCTGATTCTTAAATCACTCTTAATTCTTGAATGATCATTTGACAGCAGTGATACTGAAATCACTGATCCTTCAAGCACCCTTGTCCTGCATACAGTCTAACAAAACTTCTGCCCCCAACCCAGTCACAGCTCTCAAAATCCCAGTCGACAGTGTCCCACAATCCCTCTCCAACAGCAGCCCTGCATCTGGGTCCCCACATCCTCTTCTTCCAATGCCCCACCTCAAAGCTTCTTTGCGAATTCCTTCAGCAATTTCAGAATGTTTCAGAAAGCAGCAGAATATCTCAGACAAAAGACAACGGACAAGCCATGGGAAAGCAAAAAGAAGCCTTCATTGTTCAGGGAAGGGAGGAAAGAGAGTGAATCCAATTTGAGCTGCTGAAGGATGTCTCACTAAACAGCAGATATTAAGAGAACTTTGCCAGGTCATAAGCCAGTAGGATAGGGATAGATCAGAAAAGCTCTCCCTCAGACACAAACTTTGTCTATTGTGAGATCCTGCTCTGGAAAAAATCCTATCCCTGATGCTAGAACTGAGGAGTTGATAACCGAAATATCCCTATAGCACCAAGAGTCTTTGAGAAGATCAACATGCTACAAAAAAATCCAGAAAACAATAACAAATCATTGTGCTTGCTCCAGGTAAAGTCCATTTGCTGTAGGCCAAAGCCCTGGGAGAGAAGAGCTTTGGCTTTACACCTGCCCATGAAAATACAAGCTTTGCAAATCCCTGAGTAGTGTGTCTGTCTCTTGGCTGACAGAAATGTAAGAGGTGAGGAGTGAAAGTAAAACTTCTGAAAGGCTGCTAGTCTGTACGTAAGTCTATTTACTGGCGTCTACGTCCTTTCTTCCAGAGGCAAAGAAGCAGATACATGACACCAGTTTTTCCACAGCTGGGTGGTTATTTTACACCCAGAGCTGAGTGGCAGCAAAGGATTAAGCTGTGACTCTGGTTCTTGATCAGCAATATCATGTGCTGCCATAGAGTTCAGTTGTATGTGTCCAAATCATTGCACTGAACCTAAAAAATGTACTGAATTAGAAAAATAAAGCACTGCCCGGAAAAAAAAAGCACCTCCCAAGATGAGCACATAAGGCTACACTGAAGCCTGCCACAATGCAAATTGAATATGATTCATTCAACATCGCCAGCCTGTCAAGGGAGGTGATTGTCCCACTCTGCTCTGCACTGATGCAGCCTCACCTTGAATATTGTGTGTGATTTTGGGCACCGCAATATAAGAAAGATATTAAAATATTAGAGAGCATCCAGAGGGGGGCAACAAAGATGGTGAAGGGCCTTCAGTGGAAGCCGTATGAGGAGTGGCTGAGGGCACTTGGTCTGTTCAGCCTCGTCTCAGTCTACAACTTCCTTGTGAGGGGAAGAAGAGGGGCAGACCCTGATCTCTTCTCTGTGGTAACTAGTGACAGGACCTGAGGGAATGGCCTGAAGTTGTGTGTATTGGGTTTGTGTGGCCAGGTTTTGGTAGTGGGGGTGCTATAGAGATGGCTTTTGTGAGAAGCTGCCAGAAGCTAGGCCAATTAGTAGGGGTGGTAACTCCTCTGTGATAACATATTTAAGAAGAAATTAAAAATTGTTTTTGCACAGATGTAGTTGTGGCCAGAGAAGAGCAGGGTGAGAATATGTGAGAGGAACAACTCTGCAGACCCATGCTGCAGCAGTTTGTGGAGTACTGTTGACCACGGGATGGACTCACGTCCAGCCAGGTTAGATATCAGACAGAGGTTCTTCACCCGGAGGGTGGCTGGGCACTGGAACAGGCTCCACAAGGAAGCGGTCACAGCACCAGCCTGACAAGAGTTCAAGAAGGGTTTGAACAGTACTCTAAGGCACACAATGTGACTCTTGGGGTGTCCTGTGCGGGGCTAAGAGTTGGACTTGATAGTTGTGGGTCCCTTCCAAATCAACTTATTCTGTGATTCTGTGTAGCATTAACCCACAATTACAATATTTTATTTCATTAGTATTTTTCCAATTATGCTTCTCATTATTTGTTTTGCCACCATTTTTTATCCCTGCTTCCCTCATCTCTCTGTGGTATCCATCCATCAGTGTTTTGTTTTATCATAATTACTCAGTTTTTGCTTTTCTGATATTTGGCCTGAAAGGCATATTTCATTTTCTCTTCACACAGCTTAATTTCCTTCCTCTCTAAATCTCTAAATTGCTGTGTAGAAAATACATTACATCAAATACATGCTGCTATAGAAGCTGAGAATAAATGGTTTGGCACCTGGTAGATGCTGAGTTGCCAAGTTACCACTCCAGATATCTGCAGTCTCATTTTGGAAATGCTAGTAGCATTCATCCTTTGCTCACATACACTAAAGAGTTATAGGAAATAAACAGAAATCATACTCAATAGAAAGTATTACAATATAAGAAGATGATATGAGAAAAAAAATTGATGAAAAATTCCTGAAATGGTTTTGTGAGACCTTTAAACCTCCTGAATAATTTTCTTCAATGCTAGTGTCCTTAATTAAATCCTCACCAGTTCTGCACTAACTCCAGGGTAAAATTACCATCCTTGATATTTTCATTGGGATTTCTAAGCTCTCCCATTCACCAATTTCAGTTCTCTTTGTAGAGAAGGAAAGGCTGAGAGAATTAGGTTTGTTCTGCCTGGAAAAGAGAAGGTTTCAGGGTGACCTAATCCCAGCCTTCCAATACCTGAAGGGAGCTTACAAGAAAGATGGACTTTTTACAAGATATGTAGTGACAGGACAAGGCAGGGTGGCTTCAAACTGAAAGAGAGGAGGTTTCCATTAGATATTAGGGAAATATTCTTTACTGTGAGGGTGGTGAGGCACTGGAACAGGTTGCCCAGAGAAGTTGTGGATGCTCCATCCCTGCAGGTGTTTAAGGCCAGGCTGAATGGAGCTCTGAGAAACCTGGTCCAGCGAAAGGTGTCCTTGCCACTGGCAGCAGGTTGAAAATAGATGATCTCTAATGTCCCTTTCAAACCAAAACATTCTATGATTCTATGATTCTGTTCTTTTTCAAGTGGCCCTTTCTGTATTTCCTGCTTGTAACACACCATTTATTCTGTCTTCCCCATCACTGTGTCCTCTTCCTCTTAGGCACACTGTTATTAGTGGTACCTCTCTGTATTAGTCCTAAAGTCAGGTAGTCAAAAATAATGACATTGATAATACTTTTCCTTGATCTATTTTTCTGGGATGGTCATGGGCACTGTGTGATGATTGAGATGGCAAATGTGTACAATACCAAAAAAATAGATTAACCTGTGCTTGACATCTCTTCTTGACTCAGTGGGTTTATGTTTTGTGTCACCTTTTCACATTAAAGTATGCTTTTGCTTGTACTTGCTCTTCATAAAGAGTCTAACAAATATGTTCTAGCCATTTAAATCTCATTGTGTTTG
Source organism: Ptilonorhynchus violaceus (assembly GCA_013397565.1). Taxonomy (NCBI): domain Eukaryota; kingdom Metazoa; phylum Chordata; class Aves; order Passeriformes; family Ptilonorhynchidae; genus Ptilonorhynchus; species Ptilonorhynchus violaceus. The sequence continues at coordinate 338,550 of VZRJ01005913.1, read as the reverse complement.
GCAACTTCCATACATTTCAGGGGTTTTTTTTTCCTGAAACTGATCTATCTGTGGTTGAAACTACGTATCAAGTTCCTTACCTGAGATGAGTAAATATAATCAAGACAATTAACTGAAACTCTTTAACCTTTTTTTAGATCTCTCTACTCCTCCTGTTATTTCACTCAGAAATTACTGTTTCGGAAATAGTTCGGAGCAACAACACTCACAAGTTGGGCATTATTTTATTTCTGAAGTTATTAATATTTGTTGTTAAACAGAAGCAACATTTTAAAATTTGCTGTTCCAGAAAATGATGTAATCAGAATGATGGCAATTGAAATGAGAATGTGGGTACAATAAGGAAATGTTTGGAAAGCACAAGAATAGAGAAATATTATTGTCAGTCTTGCAAGAAGTATTTGTTTCTGTATTTATATTGTCTTGGGTGGGATTTAAATTTGTATTTGACATTTGTTGTTTTTCCCAAGCAGCACTCTAACACCTTGACGTCATTTGTCTTGATTGTTTGAATGAATGATGGCAATAATTGTTCCTTTGGGCTTTTCCTGGACTGTTTTCTGTATGCATTTGCTTTGGTTTTGTTTGTTAAATTCTTGCTGTTCTCATTTGATCTTTAATTAGTTCAGTGTTCCCCTTTCCAGCCCAAGTTGCACAATGCTTTTTGAAGTAGCAAAAAAGTAGGTCAGGAGGGAATAATTCTGTTCTTCAGGAAATGGTGGAATTTTGATTCTTTTTTTCCATTATGAAATAGAATTAAAATGACCTATAAAACATATTTTCAAAACCATCATTAAAAACATTTGGAGGAATCATATTGCTTTGTTACAAAAAAGTCTAAACATTTTTTAATTAAAACTTTTTGAAAAAGACAGGATTTGTATTAAAATAGATGTTATTTTAAAATTAAGTTTGGAAATAAATGATTCAAAACTTCCACAAATGTCAAAATGGGACAAATCTCTACATGAAAAATGTGCCAAATTGTCCAGAATTTTCAAATATATTAGTTTCTTTTTCTTATTTTTTGATTGAGATTCAGTACTCTCCTCACCAGGGTAACTTTCAGGCAATACAAGGCAGCTATTTCAAAAAAGAAACACTACGACTTCCTTCTCTTAGAGAAACCTTTCTCCTTTCTCTTTGCATCCCACTCACCTGCTTCCCTCTTTTCTTCTGAACATCACCGAATAGCACCGCTGTCTTGTCTTTGCTCAAGTTTCTGGCAGCCTCTCAGCTAATAACTCATGTTCATGGCTGACATCAACCTACAGAGCTCTGACTCTTTTTAGTCAGCTTCACTTCAAGTTGGCTTTCTTGCCTACCTTTGAATTGGCAGCAACCGTTACGGCTTTGTCACAGCCAAAATGCAGAACTGTCCCCATCTGGAAGGCCTAATAGCCATGCTTTACACTACCCCACTTCTGGCATGTGACTTCCTTGGCTCCGGCTGGTCTTTTTCTGCCCTTGATCTCCATAATGTCCATTTGTTCTCCTTCTGTCAGGGCTTCAACAGGTCCATAGGTCTTTGACACATTTTATTCCCCCCACAGACCCATTTTGGTGAATACAAATTCAGCTGGTATCCTGATCCTGATGCACCCTACGTAGAATCCTTCTATCCAAATAAAAATATCAATCTTTTTTGGTTTGTCTCCCCATTTCTGTCAGTCCAATACATCAAAAATATTTTCCTTCCCAAGTTTTCTCTGTCACTGGGCTTTTTGCTAAGCACTACAATTTCTGCTCTACCAGTTTATAGTTAGGTACTGACTTTGATTCACTAAGCATGTGAAGCCCTACAGAAGTTTATAACTATGTCTTCCTGATGGTTTTCAACCAAGATTAGAAAGGACACATCTACCAGACACAAACATTCATCCAGTAATTCATCTTGCATTTTGATTTCTGATATGTCCTGAAATTGGGACAAACTAGAACTGCTTGAGAATTGGACAGGATAAGCATGAAAAAATTGGACTGGGATAAAGGACCCAAGGGGAAAGGGCAGGTTAAGGCATAATTCATCGATAGTCAGAGAAAGAAGCAAATAAAGTGTACCTCCTAGAGTGCATGCTCCCTGGAGTTTGACATGGAACCTACGATTCCTACTTGTCATGATTTTTGTCCACCATTAAACAACAATTTGGTCTTTTGGTGGTAAACTACTGTTGTTGCCAGTCACTTTAATTTCTCAAGAGACAGAAATTTACATGAATCTAAATACTGTTACTCTGCTGATGAAATACATGACATTCAGAGTCAACATAAGATGATGTTTTTCTTGTTACAGCCTGCCTAGGAATCACCAGAAGAAAGTTTGTCTACAGAGAAAATTTAAGTCAGGAGGCATATATCTCTTCAGGGAAATGGGTAAAGTAGAAAAGCAGATGAATGCGTAACTTTGTGCAGGCAGATGAAACATCATGTGAAAACACACTCATCTTAACACTTTAACCCCTCTCCAACCACAGCTGAACTCACTTGTACAAAGACTTTGCAAAGCACCCTTCAAGGGAAACAAATTAAAGAAAAACCCGTAGTATGTTCCAGTGGACATGAAATACCTGCTCTGGGGTTGAATTGGGTTTTATAATTAAGGTTACTGTCATATGCCATATTCCTACTTCATTTCTTGCAGATTCTCTGAGCAATTGCAGTACTGTATCAATTAGAAATGGCAAAATTGCACTTATGGGAAAGCTCCTGTGCCTGGAGTCTGAATTGCAGAAGTACTTAGCATGTGTGACTTGTGTTCATGCCAATGGAAGCTGTGCTTCATATTTTAAAAGTATGGATACTGCCTGCATATTTAAAGGAAAAATTTTGGGGCCAGTTTTGTTTCAAGTTAATTTTTATGTCTGTAGTGCAGATGTCTTATATTTACACGTAGAACACCAACAGCACACTCTCATCTCAGAAAGATCTTGAGAAGATTCATTCACTAATACACACCTGATTGAGTGAGAGGCCCCAGCTGAGAGCTTGTGAAGGAGATCCAAACCCAGCTACTACTGACATACTGACTTCAGTTACTCTGAGGGTGTTCAGAGCAAGCTCACAGGGCTTGAACACAATGATTCTTAAGTAATATTTGCCAAGGTTAAGCACAGTCTCTTTATGTCTTCACAATATGTTTTGAAAATTAAGTAAGCTCTAGAAATGATGGGGTGAACATAAAAATATTATATAACTAGTCATTAAATGGGTATTACCAACTTTGTGCACAGGAGGAGACATATTTTGTGGAAAAAACAGCATGTGAACATATCCTAATGTATATTTGAAAGAAAATTTATTATGGGTGATGAGGCATCCTTTTTTCTGACACTTCTTAACTGTCAAGTGTTTGACACTATAGTTGCAGTAGTGTTATTCTGATGTGAGTATGTGTGTGTAATTGAACTAATGAATATTCTGCACATACTCTTGATTTCTGTTGATTTCAGCTGATTTCTGACTGGTTCTTCTCATTAGTTTCTCACTAGTCCCCAGTACCTGATAATATGTTTTGCTCCAGTAATGCTGATTGCTCAGCCTAATTTCTAGTGAATAAAACCTGTAATATATTCAGTGCAGAGGAAGTATAGCACATTTCAAGTAGTCAGCACAGTCAGCTCAGGTCACTTCTTGTGCATTAGCAACAAAAGTTAAGCTCAGAAACTGTATTGTAGTTCAGAACCTCTGAAGCGTGAGAGACCATTCCCAGTGCTTTCTAGTGACACCTTTTGGTAATAAACCCACGGTCTGTGATCTGACTGAAAGCACAGAGTTGTTCCTCTCTTTTCTGTTGGCATATTTTTCCCAGCAATGCATCCATTTAAAAGCCCCTTTTAATGGCTGAAGAAGAAAACAAAAGAGAAAAATCAATGTGTAATTTAAATAAGAGTTGAACAGAGTATGCAGTAGCGATGCAAAGTATAAGCAATCAGGATAAACTCTGAAAGTAGCCCCTGTTTGTAGACTAGAATTAATTACCTTGTATCCCAACCAGGGTTACATCTGGCAAAGGTTGAACATGAAAGGTTATCTTTACATTTAAGACTTTAAGTTTCAGAAAAAAATTAAGTGATGATCTAGCCAAGGTCCACTGAAATACATGAGTCCAGGAGGTACACTGTTATAGTGATCACGTTGAAAAGTGAGGTTTGAAATAAAATGGTCCAAAGTCAGTTTTCAAGAAAAAATAGTCAGTATAGCAGCACTAAAATAAAATCCTTGCTTGGCCAGATAGCAATAAGTCTTATGTATGTCTGATTTAATAAAATACACATCTGTCCTTCAGTTGTACTCTGATTCTTGCAGTTTAATTCTCTTAATGTTAGCTGATGCAACACGATGGCTTGGAAGAAGGTGCACTGGATTAATGTTTTAGGAGACATTACTCATTTACATATTTGTTAACTCTTATGTCACTTGATTCATAGATATTTAAACCTATGAGGGACTATTGTGATCATCTAGACAGATTTCTTGCAGAACATGGGTTATAAAACCAGTAACTCACATCTCAAATCAGTAAACTCTGAGGTACATCTTTCAGAGCAAGTATCTTGTCATATTCTTTCTTCTCACTTTTATCTGTTACTGTTGCTTCCCTTTCTTGTTCCTCTGAAAAAATGTCGATTTTCATCCTACAACTCCTAGCAATCCATTTTCTTAAATCACTCACAAGCCCCAAATGCTGCTTATTAGATACTGCATATGCCAGTCATGGATATTTTTTAAGCACCTGCCCTCTGTACCAACTCTGACCTCTTACTGACATGGCAGTGATAATCTTGTTCCCGAGTTATACATGAAGACACACGTTACACATAAAGACTGTGATTCTGTGAGATAGTTTTTGTTAAATGTACAGGAGGCAGGAAGGCAGGTGTAGAGTTATCATGACCTGTCTTCTTCTAAGTGCTCTTATTACTGCCACAGCTACAGAAAGCTTGCCAAAGGAGGAGACCCCAGGGAGATAATGTTACAGAAGTCTTTATGTACCTTTCTGACTAGAACAGATGAATGGCTGACATCTTTTTGTGCAGACATGCAGGGGTATTACCAAGGAGGCAGGAAACATTGTCAATATAGACCAGAACTTGATGAGAATAGAAAATGGATCTGTCCCAACATTTCCCTGTGTGTCAGCACCTTCTAAGTCACCAGCAGCACCCAGTTTCTATGGAGATGTTTAATTGGGATACACAAATAATAATATAGAAATACATTTATCTTTAAATATAGAAGAGCCAGATCTGCTGGGAAAGAGAGAATAAACCTGGTGGGAAGTGGAGGAGACCCTTCAATTCTTCATTTTAAGGAAACGGTTGTCCATAGCCTTCCTTGGACCCATCTTGTCTCCTCTGTATCTTGAGGCCTGTCTCCTTCCTTTCTTTCCTCCCGAGGCCTAGTTTTTCATTGTCCTTTGCAGCACACAAGCCCCATCACTCCCCTCAGCAACAGCCACAGCAGAATCCCAATCTGTCCCAAGTTCCTGAAGAGTCGTTGCTCTGACTTCAGCCTCTGGACTTGCTCTGGGTAAGGTCCAGATCTGTCCTTCCTTCCTTCCAAAATATTCCACTGAAACCAAAGGCCAAGAGTTGAGATCAACACAGCAGCTTATCAAAATATGCAAGATATCCTTCTACATTAAGCACTGAAAAGTAATCCGAAGACTGGAGTAGCACAGCACCAGCCCTGTGATCTCTAAAGAGAGCTGTATAGAAAACTACTGTCCATCCCTTGAAGGAGGAATGTTCCATGTCCCCTTATCCTTGGTGCTACAGAACGAAGGAGAATACTGTTGAACCAAATACACCATAATATAAGTTAGTTCTTCATTGGAATGCTATATTTACTGTGTGCACTATATATGTGCCTATATATTTATTTAAATTATATGTATATGTGTACCATACCTGCTGTATGTACTACATTTGAAATTACTATATGATATTAATATGTACCAACTCTGACCTCTTCATATTGATTGATTTTTCATAGTTTGAACTATGTCCAAACCATTCTGGTCTTTCCCTTTTGTGTGTCAAATGGTGTTTGTAAGGTCCTAATGCATGCTCTGTGAGGAATGTAACAAGAACTACAGCTGCTTTCAACTATAGATGCACTGAGTAAAGGATGTGGAGCTGCACTTTTCTCTGACTGTTAGAGCACTGCAGTATTGCCAAGAGGAAAATGCAGGATTTATCCATGAAAAGCAAATGTTATAGCAGCAGAAGAAATTATGACAATGTGCATAATTAGCAAGAGGTACCTCTCACACTTTTGTCTCAATATTCTACACATAGGAAGACTTTATGATCCAGCCGTGCGTAACATCTGCAAATGGCACAACCCGTTCATATGGACAATGCTGGTACTGAATTTATTGTAAGCTGGGAGTGTTGAAGTGAACAACTTGAGGGATACAAGAAACTGCAGTAAGTGGTTTCCACCTTCTCTTCATTAGCAACTTTTTTTAACTTTTCTTGCAAGATGTTGTTTCATTACTTTGTAATTATTGAGAATTTTCATTAGATGACCTCAAAAATCTGAGACAGAACTTGCCTAAGTGAGGAGAACTGTATTTTATTTATTTATAAATTACAACTGAGACTGAGTTAACGGCCAAATCAGAGAAAAAGCAGAGAGTCAGACTCACTGGGTGTCCGGGCTGAGTGGCTGTTAGAATCGGATATAACCACCTGAGTGGAATTATTTTAAGGGGCTTGCTACTCATTTGACTTTTCTCATTTGAAGAAAATTCTCTCTTTTAGAAAGCTCTCTAAGGAGCTTTTTAAAACATGGTCCAAGTCAGCTTAGATAAAGGATGTTGATTTTAGAAGGAAAGAACTAAGGAAACTCATATTTAGGTGTTATTTTAGCCACCTTTAGAAGTAGTATTATACCACCTGAAACAGATTTACAAATCTGGGATCCAGTGCAGTGTTCATTGAAGCCAGTGGAGGTGCACTTAATAAATAGTGCATGTGGTCTCTACAGAGTCAAGTGCAACCTGCTATCTTACAGGAGTACTACCTTCTGAGCTGACAAATGTGAAACTAGAAGTTTTATCAAACTTAACCCTCATCTGTGATTAGATTCATCTTGCTTATAACATTGGGTTTTAATGACAAGATTCTGAGGTTAGACTTTAAGCTTAGTCCATTTTTCACTAAATTGCACCTAAAATAGTAAGATAGTAGACAAAATCAGAGATAAGGTGCTGAAGAATGCTGCATATATCCACAAAAATTATGTCTTCACAAAAAGGAAATTTCTGTGTATTAACGTAACCATGCAGCATATGCATGATGCTGTATTTTATGGATATATTTAAAAGCGAGATGAAAGACAGAAAATTGCCTTTCTGCAACTAAAAAAGAAATGCAGTTTACTGTTTACACACTATAAGACAGTTAATGACTCCAGAAACTTAATGATTCTGTTAAACCCAGTACACAATTATGGTACATCTAGAATTCCCTGACTTCTGCATTTTTTCAGCATGAAATACCACAAGATCTTTAAAGAGGGTTGAGGATTGAGAAACTTATTGTCTTGGAGAAGTTAATAAGCCTCCAAACCTATATAGGTGTGTCAATGCATGATGCAGGGCCTATATAAAGTGTGCAGGATCAGATGCTCTTAACCAGTGCACCCACTGGCAGGGGTAGGACTTTAAATTTGTGAGTATTTTCAAAGCAGAAATACATCTTTGGTATAACCAGGATATTACATTATTTTTCCCTCATACAAGAACACAAGCTTATGTTATACTTCAGTTGAACTCATTTGGAGGAGCAGAAAGTTGAAATTTGAAAGTTTTTCATTCAGACTATTTGTTGAATTTAACTGTGTTAAACTGATAGTCCTCTTGTTTCCACTCTGCTCTGCCTTTAAAAGCAAAGACAGCCACTGCTTCCTGCTTTGCTGTACCTGTCAGGGAGGTAGTAGTAGAAGTATGGTAGCTCTGCACGCAAAGTTACAACCTCTGATAATGTTGTAAGACTAGAACTTAAATGTTGATTTTATGGACCTGATCTTGAATATGAAAACAAAAACCTAGATTAATAATCTAGATTATTAACCCAATTGCTTTAGGTTTCAGATTCCCTATGCAGTGCAGTGGGCAGCATGGCAGCCCAGTAAATCATACTGAAATCACGCATCTGAGGAAAAGACAATGCCTAATAAAAGTCTTAAATGTCACCCCTTTCCAGATCTAAAGGTTAAAGATGAGTTCAAGTTGACAGCTCTGAGCACAGAGAACCAACATGTGTGTTACAAAACCACAGCCTAATTCAATTCTCATCTCACCTCCATTTAAAATCTTTCCATGTGTATTTATATGGTTACATGTGTATCCTACATTAAATTTAATGAGAGAACTATGTAGTTTGAAAATGACACTGTTGGTAACCCTGGAGTTCTTTATCAGCTTTTTTTAAATTTCTGAACTATCCCCTGAAGCCTGCTGTTTCTCAAGGGGCTGAAATCTTAACATTGATTTTAATCAAGCAATACTACTTCATCATTTCACAGAATTATTCCTGTTTTCACTAAGACAGATCCTTTTCAGAATAGTAATATTCAGACTCCATAGTTTAAATCCCGAGCTTACTAACTGTTAGAAAAAAAAATTCTAAATGTGTTTCTATGGAGACCTGATAGGAAGAAGATGCAATTTATAATCCAGGTAAGTGCAAATCTTTAGTTTTCAGATCTACATAAAAATGCCAGTTTGGATAAACTCTTTTATTATTAAATGTTATTTTATTCTTATCTGACATCCCGTTTTTCACATACAGAGGAATTTTATGTTTGAAAAATTGCAGACAACAAGAAGATGATACTACCAGAGATGTTAGGGTACATTTTTCAAACAAGTCAGGGACTTAGAAGTGTAGAAAGTGTCTAGGCTGCTCTGACTGCAGAAAATAAAAAGCATTACAATTTAAATTATATCATCCTGTTTTATTGACTCCTTGGCTATGCTGAACATCAATAATTCTTTTTCTTTAGCTTTTCCTCTTAAGTCACCCTGAATTTATCTTGGAGTTTTTCACAGAGAGCTTTACAAATCCCTCCCATAAAAGAGAGATCTATCAGTAGCATGGCCTCTACCCAGCATTGATGTGCCAAGACAATCTAGCTATATAAGAGAATCTAGCTATATAAGAGAATCTAGCTATATAAGTGTCTATACTCCAGACCTATTTATTCAGAATCTTCCATCAAGATACATCATTCTTTAGAGTTCATTTGAGGGGAGAAAATGCAGAGAGGAAAAAAATTATAATAAATATAAACAAAACAATAACTTATGGACCTTTGGTTGGACCCTTTAATTTGGTCCATTGCCAGCCTCCTTAATTTCCTTTATCTCTTGAGCTGACCCACTATTTGGGACAGAGCTCAACAGACCTATATGAGTTTTGGTTCAATTCTACTTGAAGAGTTAACTACACCATCAGATTGATTCAGCAATGCTATACAAAGTATGCATTTACCAGTTTACCTGTACCACCATGTGGAATGTTTTGCTGCCTAATACGCTATAACATTTCATTTTTCTATTTTTGGAATACCCTGTGGAATAGATGTGAGAGTAGTAACTCAATGTGCCTGGCATGGTGCAAAAGGAGAATTCTCACTGTGGGGTTGGCTGACTGCATGTCCCGGGCTCTGACTCTCTGCCCTCAGCAGATCTCCAACTCTGCCGTAAGTAAAACTGGCAGATATTACATAAGTTCTGCATTCTCTTATGCATCAAAAAGGAAAAGTATTTCTCTTGCTTGTACTGGACTTGTATGTTTGGCTTTTGTATTCAAAGCCTGTTTAGTTCTTGCTTTATTGTTTGATGTAAGTAAAGCAATCTTTTTAAAAAATAGTGAAAATTATATAATCTTATTTCACAAGGGGCAGAGAAGGGCAAAACAATTCCACAAAAGTACTTCTTTTTTGTGATAAAAGTCAGGATTCTGTCAAATATATACTGCTACTTATAGTCCAGTCTTTGCATCTAAGGTTATGAAATACATTGGATAAAGAAAAGTACAGAATGAAATTAATAAATTAATTCAAAGGAAAAAATTCCGTGTTTAGTACACGGAACCTTCATGTCTATAAAAAGATTTACAAGTCAACACTAAAGAAGGTGATTCTTTTATTAAAGAGTTTTATTTTGCCTTCATTGTTTTCAAAGGGTATTTGATTTCCAAGTTCTTAGATTTATAGAATCCATCATCATTCCTGCAGTGTGTGTCTTCTGATAAGGCTGTATTAAATATGTGCTACTACTGTATATGCCTCACAGAACTCTTCAGTCCATACTGGAACTCAGCAAATAGTCTCTTTTAGGGAAGGGATTTAAACTGTGCCCTTCAGGTAAAACGAAACACTTTGGACTAATTTTAAATGCTGTGGCATGGAGGTGAACCTGCTTGCACCCCAGAGCTTTGCCCCGGCAGAGGGCTGGAGACTGGCCATGTGGCTCTGTGCTGCCACAGGGCAGTGTTGCCGGTGAATTACAGCCCACAGGATTGCATCAGCTGTACCACTGCTTGGAACCCCAAAGTGAACTCTATAGTCTACCAAGACACAGTTCTCTTTTTGTTTTCTTTTATGCTCTTAAAATGACTTGCAGATGTGTTGGCAGTCACAGCTCTTGCTGAAGGCAGTTGAGATTGCAAGTGCTCATCTCAAAGTGATTAAAGATCAGATTTATGTAAAATGTAAATATTTCATAACATAGCTGTCAGCCCATTTTGAAGTGAAAACAAGTGTAGGAGCTGATTAAAATCTTTGGTTTGGTATTTAGAAGAGAACAACTCCTATACTCTTATAGGTATTTTTTTTGTTTGAGATCTATCATTTTAACTGTGTCTATTTGATAAGCTGTATGACTTAATCAATACAAGTGTTGAATTAGTTATGTGGCTGTTAGGCCAGGTACAGTTCTTTTGCCACATTAGCAAGAACTCAAAAATTATTGTCTTTTGGTTGAGGACTGTAGTCAGCCCAATGAGGCAGCACTTCTGCTGATGTGCTCTCATAAGTTTTTTCTGTGAAGCCACACAGGAATAGAACTGCTTCCTCTTCTCAGAAGAAAAAAGCTGTCCAGCATCTGTGTGGCTGAAACTACACACATTGCCTGTGTGCCTCCTGCCCACAGGCAATTTTTCCTCCCTACATTTATTTAGCCATAGGAAAATATGGTTGGGTCCCTTCTAGTCAGGTCAGACTACAGCTCTGAATAATGCTTTCCTGGGAAACCTCTCTTGTTCCAGGTATGCTAATAAAACTTGGGTTTAGGCATGTGTGCTTAGAAACTGGGGTGAGTATGTTGTCCTTGTCTTTAGACATCTGCTTTGCTGGACTTTGAAATTCCACTAGTCAGAGCAGTTTATCCTTGAGTAGTCTCATTAGCAGTCACTGAAGAGCATGTCACTTTGACATGTGAGGTGAGTTATGCTCTTCTATATTTTTATATATCCCTTTAATTTCTAGATCCTAGATTTTAGTATCTAAAGAACCGGGCATTTAAATACAGCATTTACTATCAAGCATGTAGTAAGTAATAGTAAGCATACTATTTTTATTTACATGAAGTAGACCTCACATATGGTAAGCTTCCCTGAAATATATGTCTGGAAAAACTTACTGTTTCTTGTAGGATTTAAAATTGCATTCACATTTGAAGGTTTGACCCTGCCTCCATTTAATCAATTTCTCGTATCTATTAGAAATATCTCTCTCTCAATCTTTGTACCATCCAAGCTAAAGCAGATAGCTCCTTATTTCTTATGTCTCTCTGTAGAATAAGAACAGTTTTCAGGACAGAATGTTTATTTGGATAGCATGTACTAAGAGGAAAACAAAAAAATCAGAATTCATAAACTTTCAGAAAGTACATAATTTAATTTAATTTGAACTAATTATCCCTAGAAAACAATTGTACTAATTTTATAGCATTTTCTATGGCTTTGTTTTCATTGTGACTAAACGTGGCTGTGATATAAATTGTCTCTCTTTTAATTTAAAAGAACATTACACTGTTCTGCAAAGGAACTGGATAAAGTTAGGGAGAGGACATATTTACTGTCTCAAATGAGTATTTTAAAATATTCAAATAAGTATTTTATATCTTCTTCAGCGAAACATCAAGCAAGCAGGGGGGAAAAGTCTTAGACAACTTATTAAAAGAAAAACCTTCAAAAGTAATATTTTATAAGGAAGATAGGTTCAAAGACAAGATTGGGTTCAAAGACAACATTGGGAATCTTGAATTTACTTCTTGCTCCAAATGTGGCTGTGTAGTTTAGTTGTTCAGCTTCTGTTTACATTCTGTATTGGTTAACCTGTCAGTATAAGAACCTTAAAATAGGCCAAAATATAATCAACTATTTCTTTTAGGCCACTTTACCTATTGAACATCAAGACAAGGGACCTAATTTAACTGAAAATCAGATTTCTCTGCTTCTATTTTCCCATTTCAAGAATAAATGGAATGGAAAATTACTAGAGATGTGGCTTTGAAAAATCAATTATTTGGATCACCTCAGTAAAAATTTGTTTGATTTTTCACAGTCAAATCCTGTGAAATCCTGAGAATATTACAGGTGCTATGTTTATAGTTTCTTCAGTCAATTTAGCATTTAATTTTTGGTTTTGGTTTTGTTTTGCTGTATTTTTTTGAGGGGAAGGTTGACATAGAACTTTTAGGCCATGTAGTCAAACACAATTATTCCTTAGGATTTCTGAGATTGCTTTTGGAAAAATAAATTTCTTGCTAGTGGGAAAATGAAATAATGGGCTGCAATGGTGTTTAGCATTTGTTTTATTTGTTTCCATTTCAATAGTACACTTAAAATATCAATGGTTTATTTTTTGTGTTAATCTTTGGTTGGTTTTTGGTGCTGGCTTGTGGTTTTTTCCCCTGGACCAGAAAAATCTTCTGTTTTCTAGTGCTGTTCTCTTTCATCTTGCTAATAAAAATCCCTTTCTTTTTTAGATGGCTACAATTTTCTTTCCTGTTACTAAAATTCCCAATTGCCTCAAACTCAACAATCAATTCTCTGTACATAAATGCACAGGAGTTTCAACAGAATACAAGAAACCATATCTTGTTTTTCTTTATATTCCTTATTCCAAGCCCAGGAATATCTAACTTTAGGGGAAGGTAAGGTGCAATCCATTGGTAAGGAAGTCCTGTATTCAGCTCTAGGGCCCCCCAGCATAAAAATATGGACCTGTTGGAGTAAGTCCAAAGAAGGGCCACGAAGATCATTGGAGCACCTCTCCAATGCAGACAGGCTGAAAGAGTTGTGGCTGTTCAGTTTGGCAAACAGAAGGCTTCAGGGAGACCTTATAGTGCCTTCCAGTACCTAAAGGAGACCTACAAGAGACCTGGAGAGAGACTTTTTACAAGGGCATGGGGTGACAAGACAATGCTTTAAATTGAAAGAGAATGGGTTTAGATTAGATATTTAGAGGAAATTAATTACTATGAGGGTGGTGAGGCACTGGAACAGGTTGTCCACAAAGGTTGCAATGCCCCATCCCTGGCAGTGTTCAGGGTCAGGTCGAATGGGGCCCTGTGCAGCCTGGTCTAGGGTGTGGCATCCCTGCCTGTGACAGAAGGTGGGGGTGGAACTGGATGATCTTCAAGGTCCTTTCCAACCCAAACCACTCTATGATTTTAAAAATCATATTGAAAGGAGTAGATGGAAGAGAAACAGATCACAGACAGTTTTGGCCATGATCTTGCCGGCTTGGATATTAAAAGAAGAACTGCAGTGGATATTAAAAGTCTTATGGACTTATATTTTCTTAGCATGAGTTGTTTGAAAATAATACAACTTTCAATAAAAGTGGTACTTTTTTATTATAACTTTAATGCTCACCTTCATTCTGGCTTTTATTGTAAATTTCAAGGAATGAAATGCCAAGCACATTCTTCAGTTAGTAGCAACTGATTCCTTGATGAGAAAATTCTGGGTGTTTAAAGCATCTGCCAAATATCTTCACCCTACTCTGTCTATTGCTAATACACTATTATTGGGTGTGTGCATGTGTGTAGGCATCTGTCTGTCTATTCAGATATAGATTACAGTGTATACCTTGGCATTTAAAATTTTATCACTCCATGTGTTTCACATGAAATCCAAGAAATTACATGCCTCAGAAAACTTCATAAAGAAGACGGATTTGCAATAAGACTGTTGTGACTTCTCCAGCATATCCAACAATTGACTACAACACTTAATTTTCTTCTTAGGTATTAAAATTACATTTCATACATTCCACACCATACCCATTCCTTTGACATTGGTAGAAATTATATGTGTTAATTCAGTGAGAGCAAATTTAAGGCTATGGTACTTAGAGGTAAAGATATAGTTTGGTAACAGAATTCACAACATGAAACCCAAGAAGCAGCCTGTATTATTTGTCCCATTTAGCCGATTATTTTGCTACACTACTAAGCCAAATAAGTGCATTTTTTTAGTTAGAAAACCACTCTCCTTCAGGTTTATTCTACTTTAAACTGGACGCATATTGGATTTTTTTTCTTTTCCCACTGTTAATTTGTACCCTAGGTTCTAGCATTCTAATCTGATGTATTCTAAGACAATTTAAGATTTCTAGTGACTATAGAGATTATACACTCCATATACCTAACAATATGGGTATGATTTTCAAGTATGGTCTGTAGGCAGCTAAAGCTAGGGGAATTCAGTCTGTTCATTCAAATGAATTCTGGATCAAGACCTTAACTCTTGGATAACAAAGAAGATAAGTAAGATTGCCGGCAAAATTCCCTCATCAATTTGTCATTAGTTTGTAGCTGGAGGACATAACTTTCTGGCTACATTCACACAGACAAATTGAAAGGTCAGCATTTGAAAGAACTGTTTTACCTGTGATTGCTTCACTGTGAAGTCTGTGACAGGACTATTTCCTATTCCAAATGTCTGCAAATCCTAAGTTTCCCAGGAAAAAGGCAATAACTAGTGAACATTGAAAGTTTACAGGGAGCTATTGTGTCTGGTATGTTCTTATGAAAGCCAGTTATGCTCAAGAAAAATTTTTCTTGTCCAAGGGAGGATGATTATAGATACATCTACAAGGATTTTAGCATATTTTTGACTGCTTACAAAATGGCTCTCTCCAGTTAAAGTGAGAGAGTTACACAGTGCTGTTAAAATGAAACATGCATGTATATCTCCTGACAACTTCATAAAATTTGAAGAACAATAGATTCTATTTGGTTTTTATTGATCAACAATCATGTGCCTTTGTATAGTTTAAGAAATCCTCTTTTTTAGAGTTTAATTCTTAAGGGAAAAATACCCCAACAAGCAAGCCAGATTTCCAGTTGACCTGCAGGTTTCTTTCTGTTCTTCTTATGCCTCCTGCCTCTTTACTTTAAAAAAAAAAAATCAGAGGATTAAACTCGGGATTTTTTTTGGTTTTTTGGGTTTTCTTGTAATTTGATTGAAATTCAGGCTTTTGTTCATATGCTTGCATATTAAAACATAATTTTTATCACCATTAGCTAAATGTGACAACAAGATTTTAGCTCATTTTTTAAGACCCTTTTTGATGACCTGATTATCCAATGCAACCATTACATTATAGTTTTCCTAAAAGCCTAGAACTGTGCATGAGAGATAAAAGGTTTGAATGTTGTAGTATGTCTGGATGAATGTCTTGTTACAAGAATAGCTACTGAAACACTTGTTCTAGTTTTTACACATTCACCTTGTTTCTGCAGCTATTCCCATAAATGGTGCAGCTGTCCCTGTCTCAGTCCCCTGATAACCTGACAATTTAAATGAACACAGAAGGTGCACGTGGAACAGAGAACATGAGTTGTGCATTCCAATTATGTTTGATAAAGTCACAAGAAAGCTGACTAGCTGAAAGATGTATTTTCCTACGCCCACTTTCTCATGACACGCAGCTGGCAACTGTGAGGTAGCATATGCCTCGTATGACACTGGATGTCTTTATTTATAGATGCGCAGAACAGGACAACCCAAACAGAGAGGAGACAGTTCACATAAGTAGTGTTACTATGCTGATAGTCCCTGCAAGAGGAAGGACTGTGCAATACACAAGAAGTTCAGGAGCCCTTTCAAGTTAGTGAGTAATTAAGGGAAAAGTTAACAAGCCTCAGGCAAATTAATGCATTTCAATTTTGACCATATGAACCGCAAAAGGCACCGAAAAATAGTAATATTTTAATGTAAGGGAAACAGAACTTGGGGTAAATTTGGGAAGCTCTTCCATTCACATGGAAAGTGATGTGTATGAGGTTTGAAAATCAAACTGAAGGACGATGTAAAAAAAAAAATTATGACACCTGAGGAGAACCCTGGACAGAGGGAGCAACAAAGCAACATCTCTTTTGACTTTGTAAGCAACAAAGCAGCCAGATATCTTTCTGAAAGGGAAACAAGTTTTTGAAGGTCATAAAATGAATCTTATTAAATTAATGTAATTTATCAACAGTGTTTATTTTTAGTATTTTTTTCCTGCTTTTTCTTTCATGCAGGATTAAGAATTGGGGTGAAAGGAAGATGTATAGGTAAGAGAGACACATAATGAACAAGTGCTCTTTCTGTGAACTCTGCAAAAAACTGTGAATCGCAACATATAAAATCATCACAGAACTAAACAATTTCCTGTCACTTTTGCACAGGCTGCATTGTTGACTGTTAAAAAAAGAAAACAGTTACAAACAAACAGCAATGTGATGAGAAAAATAGATCACTTACATCAGCAAGTTCTAAGTGCTATATACATTCTCCCAGTCAAATTTTGTAGTGTGAGGAAACTTACTTAGGCAAATCTCTATTTACCACAATGTTGGATTTAGAATAAGACAAAATTAAATGAAAGGAAAATAAGAGTTCACCTGAACAGATTCTTTCATTAGATATTCTTTTTCCTTTCTAATTCTTCCAGGTACATTGTCAACTTTTTCTTAAAGAAATAGGCACTCTGAGCTAAGCCTAGAAATGTACTCTTTCTTTGATGCTGGAGAACTACACCACCTATCACAGATTTGTATGTAGATACAAGCTATAGAAACAGGGAGGACATAATAATAAGAAAAAGTCAGCTCTATTTTGCAACCAGATTTTAGCATATAGAAAATTTAAAAGATTTTGAATCATGTGAAAAGATCACATCTTTCAATGGTGAACTTCTTTCTGTAATAGCATTGATGGTCAGAGATTTCATTCTGCATAGGAGATGGGGAATTGCTCAATTCCTCCTTGCTTTCTTAGGATTACACATAATTTCTTGAAATATTGAATATTGAAATCTCTAAATTTATAACTGAGGGCCTGTCATTGCCTGTAACTTCCAAGAAGATATGTTTCATGGGAGACCACCATGCTTCTTTACGTGGATGAGGGCCAGCAGTAGTCTTGCCCTTTAAAATGCTCTGGAACACTTCACACTTGTATCAATTGACATTAATCCTCTGTTTGTACAAGAAATATCTCAGCCATGTGGGAAACATTTACCGGCCCAAGCAGCAAAGAATTTGAAAATGCCATACCCAGTGTGTCAGTGACTGATGAGATTTATGTTAGGGGGAAGAAACACAGGCATTAAATCAAGAGATATTTATGCAAACTTCATTTTGCTGTATATTTGGCTTTGTTATGAAGTTATTCATAGGTACAATTTACTTAACCAGTGCTTTTTTGTCTGGCTTCTGTTTCAAAAATTCATCAAAAATTCATCATCTGGTCTGTTCAATAATATATACTTTAAAATGGAAAACAACAAACTATAAATGACATAGGAGGGAAAGAAAACACATGCTGCTATATATTAATTTTTAATGGATATGAATCATGAAGGTGCATGTAAAATAAATGGGAACACTGATTTGCAAGATAGCAAACAGAAAGAGTTAAAAGATGTTTCTCTTTCATAATTTCTGAACTTCTCTGTTACTGAAATTTACTGGAGAGAGGTACTTTTACTACACTCATCAGGAGTCTTAGTTTCAGATCATTCTACCGCCCTGCAAATTGTACTGCATTGCACAACTCCTTAGCTGGTATAAAGGGCCCTGATATCTGAGTCCATAAAAACTCCTGGGGGGAATCGGACCCTTGAAAGTCATTGCTTCTGAATTGGCAGCTGTAGCTTTGCTGTAGAGGACCAGTCCTGCATTTCCCACCTGGCCCTATGCGACATCACAGAAATGGTGAACGGATTTGGATACACTATGTAGTGTTGGTCTTTGTATACCCTCACTACCTGAAAGAAAAATCTGCTCTCAAACCAACACAAATGCTGCTGTGAGCTGTGAATGGGGTGGGTTCTCAGACTTGTATTTTTTGCATATGTATCTAGCAAGTATTGAGAAAGAGGAGACAGCACTGGGCAAACAGGGAAATGGGATTTTGAATAAGCCTTCTTGGATAACCTTTGATTCATCCTTACAGTAAAACTTTGTTCATGTCATTGTTAGTGACAAGAAGATGAGTGTAATCCTTGTGGGATTTATCTATTGGTGAGTCTTAATCACTCCTCCCTGCAGGCTAGTGAAGGGCTCATGTCAGCAGTCAGAGTGCAGACAGCAATGCTCACAAAAACTTCTTAAAGCCTTGCTGGCAGGAGTTCTTATTTTGATTTCAGTTACTGTCAAAAGCACCTGCGAAAACTGCAAAAGTCCCCAGGCATTTCTTGAAGTAATGAAGTGGAAGATTTCTCCCAGGGGAAGACGGACAAAGTTGGAGAGACACCTATTACCTTACATTAGCAGTGCCAGAGTCTCAGGAGAGCCCTATGCAGAGCTTTCCGCCCAGCCCCTGAAACTGCAGCAAGTAATTGCTCAGAAAGCCTTATAAAGTGGTGAGATGGACAGAAAGGCTCTTGGTGAAGGTAAACAGCGTTTGCAGGCTTGGAATAAATCAGATTATTCTAGTTTATGGATCCACAATTAAAAGATTTGCAGAGCCCATACATAAACATTTCTCAAAACATTCAAGTTCGATTGTGATGTGGAATCGAGAGCACATTTCCTGTAAGGTATTTGTCTAAGCTATTTCATAGTAACAAGCTTAAACGTGAGCTGTGAGTTGTCTTGGTGAAATCCAAGTGTGGTTGTCCTCCTTGCTGTTAAATACCAATATAAAGATGTGAGCTCCATGGTCTGAAGGAGTTCTAAGCTAACGTGTAAGCCTGGACCTGTCTCTGGTTTGGTTTCCTTCTTGCTTTCAGAGTCCAAGTCAGTATTTCTGCTGTTTCAGAGCCACTTCTTATATTGATTCCAGATGGAAGAGCTTATCACCCTTCTTCTTTTACCTCTTCCCTCAAATCTTTCTGAGGTGGCCTTAGGCTCTGAGGAGTTGTGAAACCTCCCTCTGGCCAATCAGACAAATGAATCCGATAATTTTAGCAGCATTTGTAAGTCATAAATTAGGTGAAGTTAATTGTCCATGGACAATTTTGAGTTTATCGTGGTCTGTTGTCAGAAAAGGTTGGGATTTACTGGATTAGAGAACAGAAATAATCAGAACTGCAATGAGAAATGTCATCCTGTTGAGGCTCAGCACAAAACTTCAGTATGGCTTTTTCTACAGGTCTCCTTTATATGCGGTTGCATAAGTGAACTAGTTTAAGTTGTTTATAGAACTGGAGTACAAAAAGTAGGGAGGTGATAGGAGAATGAAATATTTGAAGGTTTTAGGTGATAAAGAGGAGAAGTTATGTATTTTAGATAGCTAAATATACCTAAGTGACAGACATACTCTTGATGTAAAGTCAGTCCTCAAAGAGTTGTTTCTCCTCAGCATTATTAAGTGAGCTATTAGACTGACTTCAGGAAAAGTTACGAATACAGTGCTAAACAAGACTTCTTACTAGGAGCTTAAGAAACCTTTAATATTTGGCTCAGGAGTGTGGGGGGTTTTGCCATCTGTAGTATTTCTGGGCTGTTTGTTTTTTCTTTCTCTTCCTGGACCTTCTCTTGGAGTACTGGGGAAGTACTAGAAGCAGTTTCAAAGTTCAGACAAAGAAGAGCTTGTTCCTGAAGGGAAAATTGATCCTTTATGTTATGGGAGCAAAAATGTACATCAGTGTCCCCAACACTTTGAGGCTTCTTGTTTCTCCTTCCCCGTGCCTCTTATTGGGGTGGATTTTGGTAAATAGCAACAGTAATGAAAAAGAGTCCATCAGATTCTTAATTTGGTTCCTACATGAATTGGTCATTTTCTCATCTAAAACCAATTAATCTTCTGTCTTCCCTGGATGCCTGAAAATGACAGCCATTGTGGTTTGTAATCATTATTGCTATCTTATCCTATTGTTACCTTATTGTTATTGCTATCTTACATGCTCGTTTTCATTGATGTTTTATTTGTAGTGGCTACCCATAATGTGAGATTTGCAATTAAACAATACCAAATGCGTCAGTGTCTTCAAAAGAAAATGTAGCTGATAGCATGCTTCTTATTTGTGTGATAAGTATTTTTATTAGAATTAGATTGCAGATTCCTCCTTTCCACCATTCTCTTTAAAAAACCAGAATAATTATGGGTGAACACAAGACAAAATATTTCTTTATCTTCTATTGTAAGCTAATTGCTCACAACGGTAAAAAGAGATGATTTGCATGTTTACATAATGAAGTACAAATGAAGGCAGACTGAGTGCAAAAGGAGAGCAATCACAGCAGTGCACAGGGCTCCACATGCACATTAGGGTGGCTGGTGGACTTGTTAGGCTAAGTCAGAAAGCCGTGCAAATATCAGTGTACCAATGCAAGAGTCGAACTCTAGCTCTGCTTCAGTGATTATATTTACATTTTAAGAGGAATTTATTAGAGTA
Organism: Ptilonorhynchus violaceus; assembly: GCA_013397565.1. Lineage (NCBI taxonomy): Eukaryota > Metazoa > Chordata > Aves > Passeriformes > Ptilonorhynchidae > Ptilonorhynchus > Ptilonorhynchus violaceus. The sequence continues at coordinate 317,691 of VZRJ01005913.1, read as the reverse complement.
TAAAAATGAAAATACCCACAGATTGGCTGTACACAATTCATTGTAGGGGGCACAAAAATCCCTTTGTTTGGCTTTGTGTATGTAATCAGAGTAATTAATGAGCCTGACAATTTAATTCTGCGTAATCATATTCTTGTAAGCAACTCTAAAACTCCTCATTTATCAAATTCTGCAGGAGAAGCAGAAATGTTGCAAAAATAGGCACAAAAGAAAACCTGGGCTCCACTGGGTGCTGCGGCACCCAAACTTTCAAGAAAAAAAAAGCTGCATAAGTATGAAAAGCAGATTCTTCCATCTTTAAGCTAAAGTTTTTTCTGCTGCCCATGTGAAAGACTAGGAAGTAGATTGGACCCTTCCCGTGATTCAGATTACTGGTGAGCAAATATAGTGAAGAATAATAGCAGTTAGGGGATGTAATTGGATGCTGTGGCCAGTATCAGCCCCTATGAAAGGTGTATCTCTTTGGAGCCACCACTGCCCTTCCTGATGACACTTTTCCAGTTCAGAGATACCAAACATTGACCAGACACAAAGTCTAGAGAGTCTCTCTAACCATCATCCAGCTCCAGTTTTCTAAAGCACCCTCAAATAATTACAATTACTGTCATATTTTTATGAAAGTGACTTAAGCACTTTGAAGGTTAATTGTTAGTGGAAGACAGTGGGACATGTAGTCTAAAGAGGATTGATTAATGATCATTTATTATATCAGGTTTTTAAAAAGCTGCTTTATTTTGTACCTGACTATCCATAAGAACAAGTGCTGCACCACCCTTGGTACAAATCTTGTTGTTACCATGTGGCACCCTGATGCTATGCATTTCCTTTGAAGGCACAATATTAAGATTCAAGCCCAAAATTTATGAATTATCTATAATTAATTTTAGTTCTTACCAAAATTATCTATAGTATTCAGTTATCTTCCAAGGAATCAGGTATTAGGCATGCAGAGTTCACAAGAGAGATCTGGTCTGCTGTTATTTCCAACCTTATAAGGAGATGGAAAGTCACAGTCATAGAATATCCTGAGTTGGAAGGAACTCATGAACATCAAGTCCAACTCAGCACTGCACAGGACACCCCAAGAATCACACCACGTGCATGAGAGCATTTTCCAAATGCTTCTTGAACTCTCTCAGTATTGGTGCTGTGACCACTTCTCTGGGGATCCCTTTCCAGTGCTCAGCCACCCTTTGGATAAAGAATCTTTTCCTAATATCCAACTTAAATCTCCCCTGACACAGCTTCGGGCCATTCCCAAGTCCACATACTTCTACTCAGATCTGGTGTCTCTGCCACTTGTTAGTAGTGACTCTCAAATAAAGTGGCAGATTCTATGGCATTATAGATTTGAGGAAGATGTCACAAATTTCAGGCAGCATTGTTTGTTTGGAGTGACAGCCCTATGGGACCCTGGGGCAACCTATTATGACTCACTACTGTTTACAAGTGTTGGGGTTTTTCGGGGCTTTTTTGGTGGTTTTTTGTTTCTTGGTTTGGTTTGATTTTGTTTCCAAAAGAAGCATAGCACTAGTTTCATGCTTCTAGGACATTAAATCATACCAAATAGTCTTTGTCTTGCCTTTTATGTCTTTTTATTCACTTTTATCCTTGCTAAAGAGAAGTGCAAATATTTTAACAACCCAGAGGTTCTTATTGCAGATTTCTTTTAACCAGAAGCAATAAATGCTATTTTGTAATAAAATCATCCTAAATACAGATCATACTCTGACTCTGCATCCTTTCTATTTAAGATTTCTATTCTTCTGTCGTTTCATTCTCTGCCAGAACATTGCCTACACATTATAGAGGGTGTGCTTATCCAAGCTATGCATATTTTGCACTGAGATTCTAGGACCCAGCTTATCCACTCGGTGAATGTCAATGCATACCTGCACTTCACCCAGGAGTAAACTCAACTGAAGAGCCTGACAAGTTACTGCCTCTTGAGGTTCCATCCCTCTCTGTTCTATGTCAGTACCAGAACTCTTGGGTTTATGTGGACTCCAGTGATTTCATGCTTGTCTCCTGTTTAATGTAACACATTCCTCTCCATAGATCCTTATTCATTGCACAAATTATTACAATCCTGTAGGGACAGTGCTCAAACTGATCTATTCTTGCACTAGGCCTGTATGTGTAGCTTTGCTGCAGAAAGAGTTACTGTTGGACTTTGAAGTTAACAAGATTTCTAGGAACCAGCATATCATGCTGGATGAAATTTCAAAAGCTGAAAAGTATGAATTCTAGGACAAAAGCTTTTATTCAGAGGCAGGTGCATATAACTTCCAGAATGTGAGAAATCTTTGAGATTATAATCCCTAAGCATCTGGCTGTCCTTTTGCACGTTCCCCAAAATAAATAGAGAACACTTGCTCTATCAGTGGCTCTCACAAGTGTCAGAGGACTAAGCACATTTGCCTTCCCCTGGGGTTTGGCTGCCCGGACTCGGCATGAAGAGAGGAAATGGTGCCAGTGTCGAGCCTTGAACACTTTGAGAATGCTCTGCCAAGAAGCCTTGTGAGAGCTTTTTCTCCTTGTTTTCATCCCCCACCCCACTTTGTTCAGGAACTCCTTTTGAGCTATGGCACAGCCTTCTCTGTGGATGTTATCTCCCTTGCTCTGATTCTCTCTTGTGGTTTAATCCCAGCTGGCAACTAAACATGCAGCTTCTTGCTCTCTCCCTCTCCAATGGGATGGGGAAGAGAATCAGAAGGGTAAAAGTGAGAACACTTATGGGTGGAAATGAAGACAGTTTAATAGGCAAAGCAAAGCAAGGACTTTACTGCTTCCCATGGGGAGGCAGGTGTTCTGCCAATCCTAGGGAAGCAGGTTGTAATGGTTACTTGGGCAGACAAATACTATGGCTCTGAATGTTCCCACTTCCTTCTTCTTCCACCAGGTTTATAAGATAAGCATGACACTACCTGGCATGAAATATTCCTTTGGTCTGCTGGAGTTAGCTGTCCCAGCTGTGTCATAATAATTACTATGAAAAAAATTAATTATACCCCAGTCAAAACCAGCACAGCACCATGATTCACTGACTTGTCCCCAGACCTGCCTCATCACTGTGCACTTGCTGTATGATGACCAGACTATTGGATGACCTTGCTTACCATTCCAGACACACTCTCTATGCTCCGACACTGTGGGCCTGTTCCTCAATCCCTGCTCACTCTGCTTATGGAGCAGCACCTGCCTTTGCTGCTCCTTGACTATTAGAAAGAAAGACTATCCATGTGTACCCAAAGGGGACACCTGGGTTTGGAAAGTTCATACGTCATTTATTGTCCTTTGTTGCCCATCATAGTCCCTCTCAATCACCTCCAATTACTGACAGTGACCTGTAGGATCAAGATTTTCCGTTTATATAACTGAAGGTTTCCTGTACCATGTAGCATATGGGGATCCACACCATTTATACTGTAGTAAAATGCCTGTGACGCAGACTGTCTGAAAGCCACGGATGTGCTATTAACGAGTAGCATGAAAAGATGGATAGTCGGTAAGCTGGCATCATTTGCCTTCTCCATAACAAATCCCACAGCAGATTTGTAACTTCAAACTGGTTCTATAGTGGTAGAGGATCCGGGCTTCATGTTGGCACTGCTCCTGCCCTGGAGGGTGAAACCATGGGTGTGTGGTGTGAGCTCACACTATAGTGCAGATACCAGTTCCTCACCGGGACCTCTAATGCAGATTTTTTTATCTTGAAGCTCATTCTTTCTTGATAAACATCCCATGTCAGGGAGGTTGGTACTAGATGACCTTTAAGGTCCTTTCCACCCCACAGATTCTGTGATTCTATGACCAGCTTCAGTGACCAGCATCCAAACTGGAAGAGACTCATTCTTACTGCTGGTTTAAGACCTAGGGAGAGGACCATGGTGGAAAACTCTGAGATTTTGTTTAATCAGTTTATCACTACCTAAGTCCTAAAAATGTGTAGCTTCTAATTGTTTCATTCCTTGTGCATAAGAGTTAGTTCTTCAATCCTCACACATGCACAAACACTCACACACACTCACACAAACACACACACAGCTTGATCCCCTGCTCCAATTCTTCAGGGAATTATACAGTTAAAGTTCTGCCTGTGAGGAGTTGGACTAGGATGAAAAAGCAGAAATGTATTGTGTAGAGGTACCTGTCACAGACTTCTTTAAAATCTACTGTTTGGGAATATAATCAATGTACCTTTTTGGAGGAAGTGGGTTGGCTTCATTAGCAAAGAAAATAAAAAAGCTATCAGCATTGAATTTAGTTCTTGGAGTGTTGTGGCATCTATCACAAGTCTATTCATCCCACAATTTAAGTCCCATTCCCAAATCATTTTTTTCCTTCCTAGACTGGGTAGATAAAATGAAATGCTTTCTGTCATCATCAGAACTTGTTACTCCTTTCATAGCAGGACCATTCTAAAATGGAACATTTCTAGGAAAGTGCTACAGCCTGTTATGGTTTGGAAGAATTACTGTGGACTGTCTTTTTTTTTGTGATGCCTGCGAGTTAGAGGACAATGGCTTAGAGAACGAGGATTGGGAAATTGTGTTGTGGAAACAGTTGGTACTAAAAAAGGCACAATCAGTGAAGTAGGGAACAAACATCATAGCTGATTGTATCAAGAGCTGATGATAGATCTCAGTTCATCACATATTGTTGAAGTTCTGTAATTACACTGAAATAGTTGAGCAGTACTAGCATCTAGCTAGATCAGAAAATACTATTTCTTGTTCTCCTTGCACATATGTTAAATTTAATTCAAAACACTAAAACATTTTTTAAAAGATTAGCAGAGACTTTGGAGAAGCTCCATAATGGTTTTAACTAGTTAACTACGAAGACACATTTAATCAAAGTGCTATCTCAGGAAGACGAAAAATGCAACCAGGAGGAGGACACAATGTGTTCAGTTTCCATGGAAATTTACTCAAAGGAAAAGGAAAGGTAAGCACTTCTTCCATAGATGAGGCAGTAAAATATTCTTTAAAACATCATAAAGTCACCTACTCTGCTATAAAAAAAAATCAATGAAATGCAATAGCAATTTTCTAATTCTGTACCTATAAAAATAAGCAGTATAAAATTCTAGAGGCAAAAGAAGCAAGGGAAGAATTGAAAACTATACCTGTTAATAAGTTTGCTTAGTAACAGGCACAGTCTGCTGAGCGAACCAAAGCTGTCTTTACAAGAGCAAGTCCTATTTTTAGAGTGATCACTGTATTCTGCAAGCTCATCTATGACTTCACTGGTTAAATCAAAACATTATCTGGCCTAAGAAGAGTCAAAAACAGATGATGATTTTTATGACTACATCTACCAATATAAATGAGGGGTTTATGATGTTTTTATTGATAATCATTTTATGCTGGTGATATCTGGGTTTGTTTAAAAAATCCAGGAGTCCTTAATTTGAGAGTGGAAACAAGTGATCTTTTAGTAAAGGACACAATTGCTGCTTGAATATATAAACAAAAGGGGTCTTTTATTATTTTATTGTAATCAGTGGTATATGTATTGTTTGTATACTTAATATTGGTATTCATTTATCGATTTGTTTTGACTGTCTATTCGGGCTTTTTTGTTGCCTGTCTGGAGCCTGAAATAACCATAAGGGAGTCAGAATGAAGTCTTTTACAAACAAGGTCTGCATCAGCTCAGCTATTGGTCAGCATCATTCAGAAGTATAAATATCTTCTTAGTAAATTAAACAGTGTTAATCCAAATGCAAATGCTAAATTTCATAAGCATAAGCTGTAAGAGGTGATTAATAAAACTCAGTTAAATTTCAGTGAATCACCATCCTTCTGAAGTCACCTCTGCTGCCTGCTGGCTGTGCATTAAATTGCAAATCTAATAGACATCTGCCAATATCTTTTGTGGCATTGTCAGATTTTAAAGGTAAATTCATCTTATGAATACCTTGTTCAATGAAGGCCATATCATGAAATTTTGTCCCTTCTCTCATATCTTATTTTGTGAAGCAAACAGGTAATTCCTGGTGACTTTAAGTCCATGGTACAAGCAGTACTGGGATAAGCCTTCCTTCATTACTTCTTTTCATTACTGAAGCAAAGCAATCATTTATGCTCTATTTGCATTTCAACCTGATTTCCAACAAGGCTTACATCTGATAAATATCATAATTTCAGCTGTAAATGTTAACTCTTACTACTTCGTCAGCTAGAGGTTTGTTTTCCTCTCATTTTCCTTCATACAAATGGTAAGTCTTTCACATGGGGTAATGCTAACATAAATCCATAGTAAATAATTAGATCTATAATATTCTTGGAGAGATTTCGCATTTAAGTTAGCTGCACTGGAAGTATACAAAGTCCTGAGATTTATGTATTAATTATCTTTTGCTTTTAAGGTCTGATCCAGATTGCACTGAAGTTAATGTATATTTTATCATGCCAAGAGCAGTTGGCTTAAGCCTTTAGGGGTGAACTTATAAAAAATAAGTAAATTAAAACAAAAAAATTAAAGCATCATCTTGCTTTTGTATTAAAGTATTATCATATTAAGGATACAATTAGGCTTGATGAAACATTATGGGTTTGGCAGTCAAATGCAAGAACCATTTCAGAATAAGTGTTCTATTTAAAAGATGCACAAAATCATTGTTAGTCAAATAGTGCTTGGTCAAACCAAGAGTTGAGAGTTTGGCTAACTTAATTGTTGTTTACCTTTTGGAAGGCACTGGGACATGTGCTGTAACAGATCTCTGTCTACCTGAAAAATACTTTCATACAAACCTTTATAATCACACTTTGTGACTGGACCTTTTCTTCTAGACATACAGCAGTTACAGTGTTAAGAAGATAAAAATAATGAATATAATGTTGGCATGTGTATCACATAGTAGATTTAGTGAAAGCATGGAACATCTCTCATGCAATGACAAAATCCCATTTTATTTCATATCTTCCCCAATGCTGAAATAAACTGTTGTGCAATTGCATGGCATTTGGCAAGCAAGAAGTAAAATCCCTAAATGCAGAGGATGCCTTAGTTATGATGTTACAATTTTAGATCATCCAGAACTTGTGTGTCATATTTATTCCTGAAACGTTTCCTCTGAAAAACTAAACTGCCATTTTAATTACCTAATGCAAATTCCCCCCAAATCCAAAACAAAAAAAAAGTCAAAAAACCCCTAACCTCTCAGATGCAGATAATGAGAACAAATCAATAACACCATTGTAAAATAGTACTAGCTTCGGGAGACAGCTGCACGAGTAAATAGGTCCATTTGTTTTGAAATCCTTCCTGAACATCATGACTCATCTTCTGGTTCTATTTTGGGCTCTGTCGTATGTGTGTGTGGCTGAGGTCACACAAGCCAGTAATCCAAGCAACTGAAGCAGTGTGAGTTGTCAAAAAGAATAGTTTATTGCGTGGATTTGCTGTATAGAAATGTCTTTTCATGCTCTGCCTGTTCATAAAAGGATATGAGCAATAATCTGCCTTGTCTGCAATGACTAAAATCTTCTTATTCAGAATTAAAACAAGCTTCAAATTCCTTCTCTAGGTAATGTCAAATCTAACCCTTTATTTCCAGGGAAAACAGGTAAAAACAGTTTAAGATGGCTTTTCATTTTATGTGGACAGCAAGTTGGGAGGGGTCAGAGAAATAATAAATATTTAAAATAGAAATAAATTTCTAGGTTTAGATAGTAGCTTTTGCTGTAATAATGCCCTCAGGAGTCTAAAAATGTCACTTTTTACCCATTCATCTCTCTTTAGGAAAAGTCAGTTACGTATGCACTTGACGATAAGCATGATCATGAGTGCTTTTTTAGCTTGGGTGTCGAATTTGAGGGCTGCAAAGACTGCAGAACACTAATGTTCACTGGCTGGGACATCTGCACGGAGATGTCGAGCTGGGGCTTGTTCAGGGCACATGATGAGTCATCTGTGGCTGGCAGAGAGTGCTGCTCTTCAGGGTGAGCAAGCCGCCCGGGCCAGAGCCTTACCCTCTTGGAGGGAGCAGATGTGTCAGGAAAGGAGAGAGAGCAGACGCCCACCATTCACATAGAAAATGCTGTGTTTTCTCCAGCTTTTAAGATTTTCATTTGTTCGTTTTGAGAGCTGGGAATAGTGGTGTACTTTAATACAAGCCTCTGGATGAAATGATGATAGCTCTTAAAGTCAGTGAGAAGAATGAGGATCCGCTGGTTTCAACAGAGTACTGTCACTGTGCACTCATCTCTTCAAAGCTATCCTTGGGTTTAGAGTCGACAGTTTTGGAATTCCAGGAACAGTATTGTGTTACAAATAAACACAAAGAAAATAAAACCTGTGAACTGTACTATGCAGTAAAAATTCTGGGGCAGTTTATGTCTGCCTCAGATCCTAGCTTTCAAAGAAAACTTGCTTGGCAGCTTGGTTTGGTGGTTTTGTTGTTGATGATGATGATGATGTTTACCTATGTAAGTTTTCACTTTTTTTTTTTTTCATAGAACTCCAAAGCCTTTCACAGTATGGAGAGCTACTAAATTTTCTAGCTAAATTAGGATAGGGATAGGTGTTTCTCAAAACACTAAGATTTCGAGATCCATTAGGGGGCTTCATTGGACTCTGACAAAAAACTCATCTCTAGATTTAATTGTTTTCACCAGTGTCCTGGGAATAATGTCCAATGGGAAGAAAGTCACCTTACGGCTAGAAACAGCAGCTCCATCTGCTCTCTGACCTGTTAGGCTGTCTCACCATTTCTTCCAGGACTTGCTGTACTGGACATCCTGATCCTACCACAGCAAAGCTTTGAAAAAATAGAAATGATTGGCAATCAACAGTAAAATAACCACTATAAGCTTTATGAAGAGTTTTGAACACAAGGGCATCTGGACACATTGGAGTGAGCAGATAATGTAGACAAAACCACATTTTTTAAATATGCATAAAGTTCCTTATGTTTCTTTTTCTCTTATTGCATATAACCAGTATGCTTTAGGATGGATGGCTTTAAAACCCTGCAAGACCTTTCCAAACTCAATAATAAAGCAAGTGAAGAAACAGTGGTTATATTTTTCTAATCAACTGTCCAGAGAAGAAATATTTTCATTTCTTGAAAGAAAGCTGACATTTGCAGAAGATTTATGCTCCACATACGCTCCCATCTCTGCTACATACAAGTGAATGTATAAGTGCTGTGTCTTCCAAATTCTGCATATAGTAGAATAGTAGTATATGTCTCATATACTACTCTTACAAGGGACTGGTATCTAGAATACTTCTGGTAAGAAACTCATCAAGAAGTCTGAACAGACAGCAAAACCTGGTAAATTTTAATTAGAACAACATATGTTGTTATCAAACTAGAGGTACTAAACACACCCATATTCATTCATCTGGAGCAAAATTACCTCAGCAGCATACCCAGCAGCATTTTAAGTGAAATGTGCAAAGTATCTAAATGATTATTAAGTTACCTTCATTTGGTGGAAGTAGTACCAAGATTATATGCTAATGGAACAAGGACATTTCTCTAACATTAAATCAACTGGGTAACTCTTTTCACCTGTGGGAACTCATTGGCTTGTTTCTAGCTGATATGAAGATATACTCTAGGGAGAAGAGGTAACTTGCTATGATCCTCCAAGTCTTCACAGCAAAATGACCGGCTGGTTTCAGTATATCCTGGTTTAAAATAAATACATTATTTAATTAACTTAAAAAATCAGAAAGAATATACTTTTCCCAAGATACAAAAAAAAAGCAAAAATTACTGTGCCTAAATTCCATGTTTACCAGGCCTGAGATGTACAGACTGACTTGTGTCTATGGCACAGATATAAAAAGCTCTAATAAGATAAGCCAGTAGGATCTTCTGCTTTGGCATTTGGTGAGTTTTTTTGAATCCAGACCATAGTGCTTGCCTACATCATGGCAAAGCACTGGCATTTTAATTAATGCAAATCATAGACAAGTTGCAGCAGTTGACAATGTGCAATGGAAGCATAAACTGCTGTTGTTTATTGTTACCCTCTACTATGGAAATTTGGAAGCTGCAGTACAAAGGAATCTGCTGAATTCTATAAGAAAGTGAAAAAGTAGAGATTTTTGCAGAAATATTGGATATCAGTTAATAGGCTCATTTTTCTCTCAAGGGAGGATAGATTTTTCTTCTGTAAAGATTTTTTTTATTTCTTCATGGTGTGCAGAACCATAAATTGGATGCAAGGGACTTGGTTGGAATTTGCAAATGACTAAAGCCTTTTATTGTGTTTTATGCACTTGTCAAACTAGAATGGCTACTGTAACTGAAGTAATATAGTAGTCATTTTCTAAGCAATTTGATTTAGGGAAATCTAATGTCTGATGAGAACTTATTACAGGATTAAGCATTAATATTATTTCCTGCTCTTTTCTTTTTTAGTACCTCCCTTCAAACACAAAGTTCATTGACATTCTCCCAGTCATGCTCAAGGTTATTAATTACGTGATCATTACTGCCTACCTTCAACTCACTTTTGGGGAATTTCCAGTCTCAGACAGTTACAGTGTTTGGAAAGTCCTTCAACAATTTTAAAGTTTTGCAAAAATATATAATACTTGCTTCTTCAGGCCTGTCCAAAGCTCTGGGTGCTATCGAGACACCGTGTCTCTGCCACCGTCACCCCACATGAGGAGCTGCAGTGGTAACCCCAACAGCACAGCTGTACCTTTCTTCCATGGCACTGATGGCAAGTGAAGTTTCTAAGTTTGCCTTGGGCCTCCACACCACTCTTATTCTTTTGATGTGTGACTTTTATCCCAATACACTTAAAGCTATTACTGGAGATGGGTTTGTGCTAAAAATAAGGACCATTGAACCCAAATGTGCCAGAACTCTATAGGTTTGATTTGCAGGGAACAGGCCTTTCTGCACTGCCAACCTTGTGATTTTAAGATGAAGTCTCCTGACATTTGCTGTTTAAGTAAACGACCTGTCTCTTGAAGATTGGTGATTGTAAGACTGTCTGCTTTCATTTAGGTGAAATGTCTAGGCCTTTAGCTGCCTGGCAAAGTTTGAAAAGTTATTCTGAGTTCACTTTATGTTTTCGCAAACAAAGAGAGAAGCCTTCAAATTAAAAAGTAATTTAGGCTTCTGGGTTTTTTTCTTATTAAGAAAAGGAAATCTTATTTTTTCTCTAATAAGATTGCTTTTTGTCTGGTGGAGTTTAGGGATCTCTTTTGAGACTATGGATTTCTTATTCTCATTTTATATTGTGGCACATTTTCTAAATACAGATCTTTTGCACTTGGCAAAAGAACACATTGCCTCTACTGTAATTTTTGTCACTGTGGTCTGTGAAACAACAGTGACAACTGCTGAAAATTTCTTTGAAGATCTCTTAGATTACTACTTCTTATTAAGTCAGGCTGTAAATTATAAGAATTAGCATGAAATGTGGATTAACCAGCTGACGCAGGCATCCCTTGGTGAAAATCAATGACATTAGATTTCTCAGAAACTGAATGAAATGAAAATTCATTGGGTTTTTCAGATGAGTCTTTTGCTCTTGACCAAAAATACCCCATCAATAATGATGTGAGTAGTTTTAAGCATAAAGAAACTAGGGTACAGCTGTCTGACAGGAAAAAACAGTATGGTCATGGAAAGAAAGGAAACCTGTGAAAATTCAAGTAGTTTTCTTCAGCAATATCAATTTCAGAGGGCTGATTAAGACTGAGAAGTTAGAACTCTTGGTGCTGACACAACGCAAAGAGACACTGCCATATTGTAATAAAATAATTTTCTGCTCCAAGGAAAACAGATTTTTTAGTGGAGCTGTTTTACTACTTCACAGAAATAAAGCAGTGGGAAGTGCAAGATGCTGCACTATATATACACCCTTCAGCTATAGTAACTTTTGGCAGATTCCCTGTAATAATTTTCTACAATTTCCCTCATCCTAATCACTAAAGTTTGAATGCCACAAGTAGGTGGCAGATGCCTCTTGGATGGGGAAAGGGGCAGAAAGGGCCCTTTTAAAGAGGTCAAAGACGGAAAAGTTCAAGTTTGAATGGGAATTCCTCTCTCAGAGTTACCAACCAGCAAGAAGTTATTATTGAAGAATGCCTGTGTGTTTGACTCTGCAGACTAATCCTTAGGGCAACTAATTTATAGAGAAAAGACCTTGTTTAAGATGCCTGCTCCATGGGTATATGTGAATGTATAATGCTATCTCTTAATTTTAAAAATATTTATTATATTTCTAAAACGACCAAACCAGACAGAAGCAGGTTTCCCCCTTTCATATGAGTTCCTTATTCCTAGGTTACAAGCCGGGATATTTCTTCTTTGATATCCTTTTAACCTTTTAACACTTAAGTTTTAGAATATAGCTCAGATTTTTTGTGGGTCACAATCTTACATTTGAGTTGATAATATTCCTTCTGTTTCAAACCAACGCTGAGGCTTTATCTCTTCCAGTGCTTTGTCCCAGCTCCAGTCAGCATGTCATGGCAAAGCTTGCCTTGTATTGGCAACAAGTCCACACTGCTAAAGGGTAGCAAGGGGACTATTCTGTTTCAACCACTGTCATTCTAAGCTTTCCCCGAATTTCCTTGGCTCCCTGCAGGCTCCAGGAACAGCAGGGTTTCTCAACCTCACCAGTAGCTGGCTGCCACTTCATAATACCAAGAAGGGTGTTCAAACAGTATATTCAGCAAGTACAAACAGCCTCATTTCAGTATTAAATTACTGCTAGCTGGTAGCTGGACAGTAACCAAGCCATGGCAATGCAGGAAAGACAAAGACTTAACACTTCATGATTTTCTCCTGCATCTTGCCAGATATTTTTCTTTTTTTAAAAAAATCATTAAGGAAGTGTATGATGCAATACAATGTAATCTAAACACTTCTTCCTCATAAAGTTTCGGTCTTCTCCAATGGCCCCATAACCACTCTTTTGAACTCAGCAGACTCTTTGTTGAAGCAGCAGAAGTATATGCAGATTTTATAGCCTAAGTGTAACAGTGTTTGTCATGTACTAGTAAATCACTTAGAAATGTTTTTTTCATAAGCCTCCTGTCTTGGAGTGCAGAGGGTTTTAGCATTTGGATAAGGTGTGTCAGTAGGCTTTGTGTGTCAAACCTATGTTCTTATTCCATTAAAAATCAAAATACATTCGAGGTTCTCCTCTTTTCATTTCATAATTATTTTCACCTTTTTATTTTGTATATTTTTCCTCATATTTCCTGAGTGTTTTCCCGTGTGTCCTATTCATCTTCCTCTTTTTCACCTCCCTTTCCTGTGTAGTTCAAGTTTTGATTATCTAATAAGACTTGTTCTCACAGTGGACTTAAGCTGGAATTGGAATTTTCTCACTTCTCGGAAATAGAAAATGGCCAGGAAGCATACACACTACCTGTGACCAGAAAATAATTGAAATGTAAGAGATGTAAATCTGGAGATAGGACACTCCAGGGTGTCCTTACAGGTGGTGCTAAAAGACCACATCTAAGGCAAACTCTCATTGCACCACTGAGACGAAAACATTGAAACATTAACTTTCAAAAAACATGGACCACGGGAAAGGAAATATTTTGTGAATGAAACAGTAAATATAAAGAGTGTATTGATGGAAATGTGAAGAGGGGGAAAAGAGGGAGAATAATGACATGCTTCATGAAAAAATCTCAAATGTCCTTCTGGAGAGGGTCTTCACCTGGGGCATCTCACCATCACTGCACTTTCATCCTCTTTCCCCAGCCACCTTTTTCTTGCTCAGTCTGGATGCAATATTGTGGAGAAATAAGAAACAAATTCTGATCACCATTCCAGAACAACAGGTTCACCAAAAAATTCAAGGGAAAATTATGAGGGAGGAAAAGAAAGAAGTAGCTTGTGATATAAAAGGAACTGAGATACAAAGAGACAAGAAATATCAGCATTCCTTACTGTTAATGAACAGTGAGCAGTGGGCTGATTTAAGACAACTATTTTTCTAAAGTCACTTTTACAACTGGAAGGTGACTGCTATATATGAATCTACACCTACATTTAAAATATGCTGGTAATCCTGCAACACACATACAATGAAGTTGTTTCACCATTTCAATAAAAAAGAGGGTGGCTTTAGTAAATGGAGAAAGTGTCCCAATATCTTTGTCTCAGCTGATCCTTTTGCTCAACTTTGTGATCAGTGCACAGGCACTGATCCCTGTGCTATAACCAGAAAATAGTACTTTTATATTTGGCTTATTTGCTCCTTTATTTTCAAAAAAGTTCCTAGTGTACTCTGCATGAATAGATGTGAGAGCTATGGAAAAATGAAAAGTTTGTCCAACAGAAATCATAAATACTAAATTCTGCAGCAAGCAGCCACTAATTCTAACATTTGAAAAAAAAACCATATTGGTAATGAAAGGTGCTATTTTCTTCCACAAAGCCAGGTGCTTGTTACTTACAGACCTGATGCTGAATTGGCATAAAACTTCATTAAGTGATATTTTTTTAAAACTCCTGGAGGAACTGAGGAGCGAAGGTGACTACAATATAAAGTGTTCACAAGGACTGGAAAAGTGAACAGCTCGCAGAAGACCCTGCAGCAATACCAGCATTGCCTTTGTAACCCAGGAGAGACAGTGCCACTGGGGAGATCATTATGCAGGGGTTATCATTCAAAAGCTTCACAACACCATATAAAGAAGTAGCAAAACAAAACTATGGCAGAGACAGATATCTAGGACCTCAGCACAGCTGACATTGCCTCAGAAATAGGTAATCCTTGCTTTACCAATCCCCTAAGAGATCAATTATGGAATTCTTTTGAATAATAAAACATAAGTAAAATTTCAGTCTCAGCTGCTACGTTACCTTATATTTAAATTCAGTCCTCAGAAAGCCTAGCTTATGGCAGAGGTAGTGGGGCACAGAGGGTCAGAGAAATTTATAGCCTACAGTTTATAATTTATATATAGTGTATAGTGCTCTAGCTTGGCATGAATAACGTAGGTACCTTGCACAGAAATGCTTTAAAAATCTTCTGGTTACAGTGACTGTGGTGTTCCTGGTTAAGGGCACATAATTTCCATCCCGTCATTTTTAGATGATCTAACTATGCTGCTGCAGAGACACTAACTCTGGGGGGCAGTTTGGCATAGGGAACCCCAGGCTGGCAATGGCTTTCAGGCTACTCCCCACTTCCCACCGAGACAGTGGCTGGTGCTCCCCAGTGCCCACAGCTCACTGCTGCCCAGGGCCACCTGGCATGGGCTACAGCAGCACCACATCACCCAAACTGGAGTTACCCTTGGAAAGGAACATTTCCACATGAAATGCTGCTCTAGAATAGGATTTTGATCAGTGCAATTTCTTTGTAGCCCATACATTTGCATATTTTTAACCTCCCACAACAAGAAGTCCTTTTTCTGCAGGACTTCCAGATTTCTGGTTCTACCTCCAGAAGTTTTTCCCCATTGGTTAGTGCTGGAGTATGCTGATTGTTCATTTAACAGTGCGGCAGCACCTGAGGAATGAGACAGCACTTTCTGCATACCTTGACACATGGAGCTTTTCCCTCACTCTGCTGTGCTAGGATATTAACGTGGCGTGTGGTCTTTCTGACTATGTTTGCAAGCAATGTATGTAGAAGCAGCTTCTGTGCCATGAAGTAAATTTAGAGTGAAAAAGTTGCAATACGAATACACAGCTTGTTTTCCAGAATATACCTCCTTCTTGCTGTGAAATCCCTTTGCAGAATGGCCAGGCTTGCACATAGTTGCTAGAAGAAAAATGTGTACCATTGCAAGTTTGCATTTTCTTTGTTTGGATTTTTTTTGAAAAAGAGAGTTTATATTTACTTCGACAGAAGAGAGCTAACACTGTGAGGCACAAGAACTGTGGCCCTACAGCAGCTGGGCTGGGAGGCCAGTGTGATGGCACAGCAAGGGCTCCTTGCCCCAAATCCATGGGTGCCTGGACTCCAGCTCATGCCCAGGCACCTGGAAATCTCACAGCAATCCTTCAGAGACAGGGCATGGGATTACCTTTTTTTCTCTGAAATTCAAAACTGCAGCTACTAAGTTAATCACCATAAATCTCATAAAGGTTTACAGAAATATTCTAGATGAAGTATAGATGCATGTGGAGGAGTTGCATTAAAAGGCAATTTGAATATTTAGATCTCTTTTATTAGTAATGCTTAACCAAAACACTGTTTGGAGAGTGAGATAAATAAAGCAAGTCAGATCATGCAGAATACCATGATGGTATTTGAAAGGTTAACTTTCAGTAGTGAGACTGTCAGAAACATCTCAGCCAGAACTGACAGTTTTATAGCATCCTAGAAAATATACCTTTACTTTGCTCAGCAGCACTTCAGAGCCTGCATATATCAATTGTCCCAGAAGGAAAATGTGAACATTATTGTTTTGTCTAAACAAAACAAGTCTGTTCCAATAAACTTTCTGTCCAAAATTAATTGGACTAAAATAACATGTCAAAATCAATGTTTGCTTATTATCAGTCTGATGTTCACTTGTTTTTGTTTGGGTCTATACTCTGGCAAACATTTTTAGAATGTGGAGTCCTTTTGAAGTTCCGTGGTTTTGGAGCTTATAGATAAATTTAGTAATATAAAAATACATGTGATTTATGACCAGTACTTGAAATAATACTTCAAAAGTATTGGTAAAGGTCAAATTCTTATATGCCCCTATTCCATCTTGTTTTCTATGGAAAATGTCAGTACATGTTGCTGAAGTCCCAGTGTGGTATATATGAGTCCACTTGTGTCATTGCACAGATCTTTCAAACTTATTACTGACCAAATAATTTTTCTGGAGGTCACTGTGGTTTATGAGGTAGCTATGCCAATTCCAACCAACAGATATTAAGCTCAACACAGTGCAAGGCATTTTCTTTTGCATTACAGCTAAAATCTCATCACCACCTCTATCCAAAAGAAATATGAGCTTTTAACAGCTTTGAGGCAAAACCTCATAATAATAACTGTTTTATGTAGCATTTTTCATTTCAGGATCTCACAAAGCACTTTGATTCATGGAATTGCTTGTAAGCCAAGAGAAATCATGATTTTGGTCTTCTGCAAAACACAGACCTGTAGTTCTTCTACAGTGCCTTGTAACTTGGAACCACAGTAGTAACCTTGAGAGACCCCCATCAGGCGGGTTGCAGCAGACTTATTTTGAAAAGAAGGAAATTGTGATATTCAGTTAACTGGCTGACTCTCAGAACACACAGTAAGAAGTGGCAGTTCTCAAAATAAATTGAGATTAATCTAGGAATTACTTGTTTTACCAGCTGCAAAATGCTAGCTATTTTCAGACATGCATTTCATAGCGGAAAAACAAGCTTTGAGCACAGTCCCCCCTTCTTTAAGTCTCAAGAACTTGTGTAAACAGAATTAACTGTCTTTAATTGAAAGTGTAAGAGAAGTGATAGACACATGTGCTGTTAATAATTTTGGGGTTTCATTATGGTATTTGGTGTCACAATGTAACATAGAGGAGGTCTAGTTTCTCTTCCTCACTCACCATTAACAAGCCCGGTGGTGACGCAAACAAGTGGTGAGAAACGGTTTAAGGAGATTTTATTACATTTCTTTGCCATGAAAACATCATGAAATAGTAGTAAAAGAGAAGTAAATCAAAAGGCAGCAAAAGAAAGTGGAGATTCAACATTATTTATTTTCCATGCTGGTAAAGGAGACTTGCTATTGTTTTCATGATGCACTAATGAGCAGAACTGTGTGGATAAATAATGGAGCAATTCAAACAGAATAGCAGGTACAAAGGGGTATTCCTTTAAAAAGTTTCTAGTGGGAATGATTAAATTATAAGGTTTATTTTTATTTACAACGGTGGTTTTCTGAGATGCAGTGCAACATATGCTGTTCAAAGTTATTATCAAATTAACACAGTTAACAGGTCCAATTTATGGCTAAACTTCAAGTTACTGGATTGATTTCTAGCTATGGGAAACAATAATATTAACATCAGCTCAAGCTGCATGTAAGTTTTTCAGACTTGCTTTAAGATGCTAGGTCTAATACCTATATAAAATGTATAATAACTCCAACTCTGCCAAATTGTTATTGTAAGTGTTTATTTATAAGTTTCCATACAGTCTTTCTAAAAGAGTTGCATGGATGGGTTTTTTAGCAGGATTCCTTAAATCTACTTTCTATTTGTAAAGTTTATTTTTGGTGTTGTTACTTTATGAAATCACAGGATTTTAAAAATACCTGAAGCCAGCGATAATTCTAGGGCTTGTAGGGAACATAATTCCCTATAGAAAAGTTTTCACTCTTTGGGAACAACTGTTGTTTCATAAATATGGACTTGGTTTTCTTCTTTAAATTGGTATCAAAATGATTCAATTAATTATGAAAGATAATTTCTTTCTCTAGGAGTACAATATAGTCTTATATCTATTTAGAAACATGAGAAGTGTTTGCTACACTTTGAGTCAGGTCCTGGGTGTTGACTGAAAGACTCCATCCTGTTAAAGGATGTCTTTCATTGTAGATCTAAGTAGAAGAAAGGGCTGTTCATACAGGGTCACCTTGTTGTTTAGCTGGTTTCTCATGATTCTGTAAGAGAGAGACTTTTCCAGCTTTACTGAAAAAGCCAAGGAAGCAAAATAAAATTACCCATTTCTTCACATTGCACACTTAGAGCCACTTGAGATCAGTCTGCTGTCTTTTATCATGGCAATATATATTGTTGCACACTCCACCCCAGGAAGCTGTTAGGATTTATCATCTGAATGGTAGAAATAATGAATAACTTTCTTTTCCTCTCAATGACATTTTTTTCAAGATGATTCTATGCTATGTTCAAGCTAAAGTACTGCCATCTTTGATTTTTAAGACAAAGAGATTCCTGATTTTGCATGGATTCAATGATGTTAGGATACTTGGGAAATTGTAGTTAACTCTGATTTTTTTTTCCAGAGTTTAAGTGTTCAGATTTTTCTTAGTTAGTGCTGTATTGATTTTAGCTTCTAAGTGACCTATGATTATGGGCTTATATTCTAACACTGGGGGGAGGAAAGACTTTCTCTGTATCAATTTTCTTTTTACTCTAATGGCTAGGAAACCATGAAAACTTGAGATAAGCTGTGACAGTGAGATTTCAAGGACAAAATGTTGTCCTCAAAACATTCGGTTTAAGTATGAGATGCAACATAGCAACATGACTTCAAACTACTGAAGTCTTTCATTTAGAGTCTACATTCACTGGTAGTACTTTTAGAAACCAACAGACATGCTAAAAACAATGAAGGGTTTAATTTCAGCACTGCAGAAATGTATACTGGAAACTATTTACTCCAGGTAACATGGTAAAGTTTACTTTGAGCACCTGAAAAAAAGAAAATAATTTGAAGTGTGCCTTTGTGGCTTACTGTGGCTATAAAATGACAAATTTAACAAATTAGAACATTGGCACTGAACAACTTCTATATGCAGCTGAAGGGCTGTCATTAACGTGGTGCAGAATCCATTAAAATAATATATTTATCTTTAAATAGATATATTATTTAAATACTATAATGCATATATACTTTAATATCCATTAAAGTAATATATGTGTCTCTGATAACCTGACTGAAAAAATGATCTGCCATAGACAACAAACCTGAAGAACACCGATGAATTTGGCATTTTGCACAAAAACACAGGAGAATTGTTGTTATTATCTGGTATGCCCAAGGCCATCACTTGGTCTGCAGCATACTGCTAATGCTGCCATTGGGGTTTTCATTAAAACCTCTTGTTCAAGCTGTTCAGCATCACACAGTGGAGGGCAGGGACATCACCCAGATCTGAGTCTTGTATTGCCAAGTTGTTCATGTTCCCACTTTTACTTTTCCTGCTGCTATTGGCATAATGCTATTTCTGCCTCATAGAATTAAATAACAGTTCTAAAAAATGTATTGATCAGCAACAGGATGAAAGCAAAACCTTCCCAAGGTTTCTCTCCCACTTCTGAAATACTGGATTATGAGATCTAATCCAGAATACCAAGGACTTTTGCTGTAAGGAAACTCGGGTTGCACGTGGGTCATGAAAGCATGGAACAGCCAACATGACTCAGATTTCCTGGTCTGAATTACACCACCTTTGGCTTTGAACCCAAAGTTTCTTGCTTCTCCCCTGAATGTCCAAAGTACAAGAAAAATAGTATCTGTGACAGCTCAGTTGTTTTGACTAAAGAAAAGTTTTCTGCAACTTGAGAAATCTTTCCTAATGAAAATTGCACTGAGGTTGATACATGAAGTGTTTAATATCAAGTAACGTAATAACTTCAGCTTGTTCTGCAGTTTCATTGTCTCTGCATAAGACTTGAATAATATAGACTTGGGGTTTGACAGATATTTTTTTCTGTACTTTTTCTAAGGGAGGTGGGGGAGTGGTTTTGGGGTTTTTTGAGGTTCAGGTTTTGTTTTATTTTATTTTATTTTATTTTATTTTATTTTTGGTCTTATTATACATAGACACTCTGGAAAAGATAGAAGTATCCCATAAATCTCTGTCTCTTGCACAAATAGACTCTTCCATTTTGTACAGATGCCCATTAAATTGGAGAAACAAGGTGTTTATTGTGGTCCTCCGACCTCATCTTTGATCTGTCTTCCAGAGCTTTCTGCTAGTCTGCTCAGACCAGTATGGAGAATGAGTATAAACTGTCAGGAATATGTTCCTCGAGAATGAAATGCAACTTTCTGTACCCGTTTCATATCTGTGTGGGACATCCAAGAGCTAACTTACACATCTATAATTGAGACTAGCTCACCATCATCCAGTGACTCGTAACCAACTGATCAGAAATGGTAGGTAGCCACACATATAGGAACTCTTACATGAGAGCAAAATGTCAGTAAGGCATGCAATAGAGCTTTTAAAGTTTCTCTGTGTGTGTGTGTGTGTGTGTGTGTCTATGCCAGTTCTAGTCACAACTCACCCCACAACCGTACCATGACATGCCAGAACTGCTAAAGGAGTTTCACTGTATAAAGATTACATGATCTATAAAAAAGACGAAGAAAGATGTGTAATGCAATGATCAAAGAAGATACTAAATATGAAAATTAGCCAGAAATTAGGAAATTTTCTTAAAATGTGAAAACTTCACTTAATTATCAGCTGCATTACTGAGGAACTAGTCTTCCTTGTATCTTATTGTTGCTGTTCTTTGTGGCATCTAGGAAGTCAAACTATGAAACCATCAAGGCAATCAAATACTATATAAGATATTTTATATTTATAGCAGGAATATATTCTTGCCCCAGAGGAACTGAAAGTGTCATAGTTAGACATCTAAGAGATAGCAGAGGTATGGGTATAGAGAGACAAGTCCAAGGAAATAGGTGTAAACTCTCACTCTTCAAAAATACCAGCCGATGTGCTAACAAAAAAAGCCTATTATGACACACTTAATTCCTTTTTCTTAATATCAAATCTGGAAAATCAGAAGAACAACCTGCTCTAAAATTCTTTTGAAATGATGTTACAGAAACAACCTTTCCTCTTCCCTGCCTAAACTACAGCTTCTCTTTTGAGTTAGCTGGGAAAGTGCTTTTGGGAAGTCTTTTCCTAATCACTCAAATTGCCTGCTTATATAATGAGTAGTTTTGGAAAACAAAAATTTAGTTCTTGAATTAGAGGCAAGTGGGTGTTCGCTCCAGAGTGTCTTTGCTTGTCTTAAATAATCTAAAAAGCTGGACAATATAGTTTGCAGATTCATATGTCATGAAGTCATAGGATTATGGAAAAACAGGATTGGAAGACATCTTAAAAGGTCATCAACCCTACTCCTTTGCTTGAGGGTGGGGTCAGCCAGGTGTGTGGCTTTTTAAAAGTGGAGATTGCACACCCTCCTCAGCAGTGGATTCACCCTTACTGGTAGGTTACTCATGATAATGAACCCCGATATTTTCTCCTGCAAGACAAGCTCATCCAGGTGTTCTGACTGCTCCTGCCTTAGTAATGTATCCTGGCACACTGTATTACAATAAAACTGGGCAATGATCAGTAGGAGATGCATCAACTTTTTAATGATGTTCTCTTTTAATACAGTCCATTTTTTTGCTGGTAGGAAAACTGATGCAAATGGAAAGTGAGGAGATTGACAGTATACTTTATATTAACTCTTTTTTTGATTGAGGTACAATTGAAAAACAGAGCAGGGAAAGAGAAAATGTAGCGCTAATGGTTTCTACTGGTACTGTGATACGTCAGATAATTGCACTAATCTAATTGTATTTGTTAAGTAATCAAGCAGAATTAAAGTTTTCCAAAATAATTATTATTGGCAATAGTCATATCTTCCCTAAAACCAGTACATTCGATATATATGAATCAATTAGAATCATATCAAATCAAACTACACAGAATCTTTTTCATAGTTTTTGACAACCATTCTACAAAATTTTTTGCAGATTGAAGGCTGAAAAGCTTAATGAAACATACTAGTTTGACAACTAGTGATTTTTATCAGGCAAAATGGCTTCTATATAATACCCAAATATTTCATATGTGATTCTTTTTCTGAACTCATTGTAAATGCTGTTGCAATAATTGATTTTTTACACATTCCCTTTGGAGTTAAAAATTAATTTATATTAAATAAATTATTTAGAAATGTGACAATTAAAGGTCGATATACAGTACTATATAGATATTTTGTTGTAGTTGATACTACAGATCTGATGATAAAGAGTCAATTTAGAAAATCATTTTAAGGATGAGCACAAAAATGTTTGATTTCAGTAAAAGTCAAGCTGAATTGAATCTTCTTAACACACTTGTAATTTGGTTAATACCCATTTTGCGGTGAGGAAAATAAAACTTGCTATTTAGCCCAACTCAGTTTGTCAAGAGTAAAAGTAAATAGTTTGCTTCCTGTGTCTTCTTACCAGTACTGTGCTACTTCTCTGGAATAAAGGAAGAAGGTGCTGAAAGGGAAGAAATCCACAACATCCAAACTGTGAAACGCTTGGTATTCAGCATGTACATCTGGTAACTGTAGAGATTATGGAACAGACAGTGCCAGCCTCTTGCCGGTACTGTAAGTGCAGAATAGGCAAACAATTGTTTTCCCAGGCCTTAGTCTGACAGGGAAATGGGAGAGACAACTTCAATGCACTCCTCTGATCAGGCTTTCTATCTGGCCTCAGGTAAATCAGTTTTCCAGCTGTAAAATAAGGATGAATCTTTCTCCACATTCCTTGAAGTGTTGTGAAAAGATGTATCATGTATTGAATGCTCGAGAAAGACTGTACTGGTGATCCGAAAGGTTCCAAAAATGTTCAGTATGATGCCTTCTAGGTAATAGTTTAACCTATCTGAAAACATTCTTAAAATTCATTGTTAGTTGGATCTTTAAGGGAAGAAATATGTTAAAAATTGAAAGAACAGTAATTAGATTTGCATTGCAGTTTAACCCACTGAAGAACAGTAAATGACTTCATGTCACCAATATAATGTTATCAGAGTGGCCCAAACCACAGATTCTGATCAAGCTTTTAGCAGACTAAAGACTTAAATTGACAAATTTCAAAAGAACATTTTCTGGAACACAATCCTTTAAATTTGTTTTATATTGGTGATTCAAAACCAGACAGTTCAAGTCACTAGTACATCTTGAAAATCTCAATCTTGGCTTTAGAGTGGATCACCACATTTTGATGAATCCATTGCATTCAAAGAGCTCTTTATAAACTCTCCTTCAGAAGTGTGGGACATGATAGTTAATGTAAGCAATTTCTACAGCATAAGTCATGGGGATAGATTTCAGCTTAGACACAAATTCTGGTACAGTTAAAGATCTGAAAAATGAGTAGAGAATAGAAGGGCTGGCTCAGTGTTAACCTTGTGCGAGTAAATCAATACTGTAATACAGACCCTCGAGCTGAGGCAGCATCACCCTATCACCCTTCCTGAGCAGCCCTACTTACTGCATGCTGCAATGTATTGTGTGAATTCTGCCTTTGCCATTACAGGAAATGATTTAAAAATAGAAATGAGGTGCAGTGGTTACCTTGGGTCTGGCTTTTGGAAAGGGAGAATGTTACAGACATCAGAGAAAAATCTTATCCTTTCCTTCTAAATGTGTTCGGTGAGAAAGAGATCTTGTGTTAGCTATGCCAGCTGTATTCTGACACTGTACTGGTAAAACTCTCATCCCTTTCTATTTTTCGGCAAGTTTAGAGGCCCAAAAGTAGTACCAGACCTGCATACTTGATGCAGAATGCAGAATGCAATAGACTGCCTTTTGGCCCTGAGATCCCAAAAGTTTTCCAGCAAAGTTTTACAAGTAATTCTGAGGTTTAGTTCATGATGGTTCATTGTCTGATCAAACAAAATTATTAGGTGGACTCAAAAGACTTCTTTCTAGCTAAAACTAATGACTTAAAAAAAAAAAAAAAAAGCCAAACCCAAAGCCATGCATGTCCTGTTCCTTATTTCGATTTTTGAAGGTCATGTTTTTTTAATGAATGTCCAAATCAGCCAATTTCTTTCTGTTTAGAAAATGTCAAAAATATTCTGATACTTCAGGAGGTTTTTTTATTACCCCTCATTTTTTTTTCCTAAAGTCCTCCTGAATTTTTCTTAATCGTATCCAAAAACTTTGAAGAATTGGGAGAGGGGAAGATTTCTCTGTCAAAGAGATTTTGCTAAATAAATTGCCCATCTTAAAGATGTGCCTATCTGTATTCAATGATCTGTTTAAAACGTGTATGTGTGTTCAGTCCAGTCTTTAGAATTATAATCAGCTTAACATCACTGTTAAGCAAAAAATCACTGTCAAAACTGATTCCATTGTTGGCAGTCTTGCCGAGCAGCTCAAAGACTGAATGGACTGTGGGGCTAATTAGGCATCTGGAATGGGATCATTTCTTATCCGTAAAGCTTTGCTCATCAGTACAAGACTAGAGAGGATGATGGAAGAAGAGTTTTTTCTTTTGTCACCTGAGCCTACCGCGTTATTTTCCATTTCATTTCATTAAAACATAGAGATGTATTGCATGACAACCTGATGATTTTAATTGTCATAATGAAACTATAACAAGATGATCCATGATTTTAAAGATTCGAATCAAAGTTCAACTCTGATAAGTATGGAAATAATTATACTGATTTCCAATTTGCCCTGTCAGAATTATTTTTCTGAAGGTAACTAAAAGCTCAATATAATCTACTCAAAAATTTTAAATATCGTTATAGAAATAATAGTGATCTAATAAAAGAGTATCAGTAAACTTTAAGGAATGATATTTTAAATCACTCTAATTTATTATCTCTTTTGATAATTCTACAAATAGGCACCTTTAATATTTGGATTCTAAAATTAAGTTTCTATTTTTACCTAAAAATTCTCTCTTCTCTCTTTAATCTTATTAAAGAAAATTTGCCTGTTATTATAAGGATTAGTTTATTAAAACACTTCATCTCTCTGCTTACACATTCACTGCTGCTGCTTGAGCTGATACACTCCAGTAAGTCAATGCTGAATTAAAATCTATCTTTCTGTATAGCTGCCAAAGCAACTGGTTTTTGTTAGAAACAAATCTCTCATTTGCAATTATATTCTGATTTATCAGAGAGCATTCTTACAACTTTTTTTTTTTAAATTTCTTGTGGGGATTAATAGTCTTTGCTTGAGAAATTATTTTCGATGTCTTCTGGGCAAATCTCACCTATTCTAAATATGCAGCTGAAAGTTCATCAAAATTATTTAACAATTATGTGTCTTCTTCATTATTTTTTCTCAGCATGAAGCAGAAATATAAGATATTTAAGGGGATATCAGAAGTGCCAAGTGTTTTCTATAAAAACACTTGTCTATCACAACAGTTTCATAAATGTAAGAAAAACCTTGAAAAATATGAAGTGGTAAAATGCATCTTGTATGCCTTATATGTACCCTGTGGTTTTACTTTTTGATATTCACTTCAGATACATTTTGTACCCTTTCCTTTGAAACCATTTTGTTCCTAAATGAAAATGTAAACTGAGAGTTTTTGAACAATAAACTTCTAGAATCTGGAGGTTTAAAGAAGATTAAGACTGTAGGAGTTGAAAACTGTGCCTTAGGGCCTCCCCAGTTAATATGGAAAGTGACTTTTACTGCCAAGATCTGACTGGAGACTTAAGAGGTAACTGATTTAGGTGGTTGTGATGTTTATTAATTAATTAACACACCGCCAAGAAACTACTAATTCTCTAAAATACTATTTATCTAAAAAAACCCACCTACAAGTATTGTCGCCATTGCACTGCTGTGGAAAACCCTCTCAAATCACACACTACAAACACTATTCTTTTCCTTTCTCCATTTAGTGTTAGGATACAAGTCTGTCCCTGCTTGCTTTGTCCTGTCATGCAATGGTATACACTTCATGGGGAAGCTAGTGGGTTGTCTAGGGAGTTCTCCCTCACATTCCATGGGACTTGGATGGACTGTCAATAGTTTTTTAGCCCCTCCCTCCTCTAAACAAGTTCATGATAGTTTAGTTAGGATGATCTGCTTCTTTGCATGAAAGAAAAAAAAAAAAAAAAAAAACTTGTCCTTAAGAAAACGTATAGCACATGGTCCTTTGTAAAAAAGTCAACATCATGCTGAACTGAGTAGTTGTCACTGGAAATCTGGATTGTTTTGACTGAATCTGGATCTCATGCCATGATTCTGCCTCCTCACTACAGAAGCCTGTGGTATTTATCTTCTTAATTATGCATTTCTCATTGTGTGTTTTGAAAGTGAATGTGAAGATCTTTGGCTATAGGAGCCCTACTTTGCTTATAGAAGCAGAACTCTTTTTAGAAACCGAGAAGTGATAGAGACACTTCTAACAGGCAAAGCTGAAGAGCTGAGGTTGGGCTGAGATGCTATTCAGGGAGTACTTAAGACAAGGTAGCTGGAAGGTTTAACCACCACAGGCGATGCAGGTGTAGTTTAAGGTGTCATAAAACTTTTACAGCAGTCTCTGAGAATAATAAACTAATATAAAGAGCTTACAGTATTTTATATCTATGTTGGTCAATTAACACAAGTAAATCCTAAGTCAGCTCTCTAAGAGGTGGAATTTGGCTCGGTCATCTGATTTAGATTATTTGTGGTTTTCATTAAAAGATGAAAAAAAGACACTTGCCCAAGACAGTCGAGTTCATTGTAGATACGAACAGTGAAAACCCTAGTAAGGCTGCTTGGCTTAGTTAAAACATAAAATAACATAGCCTTCAGTGCTTAGAAAATATCTGATCTGTGTCTAAACAACTTTACAACCCTATTTAGAATAAATAATATACGAACAATATGTTCTCCCTTGCTTTCCATTTGAATTAGGATGGAAAGTCTTACAGGGACCAAATGGCGTAAGCACAGTTAGGCATCCCTCAGCCGACTGAGAGTGAACAACTGCTTCTGTTGTGGTCTTTTATGGTGTGAAACTAAACCACTATTCAAAGCCCTTAAAAAAGGATATTAAAATTATGCCAACTGGACAAAAGTCTGAAAATTGTTCTGTATTTCTTACATTTTTTCGTCTCTGAAAAGGCACGTTTGAAGAGAGAAAGAAATATTTCTTCTTATTATTCGGTACTTGGCAAATGCCATTACAGAGAGTGAATTAAAGACCTAAAGAAAGTGAGTATCCCAGGTATAAGACACCCGTGTGAAAAAGACTCAGTCTGAGGCCCAGATGTCAAGAGCACAAGTGGTGCCATTATTTTCTACTCAGACTCCACAGTGGACTTTGTTTTATCTTTCATGAGAACCATACTCTATGTATTTCAGGCAGTTAAGTAAACACTAATGATTTTCATTCCTATTTTAGACATGTTTTTTGCTAATTTTAAAATTGAGATGTAAGAGGAGTGAAAAAGATTCCAGCACTTGGTGTTTATGATCAGTGAATATTTTCAAAAGAAAACAGTTCACTGGCAAACAAAGAGAGTGTTACTGAAAATAATTAGTGTGCTTTTCCGCTAGGGATATTGCTTTTAAACCTTATCCAATTTACCCAGCTCTTGGCATCCTGCTGCTGACATCAAATGGACAAATTTTAGTTAGGTACCTAGTCTGTCTCATAGGTGTATATATCCCAGGAGAAGCTAACCATATAAAAGCAGCTTAGCAAAAGCATCAAGTCATTTATAGTGTCTTCAAATATTTGTTGGCTTTAGCTGTAAAATTCCAACGGCAGTTTCCACAGCTCCCAAATAGCTGCAGAGCCTCCTTCTCATTTGGATAGCAAAGACGGTGGCTAGCTCTCTTTTTGTCACTGTTGTAATTGAAGCACGCTTCCAACAAGACTTTAAAAATTATTTTAGAAGTGGTATGTGTGTGTATATTATGTTATACAATTTGTATGTATTTATTGCCACTTTAAAAACTTTGGATCTAAGCCTTACTTGGTGTATGCTTCCATTAGTGATGCTGGATTGATATATACAAATGCTGTGCATCTGACCTAATTAATAGTCATGTGAATTTTATAGGCAGAAAGTTTAAGTTGAAAACTTTGAAGGTAGACTCTGATATTGAATGAATCACCCACAGATATACGGTGCTATTCTAGAAGGGGTGTAACTCCTTGATTACCCTTCCCAATTCAGTGTGCTCACTTTCTTTCCTGTGATGCTGAGATGCCTGGTGAAATATTTCTTCTCCTGTTCTGTCTGGACAGCTCTACTTTAAACTCTGAAATGGTAGCTGGGTGATTACCTATAGGCAGCTCAGCTGAGTTTTTCCCATTGAGCACTTATGATTACGTGACATAATATCTACACTAGCATGCATTGTGTCATCCTTAAAAGAAAGAGTGTTGATCACCCTAGTCCCTTTTCTTTTTCTCTTTTCCATTGTCATTTTTTCCAAATGACACTATGCTTATTTTGATTCAGAATGACAAGACATCTCCTGGTCAAGAAACAGAGTCAAGGTGGGACTTTGTAAGACAGCTGAGCCATGCTGAACCAATGAAGATAGCCAGTCCAATTCACTGAATGAGAAACTAATTTAGGAAAACAAGGGATTGGTTTTCTTTCAGTATAATAAATTTCACATATTTGTCAGAGAATTGCAAAGGAGAGAGAAGGCATTTAGCCTTTTAAGGAGAAATTGCTAATTTAGCTAGCCAGCTGGAAATCTCCTCCTTGAGTTTTAAAAAGTTAAATCTATCCAAATAATTTCAAAAGGCATTGAAGAGGAGACTGTCTGTAAAAGTCAGCATGCTCCACTGACACAGTGTTCTCTCTGATGAGATCTGTCTAATGATTGACTCTAATAGCAGGAATTTGGGGCACATAGCACCTTGGAAGGATACATCAGCAGGCCATATTTATAAGATGTATAGAAAGAGTGACATTTCTAATTTCTTAAGTGTGTTAAGCACACTGGGTTTACTTTTTTTTTCCCCTTGAATTTGCATCTGTCTTGTATAAATAAGTATAATTGTGTTGTATACTTTGGAGTTCACGAATGTGTGCTTTCTTTTGAATTTGACCTTGAATTGCCTTGAATAAAGTACAACTTCATGGTAAAAACATAGCCGGAGGGCATTCCTTATATAACAGTGCTGGAGCACCCTGGGTCCCTCCAGAGGATCTGTAAAGTGAGAGCACTGCTCCAGCTGCATGGACCTGTTAAAGCTCTGGTACCACAGCTGTCTGAAAGAAGTTTCTGCCAATAGAAGGTGGTGACCATGAAAACAATTCAAGTTGTAGCAAGATAGCGAGACGCATGTTTGGACTCCAGTTCTCCTGCAGAAGTAACTCACAGCAGCTGGTGAAGTAGGCAGATCTGATAGCTGACCTAGACAGATGACTGAGCCAGATTGTTATTCCTGATAATTTATACTGCCAGTTATGTGAGCTCTGACAAGTGAATAACGGGAGCAGACACACTGATAGTGCTCAAACCAAGGTATTTGGGTCAGTCTGAATCCTCGACTCAGGAAAATACTGACAGCTGTCTGTTCAACATCACAGGAGGAGTCATTGTAAGAAATGGCTGGTACAGTGACTGTGTCTAGAACATGTGATATTCACTTCTTTCTTTCATGTCAATCACCTTCACTTGTCCTGTGCAGTCAGTCATGAATATTCATTTGTGTACAATCTTTGTTTGCAAGAGAACTAGGTCCATGGTTCTCAAACTGGTATTACAGAATCAGGTGGCTAATGGTATTAAAAGAACAGTCATGATCAAAAGGCCTATGACAGTTGTAAATTAGTGGACATCTGTGACCTTTCGGCATAGACAAAAAGCATCTCTGTGCCCTTTACAGTTGAATTCTGTGTTTGCTTCAAGGAGATCTTGACAACTGCTTTTTGCTCTGACTTTATGCAATGCTTAGCATAACAGTACTGATGCTGCCTGTATCTGGATCAGTTACTACAAATAGCACAGTAATAAAACCCTTTAAATACATTGGTCTAAATTATCTCCTGACCTTCAGCTGTGTCCTATCAGTATCAGAATACAAATCTCCACAGTACGGCTTTTTCAATATTTAAATCAATAGCCAAGATGTGTCAAAGAGGCTGAAAGAGTTGTAGATGCAGTAGAAGATAAATGAAACACAAAGACAGTGTTATAGTATTATATGTTGCCTTCAAAGTAATCTTAATGAGTCTTGATGTTAATATGACAGTAAAGGCGGGAAAATTAAACCAGTCTGCAAACAAAACAGAACCAAAACAACCAACCAACCAACCAAAAGCCAAAAAAACCCCCAGCACTCAACGATCAGAGTAGAAAATAAAAAGGTCAGAATTCTGAAGATTGAGACCTTGAATGCAATTGCTTTAATTTCTGTAGATATTTAGTAGTTACTTAAAACTTTCAAACTTTTCTATGATTCTCTCCTTCATTAATTAAGCTAATTACAAATAGGAGCACAGGCAAAATTATGCAAGCTAGAGTATGGTTACAGTATTGTGCTCAGAAGTGATTGATTTTTTTTGAGGAGAGTACTAGCTACAGAGGAATATTTTCCAGAACTGTATATGAACCAAACAAGGCTAGAAAAAAGAATCCATATTTTTCTATTATTGCATCCATGCACAGAAACTGTGAGGCTTTTCCACTAAATGAAACACAGGAAAGAGAAATAGCTCCAAAATTATGAAGAATCACTCTGATTATTATTAGTCTGTGACTTGAGACAATGGCTGACATCAGTGTTTATTTCCTTTTAAGTCATGTTGTTTTGCAAAATTTTGGTGGGCCATAACTAATAACGTCATACAGGAACTCTCTAACTAACCTCAGCAATTATTTTGCTGCCTGTTACTCTGTACTGTGTTGGCTTCCTCTTACCATTTGTGTAAGCACTTTTGTACTCCTCATAATCTTAGTCATGTGCTGCCAGCATTTCAATAAGTAGCTCCCACAAAAATGTTTCTTTGTACTATATACCAAGTGCGGCATCCCTGTGCACAAACAAGAAGGGATAATGGGGGGAAAGAAAATTTAGATTTTTAAGTACCTTTTCTAAAGAAAGAGAAAAAAAACCCTGATGATTTGTGGTATAGGCCATTTAAAATAGCTAACAACAGGGAAATAGTGTGGGTTTTGGAGAGGTAATTTATCAGCATTTGCAAGACTACAGTCCTAAAATTGTAATGATTGGTGACATAAAGCCATCAGAATATGGGTGACTGTGGCTATATAGCTATTTTAATAGGTACAGTGAAAACTATTATTGCTGCACATAATGAAGGTCCAGGCCATCTTTAGCTTATAAACATCATTTAATGTGTCCCTTCTGCCTGAATTAGAAAAAGAGAGACCTAGCAGCACTGTTCTAAGTTAATGGGTATCCCTGAGGACAAAAATAATTGGACTTGAGGGGAAAAAAATGTTGCAAAGCCAGTACCTTATTTGGAGACTTGTGGGTGGGTCCAGAGTCTCATTTTGATTAAGTAGCCTGGGATGCTATTTTCTTTTAATTAGTGATATTTGTATTGAAAGAACCAGTCTGCTAGAGAAAGCTCGTCTGAATTAATACAGTTACAAGAAAGCTGTTCACTTTGGGAATGCTGAGATACGAAAAAGTATTTCGATTAATAAAAAAGTACTTACAATCTCACTGCTGCCCATTCTGGAAGTGTACCAGCCCTTACTTAGAAAAGATTCTTGGATTATTTAAATGTTGCCTTTTCCCTTTGGGAATGGTGAAATATGAAATAATATTTCAATTAGTAAAAAGTGGTCAAAAATCTTACTGCTGCCCATTCTAGAGATGTACCTGACATTACATAGAAAAGACTCCTGGATTATTTAAGTGTTGTCTTTTCTCAAGATAAACTTCCTGATTTTAGACAGTTAGACAGTTTCTGGTGTTAGTCACAACCGGCTATTACACAGAGACAGAGGGACTCCTCTATCAGTGTCTTTGTCTGCTAAGGATATTTCCGAGCTTTTATTTTTACTGGCCACACTTACATTGTGAAGGCTGAAATAAAAGAAGTACAGCAGTCAGGGTTTCTACAAAGACATTCTGTCTTAGAGGTCCACTGGTGTATGAATAAAAACATCTCTTACATAGCTCATCACACTAAATGGCGTACAGTTGCAATGCAGGCTAGCACCTCTCTCCTAAAGCTTCATCCCACATCTGCATATGGGGTGGGCATCAACGACCCCTCCCAGGAGTGACCACCAGTCAGGTGGAGTGTGCTTTCTCCAGTGCGGAGAGATGCATAGATCCCATGTGCAGAGGATGCCTGCAGTTTGGCTAGGTGAAGAGTATGTGTCTGGTCAGATGACAAAAACATGCTGTCCTGGCTTAACCAAAAAACCAGGATGTATTCTATCACCACCCACATATTTCCTTGATAAGATGGGTTGTTCACAGTTACACACCTGGTCCCTGAGGCTATGCAAATCATGTGAGGTGGGATGGTACTTCTTATCTCAACTGTGATAACTATTCCGGCTGACAGCAAGCACCACACATCCTGAGTGGATTATCTCTGCTAATGGCCCATTACCAAACTGGATAAGCACCAACTAATAGAACGTCAGAAACATCCCCTTCCATTGTGGAAATCCCCGCCCCTGAAGGAGACACTGGCTAGGGAAACACCACATAAAAACAGGCTTGGGGTTTGAGAGTACACAACCACCACTGGACAACCAGAGGACGGGAACACCACCACTGGATACTAAGCAGACCAAGGCCGTTCTACGGGACTACTGCTTTCAACAGCACTGCAACCACTGGACAAGGACTGCAGCCACTGCCAGGTTGTACCGTGGCTCTGCCAGTTTAAGTCCATGTTTTCTGTATTCCTGCATTTATTATAACCTTTCTATTGAAATTGTAATTCTGACCTAAAATCTCTCTCGAGGTATTTTTGTGGGATTAATTTCCCCTGCTGGTTCACGTTCAAACCAGCACACATGCACACTGTGAATAGTCTGCAAATGCTCCTGGAAGAACCTGTGAACCTTGCTGTGCAAAAATACCAGTATTTTTTTAATATACAGCTTCATAATAATTCAGATAACTATAAAGGTAGCCATGCTCAAAGGATAAGGCCTGAACAAGAGTTTAGAAAAGTCCTGGATATATTGTTTTGACTGACCTTGAAAAAGGGCTTTTCTAGCTTCACTTTGCTTCCTGTGCTTTTTCTCACTTTCTGTTGTTGATCACTGCACAGTAGATCTTCAGCTTCAAACCAGCCACTGATGTAGTACAAATAGCTAACAATCGTAATCATCCAAGTAACAATAACCTCTCTTTTTCCACTCTCTCCTCTCTTACCTTCCTCCCCTCTCCAAACATACTTTAAAGTAGGCAAAATAGACTGAAGAGGGTTTGAAATGTGTAGGGCTTGAAATGTGTTGATTGGCTGTTAATATCTTGTAGTTGTTTTAATTACTGTGTCTTGTACATCCTGTATTTTGTTACGTTTTCCTTCTCTGATGACGTAAACTGACACAAATTTCCATAGAAATGCAATAGTCCTTGAACATTGTTCTTAGAGTTTCTGTGTCAGCAGTGCTTACCTTTATGCAACCCAATGTCCACAGTAAAATCCGACTTGTTAGAAGTCTTTCAAAAGGACAAAAGCCATCTGAGGTTAAAGACATTGTCTTAAACAATATTAACCTTAACTACTGTGTTTTCTCCTAAATTTCTTGGTTTAATTCATTAAAAATGTATAAAATAGCAAGAAACCAGAAAGCTGTGAGAAAGTGTCTTTAGCCTACAGTAAAATTCATATTTAATCATTGGTTTGTGTCTATTAAAGGACAGGACTACCATATTTCTATGTTTTCTCTTGATTTTTGTCTGGGTATATTCAACTCTCCTGTCTTCAAAGTTATCTGAGGGTAGATTTTTTGGCTGAGGCAGCCTGTCTCCATGTTGTTTTCAACCTTATCAGGGGCTGGATCCTGGAGTCTATTCCTGAGCACAGAGCCAAACGAAGGGCTGTGCTCAGCCACTGTAGTGCTAAGGGGAGAGCGTCACATCAGCTGACCAGGCATCGAGCAACAGGTAACACAGGGTCTGTAAAAACCCAGCAAGGACCCCAGGGCTGGGAGGTGATGGGCATGGGGCAGTCAAGAGCGGGCGAGAAGCTCACAGAGGTGCATTGCTGGTGGTGGAAAGCCTGGGGAGTTAAGGCTGTTGGAAGTGTTTGTCCAGCTTAGGAGGAGCTTTGGAGAAAGAAGAAAGTACAGAGGGTTAGGAGGCAGAGGAAATGGGTGTCTCATTTCCCAGGACCCAGAGCAGTGGGCAAAGGAGAGCAGCTGAGGTGTGAGATGGAATGCTACTCCATACTGAATGGCTGCCAGCCAGGCTGAGAACACACCTCTTGGGAGAGGGGCAAGAGGGTTTGAAGGGATGAGAAAGGCTGGGAGGGTAGGCTTGTAGATGGGTTGCAGAGGTCTGGGCCTCTCTGGCACTGATGTGAACACTTCCAACCAGCACTTGTGGTGGGAAATTGCACCAGACAGTAGGATTTCAGTGGACACATGGGTCTGCACTGTTCACTTGCATTCTCCCCATCTCAGCTACACCACCACTTTTGCTTTATGGGCACTATAGGCCTTTTATAGGCAAAGAAAAAATTGAAGAAAGGACAAGGTCCCTTTAGTTTTTCTACAGTAGTTTGTTATGTTTGATATCCTGACATGAAGGGTAAATGGCCTGCCACTGAAATCATACTGCCGGCTGGAGGTCCCAGGTGAAGAGGCTTGTTTGTATGTATGAAAATGAAGGTTCTGACCGAAAACCTTTAAGGAAGCTGGCAGGCATATGGAACAAATTCAAATTTCTGTTTCTATGAGATAATCCCCTGGTACTAATGACTGAGGTCTGTAATTTATTCAGCAAAATGTCCCAACTCCTTCTTGCTGGGGCTTCAGAGCTTTGGGAGTTTTTTATCTTTTTTATTTTTTTAGACTTGATAATCCTATTTAACCCTCCTGCAAATGGGACCCCAGGGAGGACTTTTCAGTTACACACAATTAGTTTTATAAGCAGCGTTATTAAATCATCCATTAGCTGTTTGGTATTTTTAAATTCCTTTATTAATAGCAGTAGAAGCTTTTGTATGAAGAACGGAGGGTGGCATTATATGAAATGGTTTCAGACTCTAATAATAACTTTTCCTGCTTGTGAGTAGAATTAAGAAATGAGCTTTCTTGTCTAAGATTTTTTTCAAAATCTGCTACTCCTTTTCCTCATCCTTTCCCCTCTTCCATGATTCTCCCTCAGATGCATAAAATAGGACTATGCTGGATCCTGAGAGAGGAGAAAGGTAATGGGGCAGGGCCAGGCCTGAGGAGTCTCACCAGGTTTATGTCTCCCTGCCTAAAGCTGGGGGTGGTGCTCCCCTATCAGTGATCCCACTGCCAGAGGCAGCAGGTCAGGGGATCACAGCTCAGTGCAGCTGCTCTTGGCACTCAAGGCCACAGAGCTGGAGAGGGGCCATGGTTGTTGCTGAATAAATTGAGGAACCGTTGCCTGAGCTGGGGCAGAAGGGAGGCAGGTACTAGAAAAGAGCCTGCTGGCATGTGTAAGGGCTGTGTGAGTCTTATGTTTGTAGGAGTGCAGGAAGGGTTGGGTGAGAGCAGGCATCTGTTCACTCCAGATCCGCAAAGTCCAGAGGAAATGGTGAGAAACAGAGTAAGTGCAGGATAGTATTTCTCCCTGCTGCATTTTCAGTATCAGTATCCAGTTCTGTGTTATACAAAGCTGGTGGCTGTAGACAAACCGCCACATCATAAGGCACTTTTTTTCCCTCCATAAATTTGGCTGATTTTCTTTTGCACCCATGTATGATTTTTGTCCTCGAGAATATCCCATAACAACATATTCCCCAATTGCTCACTGTATGAAAGGGTACTTTTGCTTATTTTTAAACCCATTGCCTGATAACTTTATTTTTATGAGACAGACTGAGCAGTCATTGCATATTCACTTCCCCCTTGTCACTCCTGATTCCCATTGTTCTCAGGGTATTGTATTTGACAAGGCTGTATTTTAGATCTTGTACTGAATTTAACACAAACATAATGTTTAAGGCTCTGAAGTTGTGGAGTGGAGCTGAATGCACTTCATCTTTGTCTGCTCCCCTGGGACTATTGTGCTGCCATCCCTATTCCTGTAGGGCCACTTCATTTACATTTTAAAACCTGGGATTTAGAATGGATATGTAAATCGACCTTCCAGCTCATTTAGAAACTCCTGCTACTTAGTTTTAAATTTAAATCCTAACCATAAATTTAGGATTTAAGATATAGACTGTATTCCTGTCCAACTTATACTGAAAGGATAGTAAGTAAGAATTTGATTTGAGAAAACTGAAATAAACGTTCAATTAAAAAACTAATCAGCACTAATATTTCTGTCTATGGAAGGTTCAGAAGCTTGTTTTAGTTTTGACTGTACTTTTCAAATGAGATTTGTCTTTTTGAACTTACATTCATGATTCTCCAACAAAAAATAAAAAAATTTGAGGGCATATTCTTGTGAGAAGGCCTAGCTTCCGCTGCAAGGTCCACAGACCACCCTCTTCTCAAGAGTGAGATCATTCAGTTTCTGGAAGTAACGTCAGCAAATTACTTTTGCTTATGAACACACTAAAAGGAGTGTGCATTCATCTTTTTAACACACAGGATTTTTAAATGAAGGGAAATGTGTATAACGACATTGCTCATTTCCTGGTATTTACAGAACCATTATCTTTCACCTCATGGCCTCTTCCTCTTCTCTTCTTAGTCCTACAAAACCAAATTAAAATTCACAAAGGATTCCAGTGGACAGTATAATTTTGTTTATTTTGTTTAAAAATATATACTGTTAGCTAAAAAAATAGATGATATATATATATACATTGGCAAGAAATAGAAAATGGCACTTTTTATACTAAGAATAATCACAGGTTATTTGAATATCCCATAGTGCCTGTAGATATTTATTGGCAGCAAAACTATCAAGAACAATGATTATCACTCACACTAGACTAACATTTTCTTTACATATCTACAATTGTTCTAGGGCCTTGCCAGAGAATTTAATGGTTGGTGTCTCACACTGATGTGAATATCATTTGCTACATTCTATTCCAGGGGACAGTGGGAAATACAACCCTTTTACTCTCTATTTTATTGTTTTTTCACAGGAAATCTTCATATCTATGACACAAACACAACAAAACAGCATAGCTTTATATTCCTATTTGGTACAGCTGTCCATAGCTGAATAAGCTGTCAGATGATGAAAAAGCAGGATCACTGGATTTAGCTGGGAACACAGCATTCCTGTCTGCAGTTCTAAACAATTGCCTTTATTATTCAGTAGGTCATTGTCAGCTGGATCACTTATTGAGCCCGGAGATACTGTAGGAGTAGGTCTTTAGAGTCAGCTCAACACGACAAAATTGAGTTGCTCCTTTGGAGCTGCTTAGTGTTTGTTTTCCCCACAGCTTAGGCTTACAGAAAGAATTTGTGAAAAACAGTCTTTCTCATGAAAAAATTACTTAATAAACACTTTCCCCTTTCTCTCAATTTTTCTGTTCTCAGTAGGAGGAAAGATGGCTGATGCCTCCTCCCGTTTTCTTCCCTAGACAATTCCACAAAGAACACCCCATAACATGCAGCGTGGTCTTGGCATCCAGCCTGCTGCCTGGCTTGGGGAGTAGCCCTTTACTTACATTTTAAAAGAAACTTCCTTTTCCTTCCCTAAACCTTTGCTTTCCAAAAAAAGCAAGTGAAACCTAAGAAACTGAACCCTTCCCCTAACCCAACTGGAAGGCTGAAACTTCTTGGGGGGAATAAATTGCCTTTTTTCCCAATCTCGACTCTTGTTAATTCAGAAATATGTCACTGAACTGTGTCATTAAATGGCATGAAGCTGAGATGCCTCTGCATTGTACCATGAATGGCTTCCAACTTCACTGAAAAAACAGCATTTCTAGTATGAGTTACAGGTTTTCCTTTCCACTACCCACTGTGGAATGTGTCTGCCCCACTCAGGTGTAGACTCAACCAAGGGAACCATTATTCCAGGTTTTATGGGGAGGTGGAATTGTAAAGCAACATATGCACTCACAACTTTTTCATCTGCTCATTTGCTTAAGAAACACCTATTCAGAGGATAGAAGGGTGGTGGAAGGTGGGGGGGTTTTCTACCTACACATTCAAAGGGAAATGGAACTAGCTGACACAGCTGTTTTCTACACAGAGAAATTGGAAAACCTGGAAACAGAGGGTCATTTAAGGCAAGGGCCAGCGGCTGGTATTTTTCCTTGTCTCCTCCCAAGGAGTTGTTAATCTCATCTCGCTTTGAAGAAACCCAAGAAAGTATGTGTGCAGGCTCATGGGAAAGCTGTTCTCTCTTGACAGGGTGGGAGGAAAAGAGAAAAGGTCAAGAACAGAGCATGTTTACCTAAGCCATGTGCTCCAAGTTGTGTGTTGCTGTTGAGTGCAGCTGCTTCCACTCTGAGCTGGCATTTTGTGGTTTTGAATACTAGACCACTAAATAAAATATGGGGATTTAATACCTTTTTTTAAAATATATCCAGTGTGGGCTGCTAAAGTAAACAGAATATTGCACGAGTGCACATTTCATTCATATGAGCAGAAGCTTAAAGCAAAAATGGGAGTGCAATTA
Source organism: Ptilonorhynchus violaceus (assembly GCA_013397565.1). Lineage (NCBI taxonomy): Eukaryota > Metazoa > Chordata > Aves > Passeriformes > Ptilonorhynchidae > Ptilonorhynchus > Ptilonorhynchus violaceus. Next base: position 278,588 of record VZRJ01005913.1, on the reverse strand, counting down.
GCAACCAAAACCAGGAGTCAAAGGCTCTGGAATACAGCACAACTACAGACAGACATAAATTTCCTTTTAAAGAAACATACTTGGAGGACCAGTTGCATAATTCTGCAAGCTAAGGAGAACACTGACTCACTGAGTCAATATTTGCTAAATTTACTGGGCCAAATTCAACTCTTGTACAGAAAAAACTTTCAGAGCAAAGAAAGGGCCTGGCCATGAGAGTCACAGGTAGAAGCCTCTGGTCCCTGGGTCCTTCTCTTCCTGAAACCCTGATCACTGACTCCCTTCTCAAGGTGGATTTTCCTTCAGCCTCAAAGACTTTGCGCAGCTTGTCTTTCGTATTTGGTATTTGGTAGACTTAGACAGATTAGGAATTGGTGCTTCTGGTAGCTTTTCGCCCTCTTTTGACTAGTATTCATAACAGAAAAATACAGGATTGAACTAAGAAATTACTACATGTCCTGTTGAAAAAGAAAGCAAACACACATTCACTGAAGATAAGAAATGAAGATGTGCAAAGAAAGGATGAAAGCAGAGACCCATCTGCAGAAACAGATGTAAGCTGAGTTGCTTAGCTGTTGCAGCTGGGTTAACAAAAGAGGAAAAAAATGAAAGAAAAAAGGTTTTAAAAAGTGACTTAACAGGGCTCTAAGCAAGGGAACATGGCCTTCTGGGATGCATGAAAATCAGATGGTGAGAGAACATAGTGAAGCTGAAAGATTTGCTTTATTATCTCCACTGGTATTTCAGCTCTGAGGGAGCAAAAAATGTATTTCGCTAAGGTTTTAAGTCGATCTGGTGTGTGACATGTTGCACCACTGCAAAATCCTGTTCAGGTTTCACAGTCTGCTATGAGCAGGGTCTAAGGTGGAAGCAGAAGCAGTCTGAGAAACCTAAAAAAATATTCTCAGGGAGTTTGCAGTTGTTTTTAATATTTTATGTTTTAATACTTGACTGTGTCATTTTACCTTTAAAGAAGTCTATTAATATTTTTAAAGGAACCAGTATGCACCTTACCCAGCAGCACAACAGAGCAGGACAACAGATACTTTCTCACCTTTTGAGGCCTTCTACTTGCAAGAAGGAATGACAAGCTGGCTCTACACTGAAGTGCAGATCACAAGAGAAAGTTATATTTTCTCTACAGCTCTTTTAAAAACTGTGTGGGGAAAGACATAAAATCAGTGCTGGCATCTCCACCTTTCCTTGATCAGCAATAACAGTTGCTGCTCTGTGTACTGAATTCCTCATTCTCTTGCAAATCAAGACAAGTCCACTGAAGCCAGATAACTTGCACGCATGCTAATTCAGCCATGCTGCAATGCTACAGGCCTTCTGGTCAGTGAACTTACCTATTACTGGTGCAAGTACTCTTTCCTCAGCCTCCTTCCTGAGCTATGGAGGATTTGGGAAAGTTTAATTAAAGTAGAAAAGAAAGCAGGTTAAAGGAAAGGAAAGGAAAGGAAAGGAAAGGAAAGGAAAGGAAAGGAAAGGAAAGGAAAGGAAAGGAGAGGGTATCTAAACCTACTGTTTTGTTTTAGAATCACAAACCCTTCTTAATAGAGATGAAATAAGACAACAGTGGAAGCACAGATTCTGGACTCAAATGCTGCTAGTCTGTGGTACTTCTGAAAGAATTTGGCTTTGTCTTGTCAACCGCAAGTGATGGCAGAACGCCAATTTTCTTTTCAACTGGTTGTCATGAGTATTTGCTGATGTTTCTGAATGAATGTTGATCAAAGGAGCTCAGAATGGCTTTAATCTTTTAGATTTACCACTTAACTAAAAATATATTTAACATATTAAAAAATGACATTAAAAATTTATTTAACGTAACTATTATTCAGCATGTATTTTTGATACTTAAAATAAGCTACTCAGTAATTAAGAGATTTTTTACTGATAGCATCTAAATAGGGTCCTTTTTAGAACATATGACTAGTGATAATTAATTGCTTCATAAATAAATTAATCTAAAATGCACCTAACTTTTTTTGAGAAAATAATAGTCATCACCCATACTCTTCATCCAGTAAGGTAGAAGAAAATTATCAACAGATGAGGGTATGAATTCCTTCCAGCCCTTGTACCTATAAAGTCTCTCTTCCCTATGTACTTATTTAAAAGCAACAGAGAAGGACTAAACAAATGATCAGAGGGATGGACAGTGTACATAAAGTAGGTTTCCTGAATTTTCGAGAATTTCCACTCAGCAGAATGTAGACAAAAATTGCTGAAATATAAACAAACAAACAAACAGAGAGACACAACCCTGGTGAGTTTCATCAACAAATCAATCAAAACCAAACACTTTTGACATTATATCTTCTGTCTCTCTTCCAGTCTTTAAAATAGTTACCAGAAGCTGTTTTGGAAAAGAGCAGCACACACCTATTTTTCGTGTGTGTTTCAGCACACACCTATTTTTCCGGGAACTGTTGAATTCCCGTTTTGTGAGACAATTAGATTAGTTTTGTCCCAGCTGGGGATGAAAGAATCTTAAAGGTTTTTTTTGGAAGGCTAACCTGCACCCATTGGCTTAGAGGTGAGGGGTTTGAGCACCAAATAGAAAAATGTATTAAATATTTAGATTTTAATACTTCACTGAAAACACTGTCAACCTACACCCCACATGCTGAACTCATCCATGCATAGTTCTGTTTTTAAATCTGATCTCCACCTAGAAGTCAGTGCAATAGAAATAGCTTCTTTTAGAAAATGCCCCATAGAATTCAAGTCATTTTTGTTGACCTCATTAGTTTAATCATCCATTCTTTTTGTATTTACTCAGAAGCCATTAGCAAGCTCTGGCAATCTGTAGTTGAGAACCACAGGGCTAGACCCAACATCCACTCAGCTAAAACAAGCTTCATTCCATCATGCTCTACAAGCATCACTGACACACAAATATCAGCAGTACATTTTCCAACAGATTTTCCAAAAACATATCTTGTTTGTCTACTCTTCCTCCTCCATTTTGGAGAAAGCACTTGCTCTTAACACCTCCATGCAATTCACAAGAATGAGCGCTCCTGTTAACTCTCGCCACTGTTTTGTTACTGGGTTTTTCATTTTATCCAGGGCTGATTGCAGGTCTTGTAAGACATCCCTGTAACCGTCTCCGTAATGGGCAGCCCACGTGTAGAGAAAGTCATATGCAGGTTTCCACATCATCTGAAAATAAAGGAAAAAAAAAGTTTTACTGGCAGAAATTTAATTATTGAGGAAAAAAAATAGCTAAATAGTAGAAAAGTCATAGAGAAGAAAAGAGAAAACTAGTATTGGAACCCTAGGCATGATGAAATGCTTTATCAAAAAAGGCATGTTGATATAAAAACTCCAGTAATCTTATTACTTTATTTCTATGAAATTCTCAAATTCTCAGAGGGCTAAATAATAGATAAATTCTTCGTTCAGATGATTATGACCAAGTCAAAATACATCCTTGTCTGAAAGTATAAGTCAAAGAACAGGGGTGAAAGGAAAACACTTGATCATTTTTTGCGGTGCATACACCCAGCAACAATTTCCCTGTTCGTTTGTGCTTTTGATGGTTGCTGCCTCATTAAACAACACCCTACTGTCCCTCTCCTTAGCCTGGAAATTTTAAACATGTTTTTTACCTTTCAGAAGTGTTTTCTGATAACAGCAGCAGGAACTTAATCTGGCTACTGCCAGAAAAGACAATAAAAAATATTTCTTTAAAGACATCAGCAACAAACGGAGGGCTAGGGAGAATCTCCAACCCCTACTGCAAACAGGAGGCAACGTAGTGACAAAGGATGAAGGAAAGGTTGAGATACTTAATGCCTTCTTTGCCTCAGTCTTTAATAGCAAGACCAATTGTTCTCTGGGTATCCATTCCTCTGAGCTGGAAAACAAGGATGGGGAGCAGAATGAAGTCCCCTTAATTAATTTAGATTGGATATTAGGAAAAAATCTTCACTGAAAGGGCGGTCAGACATTGGAATAAGCTGCCTAGGGAAGTGGAGGTATTTCAAAGACATGGAGATGTGGTACTTAGAGACATGGTTTAGTGGTGGACGAAGCAGTGCTGGGTTAGCAGTTGATCTAGATAATCTGACTATCTGATCTTAGAGGTCTTTTGCAACCTTAATGATTCTATGATTCTAAGATGATTTATCTATAAAATCTCTTTTAAAAAAAAAGAAGGAAGCCAAGCACCCAAACACTCCAAAACAGAAAAGTCAAAAGCTTTTATGATTTTTTTCAAACAGGACATATAATTTAAAAATTGTCCTGAAAGAAACAAAGGAAATTAAAAGATAGGTTACCAGTGGGGTTTTTTTCAAACTACAATTTATTTGGTTTATGCCAAACAAATGGAGCAGACCCTTAGCAGGTGTAATTTGTCGTTGGTCTAATGACATTAATTAAGTTGTAGCAGTATGATTCAGATACCAAGCTGGATTTATAGCTTTCAAAGCGCTGAGAAAATTTGCTCAGTTAACAAACACAATAATTGTTTACCCAGCTGCTGCTTTTCTAAATGGGCAATCAGCTTTCTAGTTTCCCACTCCTCATTGACAATAAAGGTTTTGCAAACAGCAGTTAACAATTGCAGGTATGATACACAAATCCACAAAGAAAACCATCACTCTCCTAAAAGGTTCCGTCATTCACTGCTTTAACAGGAACCCACTTATGCATGGTCATAAATGCATATGGACAGATGAGTGCACATTTTTATATATATACACAAAAGTGATCAGGAAGCTGAGATTTTTTTAAACATCTTTTTCTCTTTTATTGAAAAAACAGTTTTTATGGTTCTGAAGGATAATTCTGAAGGAAATTGGTTATTTCCTCAATATAATCCTATTAATTTACAAACAGTACACAACATAAAGCTTTACTTCCTTGATTTAAGCTTTATTTACTTGATCCCTGGAGGAAGTGAGTAGGAGGAGAATTTCTTTGCTCATCATTCTGAACTTTTCTCCACATTTGGGCTAAGATCTTTTAACTTACCCAAGATTGCTTCTATTGTAGTTTCTGTAGACATTTCCCTCAAATTCTGCTGCATTTCTGCCCCATACCCGAATGGAAAAAATCATTAAACTTACATCCCCAGTAGCATGTCTCACAGTCTGATTAGTCTAGCTTCTGTCTTGAGTTTAAGACATAAAAAAGTGCCTATGCTTTCAGTGAAGTTTGTCATTTTACGTCTACAGAAGGGAAAGGTATCATCATTTACTCAAATGAATGGTGCCTACTTTTTCCTTTAAGCAAGTCTATCCAAAGTCATAACCATGAGGTTACAAAAGGAGAAAGGTAGATTGGCGGTAGATGGGAAGAAGGAGATTGATTAATTCTTTGCCTTTTTTTAGAGAGGCTAAATTGAAAATAATTTTTAATGTACTACTGTAAATGTTAGATATTACAACATATTTTAATGAACTAAAGCAGTTTGCCACTGTTGTATTTATACTGAGACCAGAAAGTTTCTCTATTCCTATCTTTAGCTTAATAGCCAAAGTAGCCAACAAGAGAAGCTGGTATTTCCTGAAATTCTTTTGCTGGCTATGCCTTTTCTGGGCCTCTTTCTCCTTTTCTTTACATTCCTGTTAGACCAGCATATTTAAAGAGTTGGGGTACAGTCTTCTGTCTTCACCAGAATGTGAAAAGATAGTGAATATGAAAAGATGCTGTACTTTGACTTATGCTGAAAGTCAGTCTGGAAAAAGGCAATGTGCTGAAGTATCCTTAAATACAAACCCTGGTTTCCTCTAATCTGTCACAACTGATTTTATTTTTTTTTTTTTTTTACCTAATACAAAAGAAAAGAAAGAAAGAAAAAAAAAGGAGAAAAAGGAATGTAGGGATTAAAAGGTTACAAACTGTTCATCACTGATGCATAATTAACTCAGCAATAATCTATACACTCATCACATTGAACTAATACTGCAAACCAGGCAGTGGTTCTAAGGCAGATTCTTCTCCACATCCACATACGCTAATGCAATGAGTTACCTGCATTGCATTCAACATTCCCAAATTGTATCAAAGCCGATTTTCAGGCAAAATATTAAATGACTGCAGCATCCTGGTCAAATCTCATCTCAGCTATGTGCAAGGGTTTTCCCTCTGCTGCCACTCTCTCTGCTTAGTAGGTAATAGTGATACCTACATCCACTGTAAAGTGATTTGGAATTTACTGATGAAAAGCACTTCATAATCTACACACCAATTCTAGGTACCTCAAGTTGCCTCCATGATCATATGTGAAAAGATTACTCCCACTAAGAAAAATATGAAGTTTAAAAGCAGAAACATTTTTCAACCAATCTATCCTCCTGATGGTGGAACAATCCTTGGTGGGGAATGAACTAGTTAATGTTTTCAAATAATCGTCAAAAATTAGTCAAAACTTATTACCCTCCCCCAGCTTTGCTTGGTTTCTGGTTTTAAGGTCAACAGCTACTATCAATAGGAAAGTTCAGACATCAGAAAAAAGCACTGATATTTAGTAGAAAGTACTGAAATTTAAGGTTAGATCCACAGGACATTGAGGGTACTGAGTGATGACATGCGACACCATTGCTAGAAACATGTTGTGCTTTGAACTCCCACCCATGTGGACAAGTATAATTGCAAAGCTCACCCAAAACCAGTAAATTCTCCATGGTCCCAATCTATTCCTTGAGAAATGACACAGAAATACAGCAAAATTCTGATCTTTGGTTGCTTGTTGAATGTTCTCTTAAAAAATAGACAGTAACGTATTACCGGCTTTTTTATTATGAATTTGACTGTACAATGTTCTTACAGCAGACACTGTCACTGAAAGACAGAGAATTTTATGTGTGGTTTGTCATAAAAATAATATAAAATACTCTTGAAAACAATGAGTAGGGGGTATGAGGTAGAAGATAGGCTTCACGGAAAATCAAAACCCATTTAAAGCAAAGTAAATGTTTATTTATATATTTTCTTAGTACATAAAAATAAATAGGTATGGTGCCAAAAAAATAGTTATAAGATTGTTTTATTTCTGCTGTCTATTAGCAAAGGAGAAACATTTCCAAATAACGTGGAGCCCAGCAGAGTTGCACATTGTTCAGGTCTATAATTCCTTCTGTAGAAAGATGCAGCTTTGTCAGCTGCACACAGAAAGCTTAATAAGTAGAACAAAAGTCTAGGAAATCAGACAAGCTTAACAGGTTAAAAAAAAAAAAAAAGATAATGGAAATGAAAATCATTGCCATTCTGTTTGATTTTAATATTTTAGAATAAAATACTGAAAAAACAGGAGGATTTTTTTTTCACTAAAAGAGAGAGTAGACATGGGATTGGAATGGCTGAGAATTTTGTGAGAAAAAATTGGAGGAAGGTACATCCAGACTTAAGTACCCAGAACAACTGAAAAAAAATACACAAAAGAGCTCAAAGAGAAAAACTAGATCTGAGAAGGAGGCAGTGTTTGCAAACAAAAATTATGGAGAAAATTTTGTAGAAAAGTGCTGAACCATGTGAGTAAACGTGTGGAATTTTTTCCACACATTGATTGGGAAGGGAGGACAGAACATTCAAATGGAATAAGAGGTAGTATTTCATGATTAGAGCAGAAATATCTTGATAGTTATCACGAAGCAGATTAAAATGAGATGACAGATTCACTGAATTCAGACTGGAAAGGAGAATATGTTTGGCAGAGAACAAGAAGAATCAGCTACAGGGAAAGAAAAAGGAAGAAAAAATTATCTTGAGTAGTTGTGAACCTGTGAATGGGAAATTACAATTCCTTTGGCACTAAGAGGTGCGAGAGAGAGAATGCAGTCTGGATCGTGTGCATTACCTGCAATAATCAGGGGATAATGGCTTAGGCAGAGGGAAAGTCAAGCCTGAATGTAAGTGCTCAAGTCAGAAAAATCAGCTTGCGCATCATTCAGCAATGCTCATAAGAGAGGATTTTCGGAGTAAAACCCAGTCTGGGACCTAGAAGTCATCGGCACATAACTCTGTGGGTAAGAGTGGACCTACTGCATGCTTTGGTGTTAGAGCAGAGAAGAGCAGAAAGTAACTCAGATGCCCAGGCAAAGATATGCCAGGAGCACCCTCAGCTCAGCAGCATGGAAAAGGGTCCACCCTAAGTCTTGTGACATATTTGACATTGCATGGATGCCATGAGTACCTCTGGGCACCTCAAACAGCACTAGAGATCTAATTAGGCAAATAAATTGCTCCTTAGATGTGCATGCACTAAAATATATCTGAGAGGACAAACTGACTTTTATACAGAACCCAAACTTCTGTATAAGAAATGCTTTACAAACAAAAATAAAAATCATGATCTACCTGACAAACTATGAACTTAAAGCATAGGTTTGCCATATTCATACAACAGAACAGAAGTGGAATTGGTGTCAGGGCTTCCAACCTCTTCTCATGCTACTTAAGTTAAATGATAACAACTATTACACCAGCACAGAAAAATATTAATGATGGAAGTCACCTTCCTTTTTGTGGAAAAAGCAAAAGCTGTACTGAGCATCATTAGAAGTGGCTCCTGCAAGGACCAGATGATCTTGTGTCTGAAATGACAGCAGAGGAGCGAGTAAGGTTAACAAGCGGACAGGACAATGAGAAAGGATTGAACATGGCTCTGATGCTCAAGACAGGGACCGGGACCTTCAACAGAAAGCACAAAATGAAAAAAGCATGAAAACAAGAAGAAAGGTCCTTGGCTGTGTTTGTGCAGAGGAGCAAATATGCATGGACTGTTACATCAGACCCTTACCTCCAGAGCTACTGCTCCATTTTTCCCTTGGTGGGGCACTTCATAAGCCTCTATTTGCTGCTTTGTGAGTCGGGCTAGTTTCTCTGCAAGCTCCCGCCAGTTTTTGCCAAGCTTGACAGCTGAAGTCAAAATGATGGTGTCCTGGGTAAGACGTGCCACTAATCCCTGGCAATCTATTTTCAAAAGTGCCTGCAACAATATTTTTCATTAGTGATCCTTCACCAGTAATTGCAAACAGAACATTTTAATTTGATTTTATAGCACTATTCTGCATTTCTGTGCAAAAAAAAGAAAGACTTTTTTAAATTTTGTGTTCTTAAAAATATGGAAATTTTTTCCTACAAAATGGTGTTGCCAACAGTTTCAGAGGAAAACTGCCCACAAGCTCAAGAAAAAAAATCAAGCTGGCATGCAGCTGCTTCAGCATTCCAGTGTCAAATGGATCCTGCCAAGCTTACAGATCCTGAAAGAAAAACATACTTCTCCAACGAAAATATTTGGGACCAAAAAAAATTTAGCTTCTTAGAAGTATGACATGAAACTTGAAAATGAAGTTTGAACACTATTATACCAAGGTGTGGTCCTTTGTCTACAGCCTTTTAAAAAAAAATTATTGATCACATTGGCCAACACCTTTTGATTTACTCCTCTCAGAGAACTAATAATTTGCCGACCATTAAGCAGAAATGCAAACATAAAACTCTTCCCTCCTCCTTGCCAAATGAGCATTTAATGACACTCAAATTAAAATGGATGCAGGAGTAGAACCTATATGTTGCATTCGCCTTTATTTATTTGTTTGGATAAGAGCTAATAAGAAAAATAAGTGTTGGGGTTTTTTCTTCTTAAATTAATGTAAAAATATTCCACTGACGATGTTTTCAGGGAAAGATTAAGAGCAAAATCCAGAAGTTTTTTAGATATTGATTTCTACTGAAATATCATGCATTTCTGCAGAAATCAGACATATATGTGATTTCATTTAAAAGTATTTAACCATAAAAATTCTCATAGCAAGCAATAGAACTTTGGTAGGCACAGTAGTGAGAAGCTGAGTACAGTGTACTGTACCAAATTCCCCTAAAAGTGGAGACAAAGTTTTTCAGTTTGCATTTGCTCTGAAGCAAGAACCCTATAAAAAACAAAAATAGCAGATTTCTTAAAAGAAGTAAGTGTAAATTCTACCCCAAAATTACACAGATATCATCTAGTTTTATGTCTGGCTCTGCAAAGACAAGGATCTGCATTGGCACTTCATAGCAAAAATACATAAATCTCACAAAACAGAACATTGAGCAACCTGGTCTAGTGAAAGGTGTCCAGGACAGTTGGAATGAGATGATCTTTAAGGTCCCTTCCAACCCAAGCCATTCTATGATTCTATAATCTTAATCTAATTATGCCCCACTTTTAGCCTGTTCTGTAATGAACTCTGTCTCACCGTATTCAATTAAAAGTTTGGATAATTTTCACCTTTAAGTCCTCCTCTCCTTTTTATACAGACAGAGACATGACAGGCTTTGCTGTACTTCATACTGGCTCAGTTTTATTCCACATAGTTTGACGTGCTCTTAAGAAGTGTAAGTGGCCACTGCCACCAAAATTTCTGAATCCTGCTGAAATTGCTGGCAACATTTCAAAGGGAGTAGACTAGTTCTGAGAAGTAAACTCAGTTGAGGTATACAGTTCAGGATAGTCAAAAGGCTTTAGATGAATAACTACAATGTGAATTTTAAACATCCACTTTGGTAATACTTTATTTTCATATCAGAAATTTAATTATCTTCTGTCCCTTAATAGGTTGGTCAACTTTTCAGTCAGAGCCAAGGAGAATATTAAGTAACCACTAATTCCAAATTAATTTGCACACAGATCAGTAAGTAAATTAGGATTGTTAACAGTGCAACTTATTACCTGGAAGTAATTAGATTAAACTTTTGATTCACATATGACAGTATTTAGTCACATAGAAGTTGTCCAATGGCTGACAAATGAGGCCCATGAAAATACATACTGATATACTCCCAATATTGTCCTTAGGCCATGACAACATTGACTGTGAAGCTGTAAGGTGTGGATAGAAAATCTTGCCCTCAACATGTGGATCAGGATGTCCTTTTTAAACATATGAAGCTAAGTTAGACATGGAACTTAGCATAGACAAATATATATATGTGTGTATAATGTATATATATGTGTATAATGGAGTGTCCACACTATAAGGTTACTTAATACTTCACAATGGGAATGTGAAATTGCTCAGGGAAGACAAAAGACAAAACTATTTCAATTGTGGCTATTTAAAAACGAAAAAAGTCATCTCAGTCAACCTACTAAATGAGCACAATTCCTGGAGCATTAACAGAAGACTGTTCAGAATTAATTGATCAAAGTATTATTCTTCACAAGAGTTTGGATATATTTTCCACCTATTGGTGTCTACAACTTTTAGTAATATGTTCAGGTTTGTAAAGATCCTGCAAGGATGCAGAATCATGTTTTCTTGTTCCTACAATACTACTGAGCAGTTTCTTGGCAATACGTTCCCAATAAGCCAGTTAGTTAATGATACTTACAACAATGAGTTCATAAAGAAATAGTCTTTTCTTTTTGTTAGCATGGCAGTCTTGCTTCATCCTCTTCACAACATGCGCAACTCTTTCTGATTCTTTGTCAGCGTGTGACTCATTAAAGTCATCCAAAGACATATGTGAGTATCCTAGCACCTCAGCTAAAGCTCTCCAGTCATAAACGCTCTCTGATACTGTAGACAGAACTACTGAGTAGATATAAGTCAGTTTTTTGAATGGCAATGCAATTTGTTCAACAAGATTCCTGGTTGTTAGCTCACTATCAGCAGTGTCCATAGCTTGTTCTCTGGAAATCACTTTTATGTTTTTGCAATGTACAAGACCAATCTTTCTTCTGAGAACTCCCACGTACCACTCTTTCATTTTAGTTTGTCCAATGGCTTTAACTTTATCTTCACCAAGAAGTGCTATTGTGTCCCCTTTAAAATATTCCAGCAAATAGTCAAGCTTATTTTGACGTAACACAGTTTTCAAAGCCACTCCATAAGTATTAACACTCAAAGTTTTGTCTTGAAACTTTGGATATTTTACTGTTGGTATCAAAAGCCAAGGCGCGGACTTGATTTCTTTGCGGTTTTGTAGGCTCTTTGGCTTATTAACAATTCCACTTAATTTTGGAGCTGGATCAGGAGTCGTAACATGGAACTGTGTTACTTGGCTACTTTTTAAGATTTTAATCTGAACAAGGAAAACAAAGAAATGCATCTCCTTACATCCAAGCATGGAAAACAGGAATTGCTGGCGGACCATTTCACCAGTTTTCAACTCCTCCATTTTAATATTTTTGCTTTGATCTTCCATCTTTACTTCAAAATCTGGATCACAGGATACCAAAGAAATGTTTAGATCTTGTGGTTTTTCAAGCAGAAATGTATGTTTTCCCCACAGCTGAAACACCACAGGAGGCATACTTTTCCCTCCTTTTTTTATATCACAAATCGTGAGTTTTCCTGGAATGTAATTATGACCAAAGATTGTAAAAACTGCTGTAAAAGATGGATGAATATATTTGGGACCATAAATTCCAACTGAGACTGTTCTGTGAACGTAGTCCCAGACATTAGTTGCTGGAAGCTGGATTTTGTTTGCTTGTACAGCAATCACTGCATACATCACATGACTTAGGTCCGTTAGCTTCACTTGTATGGTATCTTGATAAGTGTAGCAATTCTCTAGCTTCTTAAAAGGTCCTTCTTTGTTGAGACTAAAAAAACACACAATATCACTCATAACTTGGCTGAGTGGATCATTCTTCACTTTAGCCGCAACTTTCACTTCTAGGAAAATGGCTTCACTCGTGTTGAGGTTGCTCAGCGTAAGTTCTATCAGAGGACTTACTGTGCTGGACAGCTCATTGTTGCATGACAATGGAGGGTTAAGGATAGCCTTTAAACCAACTTCTTGGAATTCTCCTGGTGATACATGACCCACAGGGACATGAATGTTGATATCTGAGTCAGGTAGCTGTACTGAACCCCCTTCATGATTCAGTTTACAAACTACATGTATATCTGTAGCTTGCGTTTGTGCCCATCCAGGGCTGTGGCTCATGGCTTCTAAATCTAGGCAGGACCGAGTGAGTTGTCGGTGACTCAACCAAGCCATCTTGTAGGCTTCGCGGTCATTTTGAAGCCAGGCCATATCCGAAGCTGTAGTTTTTTGAGGTGCTGTCTTGTGAGGATTAAATCTTCGGTTATCAACAATATCCAGGAAGTCAGAGACACTCTTGGATCGTCCAGATCTTCTTGTTGAAGTCTTTCTTAGGAGACAATCAATATCTAGCTCATCACCTGAGGAATCCAAAGAGTCCCTATTGCTAGAAAGTTTAGAGAACAAATAAGGTTTTTCCTTTAAGATAGAAAGGCATTTATTATTTTCATTTCTATTTGAAGCAGCTATGTCATGTACAAAAGGGTTGGAGCCTGACAGTTCATTCCAGAAAGGATTAGTCTTGGAAACAGCTTGGGCATGTTTGAATACACCGGGCCAGTCAATATCCAAGTCCAGCTTACTTTCATTGACATCTGTTTAAAAGAAAAAACAAAAGCATTTCCTAAAGCACAGACTTTAGACATTCCATTAGTTTCCAACTGATAAACTAAGAGGTGATTAACTCTTAGTTTAACTCTGTTGAACTAAGAGGTGACTAAATTTTCCTCCTGAAATACATATAGATAATTTCAATATTTCTCCTTCAGGTTTTAAAATAGTATCAATATTGATTTAATTAAGAATCTTTCTTAATAGAAAGAGTGATAACAAATTCGTGCTGAATAACAATCAGTGTTGAAGAATGTAAAACATCTTCTTTGAGGTGCTGATCATTATCAACTCCTACAATTATTAATTGGCATTGAATATGATAAAGTTCCATGAGGTTCAAACCATTATATTCCAGTAAACTTTGGCCTCTTACAAAATGCCATGGATTTCTTTCCTTTGTGTCTGTCTCTTTGCAGAGATTAAAGAACTACTGTTTCATTTTTCAAACACTGTAGACTGTACAGATAAATGCCTTACTCAAGATTCTTTTTCATGCTAGTGCACATGCATTTAATTGATAACAGCACTCTTACAATTTATCTCCATGTGTGTGGAATTTGTTATACTAGCTTTGCATTAGAAAAAAATAATTGACATAATTTATGAGATCTTGTACAACTTGAAGTTTGGAGAGAAATGTTTGTGTGACTACCAAATGCAAGATTGCATTTAAATAGACAAATAGGGGTGTATAAGTGATATTTACATATGTTTTCTAATAAAAATACTCATTATTAGCTGTAGTATCTATTTTTTCTGAAGAAGAGACATCCTTATATTTTATATTAATGATTGTTCATAGAAGCTGATTTACAGTTGATTGAGACTCACCTTTCTTGCAGTGAATAGAATATCTGCAACTTTTTATGCTAGTGTTGTCTGTTACTTCAGTTTGACACTATTTTTTCTCTATATAGAGTTTATACCATTCCTTCTTTATACATCCTTAGAAAAAGTTTAAATTTTAGAGGGAAAATTCATTATTTCTATTTTTTTTCGCCATATCTATAGCTTTCATTATTACACTTTCCATAGTACCTTCCATTTCCAAGGTTATTCTATATTCCTCAATTGCAGGCATGACAGTGCATACAACTACAAAAAGAAAACAAATTATTTTGAAATGTTAGTACTTCGCTTTTTGTTTCCAATTTCAAATTGTGATAAAAAGCCAAAACCATGAAGCCTTTCCACAGTGCAAAAAAATTCCCAATTTGGAAGAACCAAAGTGGAATTTACCTGTTTCCCAGCTGCCTATCTGCAAAGCTCTAACAAGAGCTCTTGACAAGAGCCTTCCAGGTGAGCTGCCGGAGGACTGTGCCCATAGGCAGATTCCTTTTCCTCAAGCACCTTATCTTGACTAGGGTCACCAAAGCGGGGCTAGGCTGCTCAAGCACCTGCTGAAAAGTTCTTTTGTTTCTCACCATAAGCCAAAAACTTTCCTTGTGCTGTGACGCTGTTACAGTCAGAACATTATTATCTATTAAAAATATAAATTAATTAAGCCCAAAATAAACATAAGGGTTTTGTTTGGGTTTTTTTCCCATCCTAAAGGGCATGTTTCTACAGGAAAAATGTGAGCAGAAAACTCTGTCAGCATGAGTCACTAGGATGGACTCTTTCTCAAGCCAAGGTAACAGCACAATTACTGGGGTGTAGTAACTCCCCACAAGCAAGGAAATAAATCCTGCTCCACAACTTACACAGCAAGTGTCAGGCCTGCTGTTACATCTGCTACTGAACAAGAAGCTAAGAGAATGCCTGCCTTGTGAAGGCAGAAGTTTTCTCAGCTTTGGGGTTAAAATAGCAATGAGATTAAATCAACTTTGCTGAGACTCCAGTATTTAAACTGGGCTAGCTTCAAATTTACCCTGCCTTCCTGGTTCTTAAAACCCTAAATTAATCTAGTTTGGCTAAGAACTCCCTCTTCTCTTCATCTTGACCCACAGCAAACATATTCTAAACAGCATTTGTTAATGTAAGGTTAAAGATTTCAACTCTTCCTCCCAACCTGCCTGACCCAGAGTTTTGCAAAAATAAAGACTTTAGATGGAGAGCCTTAGTACAGAAAATAGCAGACGAGACTTACTGTAGCTGTCTGAAGGTGTCTGGTCATCTACATCAATCAAAGTCCCCTCTGACCGGCTTCGTGGCATCTCTCCACTGGTTAGGGAATCTGTTCCACTACTGGAAGAATTTTCGTCCTAGAAAACAGTTAAGCATATAAAACATCAGCAGGTATGCAATTTGAAAAAGGGGGAAACTGTTGAAGAATAATTGAGCTTTGCTCCTGTAGTGTGACATGAAAAAAAAAAAAGTGAAGTTATAGTTTATGAGTAAATGTATGAACTCTGCCCAAGAGCATCATAATCGTGAGTCTTATTATCTAGTGTGCATCAAACCCACCCGATGCTACAGCTGCAGTACAATATGGTGCCCCAGCCCATAGTGAAGTCCAATGACTCACAAAACCAAGCGTCTCGCAACTGGAACCGAGCCAATTATACAACAGCTTTCATTCAGAAGGTCTTGAATAAATATTTTTTTTAAAGAATAGACATCTTAATTCCTGTTTTCACATAAGTTTGAGTAGAATTATTAAAGGGGAGGATCTAGATCTGTTACTTTCTTTGCCAATTAATATAAAGTATTTTCATCCTTTTCTACTTTATTATTCTTCTTATGCTCCTCCCTGAAAGAAGATCAGGACAGATTTTCTTTTTAGTCTGTCCAAGAATAACTTAGAGTACCCTTCCTTAGATACCACGCCAGCACAGCAATAGCCCAAGAGAGGATATTCGGGTCTCTCTTCTTCCTTGTTCTGGCTACAAGAAGGTCTGTTTCATTTTGATGTAGTTTGAATGTGTACTGGGCAACATGAGAGCTGTAAACAAGATGCTGTGTTTGAAAGAGCAAGAGGCAACAGCAAATCTATCACAAGGGCAGAACAGAAGGGATGTCCTTTTGAGGTGGGTGACAAAGGGAGGGACCTCTCAAGATACATTGCCTAATGCTGAAGAAAGCAGGAGTTGTGATGTCTCCTACAGAAAGAGGAGTTGCAGGAGTTTCAATGGAGCATTTGGTATCCTGCATGCTGCAGGATACCAGATTACAGTATCCCAAAAGCAGAAGGTGGAAGAAATAAAATATTAGAGATCTTTGGTGCTGGAAAGGTCTTCAAGTTAGTGCTATAAACCAAGAGATCGTTTAGTGACTTTCCCAGAATCCTCTCACAGATCCTATATGTAGTGAGATATAAATGCTGATGGCCAATAGATACATTAAGATATATGGAAAAAAAATGAGACAAGCAAACAAACAAACAAGCAAGGGGGGAGGAGAAAGAGAGAAGGTAAAAATCCAGAAGATTTTTGGGTCCATATGTGGGATACAATAGTCAACTTTGTTCAGGAGTCTGAAATATTGCAGCCTGCTATTTCTGCAGCGAACATTGCAACCTAAGCAGATCTCATTTTATCACGTTTAAAATAGGAAAAAAAAAAAAAAGATTGGGCCTGTTTTTGCTGTGGTTGTAAGACAAAATGAATATTCAGTTCCAGTTCTAGTAGGTGAGTTATGGGAAAAGGAAGCATACCTTGTATCCAAGCAGCCAGTGTTGGATAAAGCTAGCCTCCGAGACCAATACTTTCTGGCTTCTGCTACTAATACCCCACCAGAATGAAACTGAAAACTAAAATGCCTCCTTAATCCCAACAGCATTAATTCCAAGATCTGACATTCCACACCTGTATAAAGATATCACTCTTTGTTCTGTCTCTGATAAGCCACAGTATCTTTGGTAATGTGTACAGACACCTTCAAAGGAAATAAATTTTGCTTTGCTGCTGCATCTCAAGTTTTGAAAAACTGAATGCATTGTATAAACTCACAAGATTTTTATCTCTGGCTTCTACACAGACACTGGGAAGGTTTAATCACACCAGCATAAGGCATCCATAGACTAAAATCTTAATAAATGTACAAAAAATAAGTCTTCTTTTTGTAATACCAGTGGACTTGCTGTCAGCACTAATCTCTGACTAACAATTTACTGATAATTCACAAATTAATTTAAGAACAGTTCTTTAAATAGTTAAAACACCTGCATTTACTTCAGTAGCTGAATAAAGTGGGAGGCAGTAAATAAGGATGAAGAAAGGGCATGAGTGCAAATAGATGCACAGGGGCTAAAAGAGGAAACTCATGGGTAAGGAAGAGACAAAGAGAGAAAAAGAAAAACAATCTCTTTACACAGTGGGACTATATTGACAGAAACATGACAACAAGATTGCAGATGCAAGTTCTATAAATGCTAAGGACTTCAGCAAATAGAATAAGCCACTTTCTAAAACTGCCCTCTGGGAACTCCTCAAAATGTTCACCACTAGCCTGGCATAGAGATAGAAAAGGCAGATACTGAAAAGAAAAACCACTTTCAAAAATAATTCTCCACCCTCTTGAAAGCATTCTTTGGTATGAGAGCATGATGAGGGATCCCTTGTGATTGAGGCATATCTTCAGGCCAGCCAAGAAGAGGATGAGAGAAGGAGGGGCTATATAAACTTTCCTGGGCAAAAGATGACCACATTTGGTCAGCCTGTCAAGGGATGTGGGAAACACTGGGGACAAGCTGTACAGACACCACTGGGTACTGGGCAATGGGCCTCCTGCACAGGGTTATGTGATCTGACACCAGGGCTGGGCCCCATCTCTTGTGTGTTCCAGCCTGAGTGCTGAGAATGACTAAAGGACCCATGCCTTTGTATGAGACTAAGAAAATAAGAAAACGAAATGCTCACCCTTTCCCCTGGGTATTATTCTGTGACAAAATAGCATCCCAAATTAAACTTTTGATAGGCCAAACCTATTAATTAGGAACTTACCTGAACAGATTCTGAACAATCATTCACAAGAGAAGGGAGATCAATGCATGTGCGATATACAGCCATACAGATCAGCATTGAAAGGGTAGGGTATAAAAACTTTTTGCTGCAAAAAGAAGGAATTATGTATAGGAAGAAACAGAGACAAAGGTTTTTATTTGCCGTTGCTACTGAATAAGAAAGATGTAAACTGGCAAGTGCTTGATGGCGCAAGGAATTGTTTGACCGATGGCATGTCAGCTCACAGTGGGAATCAGCAGGCAATGAAGAAGTGAAGAGGTTGGAAAGAGATCAGCTGTGGAGGTAACCAGTGAGTGAACCTGAGCGACTGTTGAGAGATGCCACATTTTTTTGTATGAGGGCAAGCAACAGTTAGCCAGGTGCACTCTGCTGGGGCGTGCTTGACCCATAAGAGCACCTAACTCAGGAACCAGAGCACTGCTGGCAGGCACATTGCAGCACTGCTACAGAGGAAGAAAAATGCACTAGAGGAAGAAGAAGGTCTTGGGTAGAAAGTTCAGTTTCACAGAAGTCAGGAGACAGATTTGCTGCAAAAGGCATTTTTGCTGCATATAATGCCCTCCAGAAATTTCTTCCAGGTCTTTCAAAATTCAAGTGCACCCTTTTTTTTTTTTTTCCAGTCTTACTACCAAAAAAACCATATCCTGCTGTGTTTAAAACAGTGGTAATGAAGAAAATAAAAAAAAAAAAAGCCCAAAGGCAAACACTTTCCCACCGCTTTTGCCCTCAAAAATAAGAAAGAAAACATTCCTTTGTGTTTTTAAAGTGTCAACATCCCAGAGCAAAACACTAGCAATTCATATTTCAGTCTACCTTAATCCTTCTTCAAAGGCAGGTTTTGTTAAGAACAGAGCTCTCCTGTGGCCTTGTCTCCCCACGGACTCCTACTTGTTCCCCACACAGATTGTGCTACTCAGCCACACCCTTATTCACAAAAATTCATGGCCCTTGCATCCAGAGGATGCAGTTTGTCCATTAACAGGGACAGGACAAGCAACAGAAACAGGTGATGGAGACGTGTCTCATTCCCCAGGCTCATTTTTAGGTGCCATCAGGAAGAATGACTTGCTAGTTATATAGGTTGTGTTGTTAGACTTCCGAGTTTCTTTCTGAAAAAGGAGAAAGGTAAATGCAGCACAACGCTAAATAAAACATTCCTTGTCTAACCAAATACTGAGTATACTGAATTATTTAAATTCTATTATATAGAGAGAAGAAAAGGAATTCTAAAGACACAGCAATACACAGAAGAGGGATTGTTTCAGAAGGACTACACATCACCAACAAACCTAAAACACTGCCCATTCTCAGCAGATTAACATGTTTCTAAGTAAACATCTGCTACAGTAATAGGCCGTATTTTAACAGTCCCTTGGCACCTGTGGCCTAGAACAGCTTTATGCAGCTCAGATTTTGGTAGAGGCACTTGGATCCAACTTACTAACCTTTGATTACAGGGCTGAACTGTGGTGCTCTAGCCAGTGGCAATACAGCATAGAAAATGAAATATTCAGCTGAAGGGAGGAAGCCCTTGACGTATTTTAGTCTGGTGTATGCAAGGCAGTCAAGGAGATGCATCTGTATCTCACTTAGAACAGAGACAAAACTGACTTTTAATGTTCAACCTTGAGAGTACTCAACCCCTAACTTGCTGATACTCAGCAGCAACCTTAATGCTTTAGTATGACCCTATTACTTGCCACTTTGACTATAATTATGGAAAGGAATTTTCAATAGATATCGCTACTAGTTTGCTCTGTTAAATAGTTGCCAAGTTTGGTACCTACTATTACAATTTTCTTAAAATTCCTGTGGGAAGTGCAGAGCCATTCGCACTGAACCCAGGGCTTGGACTTTCTGCAGACCCAACATATGTCTGCATGGCTACTCAGAACTGACACAGTCACTGCTCGTAGTACTTCATCCGAGCTGGCCCTAAAGGGTAGAGCTAGTACTCTCAGCACAACAAAAATGGGAATTGAAGTGGGTCATCCTCTCAGTAGATTTCCACTTTTTTGCAGGTGGGTTTTTATAGCATCTGCTCAGCTCTGCACAACCCAGAACTGACTGCTTTACAGCCTTTTTAGGGAACACTGTGCAAGCTAAAATAACTGTACCATAGACACTCCCTCCACAAGGCAAGTATCTATCCTTCCATTCCACATATCTATGCTTCTAAAACTGTTTGTTATAAGCATAAAGGGAAGAGCATTTATTTTTTATTATAAACTTTACATTTGGGAATATTGCTTTCCAGAAGCCTCAAGAATGTGTAATTAAGTTTTGATGTTGTCTTTTGGGTTTTAGCTACCACTCTAAAATACTCCATGGTTTCCCTTTGGCCTCAGGAAAAAAAGAAACATGTTTCCTTCTACTTACTTTACTAAGTAACGTCTTAAACAGGAAATGGACAGTAAAGATCTCACTAACAAAGTAAGTAAAGGATCCAACTTTGCACCATGAAATTGCAATATTTCTTCTTTTTGATGAACAGAGAACGCTTTACAAGTTTATTAGCCTAATTCTTCTATGGATTTATTTCCTTACAACTGTAAAAACAATAGTTTAAAATCACACTGGATTCTCACTCACTGTGTATACTTGTGCATACTTTGGAAGCACAGCTAGTTTCTTGGCTTTTGAAGGTTCTGTGAAAGCACTTTTGGTTCCTTCACAGAGATTACAATACTACAAGTTCCTACTGACTGAGGCCAACAGCTATTCCTTTATGTGGTTGTTGAAAGCACTCAATAAGGAACACCTTTCATTTAGAAGTTTAATTACAAAATAAAATTTCCATTTCCAGGTGCCTCAAGTGTTTCAGTGTCACCATAATTAATGCATGCAACATTGCAGAGCAAGGCAAATCCTGTACGTACCATGTCCTGCATGAGCCCTGCTGCTTATCCTTAGGTACTTTTAATGTTTGCTAGGATGACATAGAAACCTCAGCTATCAACATTTTTAATCAACCTAGAGGAGCGGGAGCTACTGGGAATCTCAAAATCTCTGTAAGCTATTTATATCCCTGTGAACTATAGCTGTGATCACAGGTTTTCAAGTACATGATACCTCCAAAGTACTCTATATGTTATTTCGTTACCCTGATTCCTTCTTCTCTTTCCTCTACGTTAGATTTTTTCTCACATCCAGGCTGCATGCAGGAATTACACTGGGTCTTTAACTGCACAGTTTGCCTGTCAGTGGCAAGTGGAGATAAAGGCTGAAACACCTGCCCACTAGCTTGGCTTAGAGAGCACTCCCAACCCTGCATAGTATTTATTATGTCCTTCCCTGGGAGAGGCTCGTGTCTGAGCCTGTTAATGCCACAAGTCAGCTTTGAGCAGGGTAGATATGAGCTGTGGTCTTTGAGGGCAGGAAGCAGTGGTGGGGAACAGAAGTAGTGGTAGCATAAACAGAAATCTTTTGTATGCCTCAGAGTCACTGAGGCATGACCAAAAAGGAGAAGAAAGGCTTCCTCTGTCCCAAAAACTTGATTCTGGCAACACTGTTTCAGCTTTTCCAATTATATATAGAAAACAGCACATCTATCCACCTAGAAAGCAAGCAAAGGATCCATTTTCCAGATAATCAAATCCAGGTCAAGTAGTGAAGAGGTTCTTCCATAGAAACTGGCAATCAGGCCCTTCTGAGTTACGTTTCATAGAAATAATTACTTTTAAATTCAAGGGCTGAGCACAGACAGGGAAGAAATCCCTCTTGACTTTCAATATTTAAACCTCTCATCTGGCCCAGTGACGTGATAAAAAAATATCTTACAAGAGCTGTGCTCTCTTCACAGCATCAGGGTAAAGCAGAATACATCAAGGAAACCACCTACGGGGAAAGACTGGTGTTTTAGTTGCTCACAGCTCTTAAAGTTCTTGAAATTATTATTGTAATTAATATTAAAAACAGATCTTGAGCACCCAAATAATCTGGATATGTTGCAAATATGTAGGATGGTTCTTCTGCTATTTCAGGCTAAGAATGACATGACAAAGTGACGTGGCTGACAGTATGTCAGGATCCAGTCTTGAACATCCAGCTGTGGAACTAAATTGCCTGTCAGTGTGCTGCCTGGATAGTGACACTTTATTTTGGACAGGTGTAGATTAAAGATGCATTAGCAAAATATGCAATGAGAACTTTGAAGGAAATTGAACCTGATATCCAGGCATATAAAAGGTGCCTTTACGCTTCTGTTGTTCCAGTTTCAGCAAACTGAGGTGAGTGCTCAGAGAAGGATACAGGGGGACACTACAGTGTGCTGTGCCTTTGATGAGATAAGATATTAGAAAAGCTTCTTTCCATAAGCACGACAGAATTCGGCTTCAACACAAAGGAAGAACATGTCAGAAAACCTGTACTGTCAGGTGGACCTTTTATATGGAACCACTTTGTTTTGGTGTTGGTTAACTTGGAGGGGGGACAAAAACCCCCAGCAAACCTACCAACCAAAAAATGAGCTGGCACAGTAAAACACATGGAGAATTTGCTTTGTAAAAAATTTTAAACTATCTCAGGCAAGCTTTCAAAATGTATAAACTGGAAAAGAACGTACCCTGGTAGTGGAGGGCAAGAATGACATGGTGAAGAGGGGGGAAACATGTCAGTTCTTTTTCTCTTGGGAAATATAAAGGGAGATCAATATCGAGATGGCAGAAACAATGGAAGGAGGGTGACACATGACCAGCTCAACATGGAAAAAAAATTAATAAAACAGGCAACTACCTGTTTGGGGAAAATAATTACATTAAATATAGTAGAAGAAAGTAAATCCATTTGGCAAGGATTCCTCTGGTTATAATTAGAGGTTAGTTCAGAGAGTTAATAACTGCAAGCATAATCATTCTTCAGTGCATCCACAAATTACATTTTGCTCTACTTGACTGGCCACATAACAGATCCAGGGAACATGTACCCACACAAATAGTATGTTTGATAGATTGCAATAATATTCACAAGGAAAGACTGTTACCTTTTTTTTGTGTATTGATCTGTTTTGACTGAAGGACTTGTTTAATAATCCTTGACGCTTTAGGAACATCACAAAAAGAGCATCAGAGAGGGAGTCTTAATCACAGAGACAATTTCCAAGACATACTGCAGAAAGTGAACTTCTCCTTTGTTGCTTTTTATGACAATTACAGTTCCCAAAGTTTGGTTGGATCTTTCCTCCAGAAGTGAGACATCATTGCACTTAAAACATTTGTGCCTGTGTTGTTAATAATACCCTGAGCTGTCCATTAAGCTACACCTGCCAATATTCTAAAGTTATTTTTGACAATGTAATTTTGAAGAGAAGGGAGGGGAGTTCATAAAAATGCATTTTGTTCTCTAAAAGCTGAAAACAGCACCTCTCATTATACTGCAGACTTTCCCTTTACATAACAATCACACATGATCTTGACAAGCAAAAAGCCCACTTATTTCTATCAAATGGGGTACATGTTTAAACGGATAGTTTCTCTACTAATGAAGGACATTTGAGTCTCTGAATTGTACTCTTAACTACTCCTTTTTAACAGTATTTTTAACTGAATACTTTCACTGAAATAATGTGACTGCCAGATGGACTTTAAAATGGTAAAGATCCAGCAACAAAAATGAAGTCAGAGGAAGATAAACTGCCATGCAATATCAGGTCCCACTTAATAATCCATCTCCGATTACAGAATACTGCACATTTCAGAGGAAAAAGGAAGAAGTCCTACCTATGAAAATGAGGAACTGCTACTTCCAGTATTGCTAGTAGTTTTAGAACAAAAATGGGAGTGATTCTATATTATAAAATAAAATAAAATTAAATACAGCAGTCTACACTATCACTGTGGATCTTCTTCTAAAGAAGTAATCAAGTTAGAGAAGAATTGAGGCAACAAGTTCCAAAAAATTGCATGCCCTAATGTATCTAAATTTAGTTTTTAAATCTAGCTGCCTTACAGGCTCATTCATTGAACTGTCTATTCCTACCTGTTTAGAGTAGGGCATCTATACTTTTGGTCTTTAATATTTGGTACAATAAGCAGAATAACATGTTTAATCTCATCCACTTTTATACAGCAGTTACAGTCACTCTTCAACGATTTTCTCTTTTCAGAAGTGAAAGCAAGAGAAGTGTATGAGATCAATGTTCCAGGTCTCCTCTTCCTCCAGTCCCTCTATTCTTCAACCACCTTCATTCTCTCCACTGCACCACAGTGTCCAACTGTCTTTTCAGCAGCAGTTCTCCCTCTGGTGATGCATATCGTTAGCTTAGCTGCAGTACCTCTGTGGAAAGCTAGTTTTCCCATCCAGGAAAACCACACTGTTATATTTCAATGGATAGTATTACCCAATGCAAGCATCTTAAGGCTGTGTATTCTCTTGTCCTAGCTCCCTGAACAGCCAGAGGCAGAAACCATTCCTGAGGTTCTCACCAGATAGTTGGCTGATCTCCAAAATCCATCAGTGAAATGCTTGTATAACAAATTGGAGAAGTTCCTCATGTTAGCCCAAGCATTCCTAGGCTGACTTTTATCTCACATTGTTTCTATTCCCCCCAAAAGCAACAGCAGCTTGCTTTTCCTAACAGCCCTGCCCATCAGGCTGCTAGAGGCACCCTACCTTCCCACTGGTTCCTGCTCTTCCTTCTGAGCCAACATCACTGAGGGCAAAATTTGATGAAGCATCTGAGAGAGCTGTAATTGCTCAGGAATAGCATGACCTGGCACTATACACTGATGAGTGCCTAACGATGCAAGAAATCTATCCCACACAGCTCTATAACATCTTTCCATACCATTTGCCATGAAGAAAGCTTACTGTTAATAATAACTTAATGTTATTTCTTCTTTGCATTTAATATGGCAGTGGTGTGAAAAGAAAGAAGGCATAAAGCTGTTGCTTCCTTCTTTCTCAATTCCTTCCCTATCTCCTCACAGATTCACTGGCTATGACACTGTGTTAGAGGTTTTGAGGGAACGAGCATAGGACAGAAAATGAGGATATCAATGGCTCAAGCTCTATAATGGAGAAGACTGTCCACTTCAGTCACATGTCAAAGGGCAAAAAACCCCTCAAAACCAACCCCTAAATTATCATAAATTTAATCCTTTTACATACAAAAAATAGTCAGTTTAGTTGCAGAAAAATTTTTATTTGTCCCAAAAAATCCAGCTGATATCCCCAAATAAAAACAATGGCTGAAGTCATGCAGTTACAAACGGCTCAGAAAGCTGGACTGAAGGCAAACTTATCAAATTCCCAAAGAGTGTCTCTCAGATACCCCTGCAGAAAATCTCCAGGAAAATTATTCAGCAACGGTTGAATTATACTCCATCAATTCAAAATATCTGCCCAAATTATCTGTCTCAGCAAGCTTTACTATTTTTCACCACAACTGAATTTATCACCTTTCCAGCCAAAGTGGAGGGCTGCAGATCGCTAACTCTTAGAATCACAGCATTTCAGTATGTTATGTCCAGCTTCTCCCCTGATCTGTCCCTGTCCCTCTGCCCCTTCCAATCAAATAAAACCAAACAAAATTAAACAAGGCCTACACCAAAACAAATCCAAAACTCCAGTCACTCTTGCACTCTTCCAAGAACTTTCATAAACAGAAAATAATTTTCACAAAGAAAACTGGTGAAAGAACTGGCAGATCTCAAGCCTTGTGACAATCCTAGTGTCAATTCTTTGTTTTGCCCCATCCTTCACTGACACTGAGCACACTCACATTCCAATTTTCTATAGACTAAGCAAGTTCAATATTTTATACTATTAAGTCTTTGAAAAAGCTGAAGTTCCATGATCTCATTGGCTTCCTACACAAAAAACCAACCCTGGGTGTCATTTATCATTCAAATCTACCTCTGCAGTCATGTGATGCTCTGTTCACTAGAAAGAATAATCAGCTGGTATACAAAGTGAAACTGCTATATCAACTATTGTCACACTACAGAAATTATAGAGAATTGATTTGAGACCACTAGGATATTTAAACATCATGCAAAACCACATTAATTTCACAACTACCACTTTAAAATGAAATTTTCATGTGATGTCCAGAGTTGAGTCATTTTCGTGACAGCCTGTCTTTCAGGAGGGCAGGATAATCTCTCCCTGCTGGAGGAAACTACCAACAGTGTCCCATACATTGGCTACAGCAGATTGAAAGGAACAGACAACCATCTCAAATATCACTAAACAGCCCAGGGCACAAAGTCCCTACAGGACATTTCTTCTGGGATCAAGGCCTCTGTGAAACTGGAGTTTCTCTAGCTGGCCTGTTTCAGTCTGATCAGTAACAGCAGAGCAGCCTTTACTTCAGACAGAAATGAACCAAATACAAGGTTACAAGTGAAATAAACTAAACTCCAGACCTCACTTACAACAGCTTTTTAGTGCTTTGATTTTCCTAATTAGGAACCTGAAGGCACCTGCCATGTGTTAGCTCAGAGAATTCAACCTATTCAGCAACACCTTCCAAATGCCAGTCCTAAAGAAAAACTTTTTCTGGTCTCACCTTCGTAAGTTTACTGTCCTCGCTCCATTTGTACCAAAATGTGGGAGGAAAAATTCACAGCCCTTCCAAAAGGTCACTGACTTTGATGATCAAAGCATTCCCTTACCCATCTCACCTCCTTGGCAGCAAGTCTTTTTACACCTTTAACTAGCTCCTACTCCTGAAGATAAGGTTGAAAATGTGTTATGTGAAATTTTTGTTATGTGAAATACTTCAGAATCGCATATGCACAATTCCACTATTTAGTTTTTGCTAACCAAATTTGTTATTTTATGGTTTTGGTTTTCTTCTATATAGATCAATATACAAAATACATTTATGGTGCAGTTGAAAGATTGTTTAGGTCAATCAGCTCACTCCTACTATTACATATGTATCCTTGCCATCACTGTCAGGGGTTCCTTGATTGAAGTATACAAGTGTCATGATGTCCTAAATGTCATAAATATCCTTGTAACATTTAACTTACAAATAGCAAATCAAACACATACCTTGATCTACACCTTGATGCATGACAGCATGTAACTTTGCTTAAGGCATTTTGCCTTGGCTGTAACGAGACAGGAGACTCCTGTTATTTGTTTTATCTCTATCCTACAGACACATGTAATCCTGACTGTGCAATTTATTGAACGTGATTTTCAGCTTCCCTTTTATGGAAATTATTCTTCTATGTTTCAGGTCATTGATGATGACAAGAAGATATTTGCAGAACACTGGATTCTTCTACAAAGTGTTGTCTAGCACAAAAAGGAAAAGAAAAGCATGAAGTATGTAGATCGATACTCAAATTAAATATATTCTGCTTCCAAAACTTCATCTAAACTTTAATTTGACAAGTATTCTTGGAAGTGCATGGTCCAAATGTTGACCAACACGAAGTTAGTTTAGGTCAGCTCCTGACAGATCACAGCCCAGGGTCGTATTTTTATAAGTTGCTTTGTCTGTAAAAAATAGAAATGTGTACAACTTTGCTCAAAACTTAAATCATTATGATCTAAATACCATCTATAATGTACTGGTTTTCTTTTAGCTATTTTATAATGTCACATCCCCCAGAAGTGAAAAGTATCAGACAGAAGGTAATCAATAAGAACATAAGATATTTGTCTAATATGGTGCAACTTCTAATCTTCAGAACTTTAGGAGATTTCACTCAACTTCACACCAAGAAGAAATGATGGCATGTCCCAACAGTCTTGACAAATGTGTCTAAACTGTTGTGAAAACTAGTTCAGATCATTTTATTTTGCTGTGCAAATTCATCTGAAATTGCTGATTTTAGCAAGATTTTACAATAGTAAGTCAATGTCTGTCATCATCTTTCACTATGTTGAATCACTAGCATCCACACAAGTAATTTCATTTTAAAGTTCTTTAGAGATTAGGATTTAGAAAAACCTAAGGCTTAACCTGTAATCCATAAGTGAACTTTTTGCCTACAGGGAAACAGAGTGAGCTTTTGCTCCACTTTCTCTATATTAGGAGAGATGTGATTTGCCACCTAGGAAACATGTAGGTTTTTCAGCCTCAAAGATCTATCTGTGCCAAGATACAGGTTTTTGCACCACAGGCATAAAAACCTGGCAAATCCTATAGTTGATTTTTTAAAAATCACTAAATTTGATTTATTCATAGATTTCAAAGCCAAAAAAACCAACAAAACCATAATCTTTACTCTTCCTATGCAGAATCAAGGCCATGGAATTTAACCTAGCTGTTATTGTGACAAGTTGTGTTATGGTGACACTTTTTATGGAACTCAAAATGTTAAAAAAAATCCAATTCCGAGCCTCAGAGCTTATGTTTATATTCTGTTGGGACCCAAACCAGGGGTTTTTTTTTACTTTTTCATTGATATTGTGGTAGAACTAGCTGGAATATCGTCCATCTGCTGAGCTTTGTACAAATACATAAAAAGCAGAGCCTTATAACAAGGAAGTGATTATTTAATGCACAAGACAAGGAAGGGCTGTGAAGGGGGGAAATGGAGATAGACAAGTTTACATATCATAAAATCGTGGAATAGTTTGTGTTGGAAGAGTCTTTTGAAGGTTAAGTAGTCCAACCTAACCCAAGATGGAAAGACTAAACCACAAAGAAACTGATAACCATATTCCAGTGTCTTCCACCCCTACTGTAAGAATTGTGTAAACATGTACTAACTCCTTAAAAATCCAGCACCAAACAACTTGCCCAGACCACTCAGGAAATCAGTGAATGGGAACAGGACATGAAAGTGCCATGGGAAGAAAACTGTCACCAAGACCAGAGGGATGAAAGTAACTGCATAAATATCACAAGAGCCCTTCTCTGTCCCAAAGTGCTCACACCCTGAAAAGGCAATTAACTGGAGAGCAAGGCAGGTATTCATAACACCTCCTGACAGCCTTTGGCACTGGTATTTTTGTCTTCCCTTTCCAGCTATGAGCAGAAATCAGATAGAAGTAAACTGTAGCTATGTATAACAGGTAGAAGAAAATAACTGATGTGTATACACACACCTCACAGTGTTTCTCTGTCCCATGTTTTCATTTGTCTGGTAAAACAGTTTACTAGTAGCCAAACTTAGAATTATTTATTATTGAAAAAAAAATATTTGCAGTGATGGAAAATGCAGCTTCCATTAAGTTCAGACTTCAAGCAAATTGTCCTTCTGTTTCTGCTACCATTTATTACATGAGATGAGGAAAAGTCTATGGAAATTTTTACTTATCTAGGGAGCACGTGAGTAGTGCACACAATATCTTTTGCTGTGTGTTTTGTGACTACAGTACAATCATTACTGGTTAAAATACACCAGGGAATTCCAAGGTGCAAAGGGCTCTCCTACACATTTTCCTGATTAGTAGCACTTTTCTGCCCTGCCATATAAGTATCCACTGGACAGTACAAGCCAGGAAAGAAAAGAAAAGGAACGGAACGGAACGGAACGGAAAGGAAAGGAAAGAAAAGAAAAGAAAAGAAAAGAAAAGAAAAGAAAAGAAAAGAAAAGAAAAGAGAAAAGAAGAAAAGAGAAAAGAAAAGAAAAGAAAAGAAAAGAAAAGAAAAGAAAAAAGAAAAAAGAAAAAGAAAAAAGAAAAGAAATCACTGAGCAGAAGAACAAACTGACATTACTCATGTTCGAGACACTATAATTTCACACAGAGCAAAGGGTAACAATTAGTGCTTCAGGAATTAGGGCAGTACTATGAGTAAATTGATATTTCTTGTCTCTCTGCTCTGTCTCACCCCTCCCACCTTTACAGAGATCCTGTTAAGGCTAGTGGATCAGAGTGAACTCAGGAAGGTTATCATCACATCATAGCCTTTTCTTCAGGGCTCAGAGTAGGTATTGCGTGAGATCATGTATGAATAAAAACAAACCACTTCAAAGTCTTGTCTGTTGTCCCTCCCCCAAGTTATTTCAGACAATGTCATTTCCTTTTAATTACACAGCTTAGTGCATGTAGAAAAACTGTTTATTCTCTATGTAAATACATATCCAAACTTTGGTCCCATTTAGGATCATAGGACAAAAATTAGGCTGTAAGATTTGCCACTGATGGGTCACAAGTTTTGCATCGACTCATGAAACTTTTTGTTTTTTACAGATGTAGGCTCAGTTGGGAACTTGAACAACTCCTTGTCAAGTTGTTACATGAATGTTTTGCGATACAGCTTATTTAGCTGGGGGAAAGGAGCTGTTTCCTTTGGCATGATCACAGGATGACTGGCACAATGGACAAGCAAGGCTGTTGGCAGTTATTAGTAAGTAAAGATGAAACCTGAAATAATATCATTATATCTAACTAGAGGTCAGTGCAGATTAAAGTATAAACCAACATGTTTTAGAATCAATTTAAATACTGTGAAACCCCATTTAATGCAGGGAAATATTATATGCTTCCACGGAGAGAGACAGAGATTAAAGAATTAATTCAGAGCAAGCCTGGAAAAGAAGGGTCAAGTCTCCCAAGTCTTTAAAGTATTAGAAAAGAGACGAGACCATGTGGCATTGTGCTTGAGGCTGAGCCTGCTCTTGGGGATACTGTATGAGTGGGTGGCTGGCTGTCTGGCTGCTCCAGAAAACAGGAGTCCTACATATCCTTTGCATCAACGCTGGTGCTTATCTGGTCTCACCAGGAGCTGGTCCAGGCACAATGACTCAGTGTTCTCCTCTGCTGGCCTGCAGGAAGTAATGGCTAGGTATGAGAAAGGGGACTACCCCATTCTGCAGCAGGCAGCCATTACAGAGCTTAAAAGGAGTGCAAGAACTTACCCAAAGTAAAGTGGCAGCTCTGCATCTCACAGGTGTGCAGCAGAGAACACAAATATTTGTAAGCACTCTGAGTCTCCAGTGAAGGCAGACTTCTTCTAATCATTCAAAAAGATGATCTCCCCATTGAGGAAGCTGAAGAAAATGGCAAATAGTCTACTCTCTACATTTTGAACTAAAATAATTGTCATCTAGAGTCTTTTGTAAATACATATCCCAACCATAAGGCTCAATGAGTCTCTTCTGGGCTGCAGGATTCCAGAGCATTTCAGCCTGCAGCGTCACCCACGCAGCAAAGGGGAGGCAGCATATAATGTAGCTTTCAGCTAAATAATCAGCCATCTTCTCCTTGATCAGGCAGGCTTACCAGGGGAAGTTCAGCTGCACAAGAAAAGGACTCCTACTCTTACAGTAATTAATCAGTATATGCTTCCTATAAAATTCCAGGTACATCCAAACCTAAAAGCTTTTGTTCATCACCAAAAGGACACCAAAACAGAGTGCAAAACATTCCTTGCCGCAAGCTATAAAATTGTTTCTGTTTTCTGAAGTTTTCAGGGGTTCAAAGCCCCTATTCAGCTTCACCACTGCTCCTTGGTAGGGATGTACTGCAGTGACTCCATGTATAGAAGTACACAATAGGCACTTTGAGGAAATTCTGGAGGGTGGGAAAGGAAGGTAGGAAAGTGATATGACTGTGTTTGCTCATAAACCAAAATTACTGAGGTTATTAACACTAGAGCAGACTATGAAGAACTATGGAAAAGCCCAATAAATCAGGTAGTGTAAGATTAGGTTTGCTGTAGATAAGAAGAGGTGCTTTCAAATGAACCATTTGAAAATACTCAGAGACATTGATTTCTATACTAGTTGAAATTTCTTAGGAACAGTTTAAGCATGATCATCAGCAGTTTAAAAAGGTGTGCAGAAATGCAAATGGGATACTGGTCTGTACTGAGAAGCAGATGAAAATATAGTAAAATATTGCAGAGCTAATTGAGATACATGTTTTCCATTAGTATGTGATATCACCTTTACTGTGGAATTCAGTGTCTGAAAAAACCCACCTATTTTCTTCTGAAATTACAGAGTTAAAGGAGATAAATTGAAAATAATTCAAGAAAGAGGGCAAGAGATGAGAGGAAAAGGGTTACATAGATGTTTAAAAGATCTGAGGTAAACTTAGACGAAATATTTTGGTGGTAGCAGCAGAGTACGGGACATCAGGAAAGGAATGATATTGAAGTAGCTTTTTTTATCTTTCCAAATCGTGTTTGATTTCCCATTGTGGGATCTGTGAAGTAAATTACAATCTTATGCAACAGGAGAAGCTATAGGAGAGCCTATAGTTTCAGACAGAACTATGTTTATTTTTTACAAATTTTGTTACAAGTATGCACCATGTTTGTGGTGTAGAAATACGATGAACTACAGCTGCCGCTACTGCAGAGCTCAGCTCTTCAGATGGGAGGACATCCTTTAGAGATCATCAGATTAGGCTGACTAATTGGCTGTTCTGTCCAAAAAAAGCCAACCTTTTGACTTTTACAGCAATGTGATTTATATTTCTGCACTGTATGTTTTTGGTGTTTGTTCCACATATTTTGTATCCATATTTCAAGGGTGGACTTCTCTGCAGGGACTTATGCCAAAGTTTACAGTAGCATGAACACATGCAGTTTCTCAAGAAGCTTGGGTTTATCTGTTGTGAAAAATAGAGAGGAATGGTATCCAGCTTCAGAGATAGGGAGCTTAAAGGGTTTTATTTTTTCCTTGGATACCATTCATAGAAATCTCTCACAGATAGTCCACCAAACACAAATATTCCTGGGCCACAGAGGGGAAATCACTATGAAAAAGGGTTAAAATAAATTGAATAAAAAGAAGTGTGCAATTGAACCCATTTAGCCGTTCTCATAATAACGGGAGAAAGAGAGTGAAGAGACAGCACAAGTCTTTAAACCAAGTATTTAAATGCTCAATAAACCTTCTATTGCAACATCTTGCTGTGCCAAGTCCGAAGAATGGCAAAAAAGCTGGTGAAGGGTGTACAACACAGGTATTATGGGGAGCAGCTGAGGGAGCAGGGTTTTTTTAGGCTGGAGAAAAGGAGGCTCAAAGGGGACCTTATTGCTCTCTACAACAACCTGAAAGGAGGTTGTAGCAAGGTGGGCATCAGTCTCTTTTCTCAGGTAACAAGCAATAAGACTAAAGGAAATGTCTTCAAGTTATGCCAGGGGAGGTTTAGATTGGATATTATGAAAAAATTCTTCACCAAAAGGGTTGTCAAGCCTTGAAACAGGCTGTCCAGAGAAGTGGTGGAGTCACCATCCCTGGAGGTATTTAAAAGATGTGTAGGTGTGGCTCTCAGGGACATGGTTTAGTGGCGGACGTGGCAGTGCTGGTTTAATGGTTGGACTTTATGTTCTTAGGGGTCTTTTCCAACCTAAGCAATTCTTTGATTCTATGACTCTATATAATTAGCTGTTGAATACATTCCCACAGGATATAGTTGTACTAGGTACTTTAGAGAATACAAATGTAGGTATTCCCTGTTTTCAATGTACCCAAGGCAAACACAATTATCTGGGTTCTAACATGACAATAACCAGTTTGAACTTGTGCTGTTAATCCCATTGTATATGTCCCACCCAACACAGACACTGTGCAACCATTTTCAGTGTATAAGTTCAGTCTTGGAGCATTTTATATTAACTGCTGTCAAACACATGGTTTTGGGCTAGGGAAAGTGCTGATAGTGTAGCTATTTGCACCTCCCAAAGATCTACCCTGTACAAATGATTCCCTCATTTCTTCTCTTCCTACATCTGTTACTCAGGAGGATGCTTATTTCCCTTTCATAGTAAAGCCAGTCAAAAACTATTTCCAAGCTGTTAAAATTTTGATCTTTCTTCTTAAAAAATAAATCCATATTTTAAAAAAGGTATTATCTGAGTGGCAATAAGAGGTGGGAAAAGAATAAGAACTGTTTCTTTTTTTGTCTTTCATTTAAATGTTTCTATTTTTAAGCAGACTGGCCAGCTCTGCTTGTTATATTTTAGCCATAAAGGGAGTTGGTTCAAGGTATGTCAGCATGATAGATCTTGCCTCCATTTAGGCTGGAGATATTACCTTTCAAGGATTCTTTTAATAGAGAATGAATGTTTTAAAGTTCAGAAGTATACATGCTCTTTAAACTCTCTTTTTCTGATTTCTAATGGCTGCCTTGTTCACATGGAGGGTTGTTAGGAGGTGTTCAGCATCCCGATCCCCAGCTCACAAAGCCAGAGGCCAATCCAACAGCTGCATGCGTGGAGTGTTTTAGTTCATACAGTGCTTCAATAAAACCAAACCAACCAATCAACCAACCAAAAAACCAAACCCCACAGAGGAGCGCACACACACACACGTACATGCACATATCTACAGCAGCTCATTACACAGCAATAAAAAGACAGAGAAGGCCAGCTTAAGATTGACTGATTAAAAATTTTAAGAGGTTCGACATTATTTATGCTCTCAGGAAAGGCAATCACCAGCACTTAGCAAGTGCCTTTCTCCACATATCCCAAATCACCCTAGGGTACAATAGCATGCAATTCAAAATGTACATGAGTTCTGCACCTTCTTGAGTAGCACCTGGAACTAGCAATGGCCAAAAGATAGTATTGGACTAATGCAATAGTACTAGGCAAAAAACTACTCTGATTTTTCAGATCCTTCAATGTATTTTAAACATAATCAGCAAAAGATACTCGAAAGAAAAAAGCAAACTCACCATTCTGGAAACTAAGAGCTTTTCCCTAGATCCAAATTACGCTTTTGTTCAAGACATCAGCATTGTTGAAGGACACTTATTCTTGCTCTGGCTTTGAAAAACTCTGGCGTGCTCAGGGTTCGGGTAGGTGCTGGAGCACACCTGGTGAGCCTCCCTCTTCAGGGTGCTGCGCAATGCCTGCTGGAATGTGCAGTCTAGCAGGAACCTGGCACCACTTGTTCAAACAGAAAGGCGTGAGCCATGGAACTACATTACCCATAATTGCCTTCAGCTGGTTTATGATTACACCTGAAACCAGGAGAGGTGGTGTGGGAGTTTCACCTTAGAGAGAACAGAGACATGCAGAGGAGAAGGGAGGAAGCATGTGCTCCTTGTACACCACTGGAAGAGAGTTAGGATTTTCTGCTTACACACACCATGTTGCAGATATATTGGATTGCTGGGAGGCGTAAAAAGAGTGGCCTTCTGATTAAGCTCGAGTTAGAAATAATTAGTTTTACCAGCAGTGCATACAGTGACTGAAATCACATGAACCTGTATGACCGGTTTAGGTATCTCGGAGTATGTGAGAGAATCAAACAACTGGGTATAAGGAAGCAAGTGAAGCAGGGGTGGCAGTGGCCTAGGATATCTACAGAGCAGGAAATATAGAGACATTTGGAAGGATGACGATGAAAAGGTTCCTTTTTAGCCCCATGTCCTTGAGGAAATAGCAAATTTTCCCATATGTTATATTGCAGCTATTTTTCTCAGTGATTTCAGAATTTCGTAGTATAAAGTTTAGAAGGACAAAGGTTACAGGCACAGAGAGATAAGAAAAATGGTCTTTGTGCCAGGAAGGTCACAGGGAGCTGGAGAAGGGATGATTTTTCTACCCTGTTGTCATTTGTTACCTGTGGGTTTTTGACAGTTAGAACCCACAGCTGAAACCTCCCTTTCATGAAAAGAGGTTTCACAGGCTTTCTAAGCCTGCATCCAAAAAGTTGAAGTATAAATCAGACAGGA
This sequence comes from Ptilonorhynchus violaceus, assembly GCA_013397565.1. Lineage (NCBI taxonomy): Eukaryota > Metazoa > Chordata > Aves > Passeriformes > Ptilonorhynchidae > Ptilonorhynchus > Ptilonorhynchus violaceus. Next base: position 242,742 of record VZRJ01005913.1, on the reverse strand, counting down.
TAAAAAAATGGAGAGAGGCAGAATCCAGATTGTTTATGGATGAGATAGTGTCAATTGGTGGGCAATTTCCACCAAGTAAACAACCTGCCAAAATAAGAAGTTCTGTTTGACCAGGTCTGACAGCAAAGTGAGCAGAAACTCAGCAAATAATTTCATCCTGAAAAAAATGAAGTTGAAATGACCAAGTATTTGGTCAACTAAATGGTCAATCCATTACAGCGCCATTCAAACAACTGAACACTTTCCCTCCCCTCACCCAATCCAGAAAACAGCCTTTCCCACCTTACCATACGTGACAAAGATGAAAATAGAGATGCCACATCTCCAAATGCTTTAAGCAACCAGATGGATTGTTGTGAGAGCTCTATTCTGCTGTCAGAAGCAGGATGTTAGAGTAACACAGCAGGGTTGCTCAGTTTGTGATAGAACTACCTGTTAGAGAAAAATTAAGTCATTTCTGCTACCACTGCTTCTCTAAAGGCATAGTTTGGAAAATCAAGATCTGGAAGTAGAAAACATAGGACAGATAAGCCCTGTCAGACACCAGGAGGAGAAGGGAAACATTTCCAGTGACATTTAGTGCCTTACTCAGAGCTATTAAGAAAGCAAATATTTAATTTTTGTTATATGTTTCATTTTCTGGTATTCTGAGTTTTCTTTAGGTAGGTACTGTCTATCGTGTGTCTACTACTAATGACAATGATACCCCAAACCAGTTGAAACTCACTGTAATATTGATATACTCTAACAATAAATTAAGATCTTGATATCCTAAACTCTAAATTTCAATCCCTTTTCTGTTGTCTCAGACTAATCCTTAAATTTTCTGTTTAGATAAGATACTCTTTCCCAGGCTTCATTTCTTGGAATGGACCGTTGCCTCATGACAGAAATGTTGGTTAAAAGTAGAAGTATTTTCAGAGCCAGATGTTTTTGACAATCCATTCTTTTGATTAAAACAATAATTTAAAAAATATTAGTGGTATTTTACCTTAAACAGAAAGGTTTTAAGTTAAGGCTGATGATTTTAACATCCCTTTTTATAGGAATTAATCAAAACTCAATTAAAATAATATGTCTCTCAGCTGTTTCTCAGGTAGAAAATGAGTTTAGAATATATTTGTACCCATAAAGCTGCAGCTGGGACCCTGGTGACCCACATACAGCATGTACGGGATTTCAGTTCATCTCTGGGTCTCATAAAACCATAGAATCATAAAATGGTTTGGGCTGGATATCTTGCACTAGATCAGGTTGCTCCAAGTCCCATCCAACCTGGCCTTGAACACTTCCAGGGATGGGGCAACTTGTTCCACTACCTCACCAGCTTCTCAGTAAGGAATTTCTTTCTAATATCCAATCTAAACTTACCCTCTTTCAGTCTAAAGCCATTTTCTCTTGTCCTATCCCTACATGCTTCTTTAAAACGTCCCTCTCCGGCTTTCTTGTAGCCTCCCTTTAGATACTGGAAGGCTCTTACCTACAAAAGGGCCCAAAGTCTATCTGGGTTTTCCCTACAAGGGTGACCAATTATTAGTTTCCACATATTTATTAAAGTCTGCCAAAGTCTGTCTTGTTGCATAATGAAGTTTACCTTGAAGGCACCTAAAACAGATATTTAGAAGACAGCGCTGCATAGTCTGCCACCACTCCAGAAACAGTTCTGACCGGTCAGCTTATATTTCCAGACTCATATGAAACCCAGACTCCACAACAGCTTTTTTTTAGACATCATTTGATGAGACACTGCAGTTTTCTGCAGTTTTGACTCATTTTCAGAACAAAGTCTTCCAGAAAGAGATTGAGTCTCTCAGGCCTTAGGAATGCTGAATAATATGTGGACAGTTAATAAGCACTTTTATGGGTTTAATTAACTGCACTGGTTGTACATGCATGCTATACACACAGACAAAAGCAAAAGCAGATACTGACAGGCTCACTTGGCAATATATTTTTCAATTTTTTTGTTTGTTTGTTTGCTAAGCTTAATCCACTTCTCAGATATATTTCTGCCACTGAAATCAATGGAATTTATGGAGAAATCTTTTGGAACAGAAGAGGGACTAATGAGGATAATCCAAGATGAAAAGTTTGGAAGCTGGGAGCACGTGCATATGGTAAGCCCTGGATGAAAGCCAGACATGGTGAGTCAGTCCACGTGAGCCCAGCCACGAGTGTAGCAATAGCAGAAAGCTGGTCTCCAGCAACTGCCAACTCCAGGGCACAAGCACCACCACAGGATACCTGACCTCACTTTGGAAGTGGGTGAATGCCACCAAGCCACATCCTTTGGATCTTGCAACCTTACTCGTAGTGGTGGCAGGATCCTGGAAAGTTTGGGAGTGTAAGCAGTCACACGCTGGCTTGAAGTAACATAAGATGCATAGGAAGTGGCAGCCTTACTTCTTGTCTGATTACAGTATGTGCTTTACCCTTCACTGATTCTATACCTTTTTGTTTGTTTGTTTAAATAACTACATATTTTGATGACCAAACCTAGCAATGACTGCAGAGTCAAAGGCCACACAGGCTTTGTGTGTAAACATATTTTATTTGCTTGCAACGGATGGGACAGCTGGGGCAGAAAGTTGCATATAGTCTTGGACCTGCATATCTGTTTGCTGCAGTTCTCACCAGAAGAATGGAAAACCCCAAGGCCTCATTGCACATTACATATAATTCTCTTCCCATTTCTTTCAGTTTTTCCTAAAGCTCATGAGAAAACAAATACGAACCCCTTGCCCATCATGCCATTAGAAGAGGGGCACCATTAACCAAATGTGACAGTTACCTATATAATTAATTCCAACACAAATTAGCTGTGGTCACTCACTATGATTTATGAATGCATCAGGGAGAGAAAACAAAGGTACAGTGTCAGGACATTCTGGATATAAAGAACCCAATCAAACATATTCAAATATATCATTCTTCCCCTGCCCCTCCAGGCCAACGGTAGAAAAACTTCCATGACAGAAAATATTCAGGCCAAAGATTCAGGCCATTTACACATGACGTAGCAGTTTGGATATACCTCCCAATGAAATAACAATTAATAACCAAGAGAGGTGTGGGGGTGAAAACAGGTCTCCTGACAGGTCTATGCTAGAAAATGTTTAATAGTATAGCAATGCTGGCAAAAGCAGTTCTGGCTGTTTTTACTGATTCCAGGACCCTGAGTGTATTCTATACCAGCAAAAGCAGTTCTGCCAGTTCCGTATCACATTAGGGCTCTTGCCAGTATCAAACATTGCCAAAAATCACATTCTTAAGAGATATGACTTACACTAACACACATATCTAAAACAAAGCAGGCTTTACAAACTCTAATGAATACTCCACCCAGGTAGGCAAGCCCACTTTTCCTGATAAATAGTGAACCAAAGTAATCAGAAAGCTTTTACCTGGTTTCTGAAGGGCAGGATACAGTTTTGGGCAATGTTAAACATCAGAAAAACAGCTCTCAAAATATGTTGCATCGTCATCATAGGATAGAGTAGACTTTAGTCATACACAGATTTTAGTCAAAGTGAAGATTTGTTTTAAAAAAATCTGTGACATCATCTTTTAATGAATACATAACTTGTGAAAAGAGTACCATAGCATGGGAAACTATGGCCAAAGCACAAGTATGTACTGAAACTGCTGAAGGCAGGAGTTCAAACTAAAACATCACTGTCCAGCAATGTAGTTTGTAAGGAAAATGCTATATAGAGCAGCAGAAGCTATATCTGTACTTACTAGATCTCCTGGAACTCTGAAAAAAAAATTTGAATAATTTCTTCATGGTAAAGTGGACCAAGAACTGAAATGTGGCTTTGGTTTTTGTGGGGTTTTGTTTGTTTCTTTCTTTCTTTCTTTTTGGGGGAGCGCTGTTTGTTTGTTAGGTTTGGGTTGTTTTTTAAAATAAGAGCACCCAGAAAGTCCTACAGAAAACAGAGTTATTCTGGTTTTCATATACCAACAACTCAAGTAAAACCATTGTTTTCCTCTAGTATTTATCTTAATGAAGGAATGAGTATACCATGCCTTTGTGCTGATGGAACATGAAATTATATTAAAAAGAGAACTTTTTTTATAACGAATAGAAAACTTTGAAGAGGATCATTCAATCAAAACATTAATATGATAAGTTAGCTGGCAAGCTGGACTGAAGAATATCACAGCAGCAACATTCCTGAATGGTGAGCATATGGTTGCCAAAAGGGACTCAGAGGAAGAGCTCTAAAAGTGGTAGAGAAAGATCTCTTTCTCTCTTGAAATAGCAAGTGGGTTGGAACTTGTGCCCTAGGGAAAGACTCACAAGATGTCTTTTGTACCATGAACACATTTGTTTCCTCTCTGTAACTAAAGCTGTTTAGTTTGGTTAGTTGCTAGATTACTTTATACAAAGTGTGTTCATTAAACAAACAATGTATTTTTGTGTTTATACCATTTTCACTCTGTCACTAGCAAACTTCTCTCTCCCACAGCTAAATCTGCTGCACTCTGCAGGGAAGGTTCACTTACTCCATTCCCACAGAGAAAAGGTACAAGGAGACCTCAAAAGTAGGAAAAAAAATTTGGCTTGGGCTTACAATCCTACCACCTTGGTCAGCAAGACACAGGCGAAGACCCCCATGGCCCAAGCAGTGTTTTGCAGAGACCAGTCCTTGCAGTGATGCTTTCAGATCCAAAGCAGAAGCAGTGGCAGAGAGCAGGGCCATGTGGCACTTCCTCCTGTAGCATCACACTGGACAAAAGAATAACACCTTTCAGGCTAGGAAAACCCTATGATGGTCCAAGTTCCTCTTTAAATCCTGCTTCACCTATATTGCATGTCACAAAGGAAAATATTCCATGTGACACCAAAAAAACAATCTGCAGGCAAAAGAATGGGGCAGGGGCCAAAAAGTTCATGTCTTAAAGAGCAATGAGCAGTGGGGCAAGAAAAATACTTCCGTTTCAGATTTTCTTGTATCATATTTCTAGATATTATTAGCACACTATACTCAGCCACACTTAGGTAGAATATAACTGATTACTAGAGAAGGAGAAAATAAGATTTTTCTTGTTGTTATTTTTAGCCTGATTTCCTCAGGAAACATGGTCTAAATGATCATGCCATGTCTGTATAAGACTCCAACTGATCCTCACCACTAATTTGTGCATACATAAGGCAGTTCAGCCTAACGCAGGGACAAAAATCTCAGATTGGATAGAACACTAAGTTTCATGAATAGGCTCATCCAAGTGAAAAAGAAAGCTGACGATATCTGTGGAGGAAAGGTTATTATATTATTAGACCTCAGAGAATCACAGAAAACAACAAATGAAAGAGGGACTGATATCAAAGTACAAAATCCAGAGGTTTCCTTTTTTAACAGGTAAAAATCCAGTGCAAGACAGAAATTTGTAAGAAATTTGAATCCTAAAACTCTTCTTGCTCATAGGAATACACAGACATCAAGAGCCAGAATCTGATCTCGTTGCAGATCCCAAGCAGCTCGGCTGAATTAAGTAGTAGGTGGTTAGCTTTGACCATATAGGTTGTCAACACAGACGTGTTTTTCAGCAACGAGTATGTTAAGAACTTGAAAATCTGGCCATGAGTGCCTCACTGGGAGTCAGGAGATACCAGACACTCTCGAAAGACAAGCCTTTGTTTAGGTGCCTGTATGGAAAGCAGCTGCTTCTGAAAATCACATTTGAGACACCAGGATAAGACCTGAGAAATGCATTATAGCACCACTAAAAACTTGAAACTGATTTTCTCCATGTTAGACAGGGGTTGAAAACTGATGTAAATAATAAGATTTTCATGTTCTTAATGCCATTTAAAGCTGAAAGTAAGTACTTACTAGCTTGGTTTTCTTCTTTCTACTTCAGATTGATGAAAATACAATTTTGGAAAAGCTCAAAGACATTAATTTTTTTGTGTTATACCTTCTTACCAACTTGAACAATTATTTGCTAAACACCTATCAATTACAGCATAATTATAACTTTTACCTGTAAACCAGATATTTATCCCTTTAAGACAGTTTTTATCTGCACTAATATAGGAGCTAATAAGCCCTGAAAGCCTACAACCACAAATTCATTGTTTTCTTCGTTGTAAAGTGAGAGTTAGGTTTTGGGTGTTATTCCTCCATTTGAGAACATTTCCTCAGTTTAGTAGAAAACATTTCTCCTGTTTTAAGCTTAGTGATGCTTTAGCTTGTATTAATAATAAACCCAAATGTGACTTTTACTGAACTGTGGTCTAAAGAGCAGATAAATAAGAAGTCAGCCGTGAAGTTGTGAATGAAGCTGAAGGCAAATTTCTTGTCCCTTCTCACAATTACTTGGCCTCCTTAATGCAACAGCATGGTGCTGCTCACTGTGACATACCCTTGAAATGTGGTCTATTAGAATAAATCAGATGACTGCATATATCTGCAATAACTGAAACAATAGTCTGAGGTTACTACATTTTTGACCCATCATATCCAGTACTTTATGCCTCATACCTTAAGTATTCGTTAGTCTCATTCATTCATTACTATTTACTGTGTGGTATAGTAGATAAAGAAGTGTAAAGGTTACCTTTCCAATGTTGTGTACGACTAGAAATTGGAGTCAGGATTTCAATAATGTCCATAGTATAAAAAACAATTTATCTTTACAACTATCGTAGAATTGTATGAGATACCTGGATTGATCACGTTTTATTTATCCATTACTTACATATCATTTTTGAAGACTGAAAAAGTACTGGTTTTGGTTGCATTTTCCTTAGATAATTTGATTTTTTTTTTAATAGTGACTCTAATCAATTATGTTCTACTATGCCTTTGTGTCATATTTGCGACACAGAACTGTGCATCTTACTTTTTGTGTATTCATTTCCTGGGAAAAAGCACTCTGTTTCTCACCATCAGGTACATCAAGCAAAAGAAAAATCTTATAACAATGCAAGAAAAAAACCTCACACCGCTGATAAAGAAACTATTCAGCTATGTAATCACTGGGATGTTCAATCGGGTTTCTGAATCAGCAAAACATCTGTTAATCTTGTTGTTGATGCATATTTAACTGTGTATTTTGGTGTTTTGCTCTTTAGTAATAGTATTACCATACTTACATTGCATATGTATATGTTTTTTTCTGAGCCAGAATCTAAGCTCTGGAGTATGTATCTCTCAGCTACACAAGCAACCAGTGCTAAACCATCCTGATAATTCTGTCTCACCTTTTAATAACTGAAATGCGATTTTCCAAAAGCTCTACAAACAGCCACCTGACATGAAAAGACTATTTCTGTAACTGAAACTATTCTCCTATAATAAGAAATTTCTGGTGCACTATGAATACATCATAATTACTCCTAAGTCAGTGACCCCATTCCTTTCAGGAAAGGCCTGGCATCGTCATCCTTACAACTTAAAAACAGGACCTGGCTTTAATTCCCAAGTGACCTCACACAGCTAATCTGAAGCACACATAAAGGTCAAGAGATGGTCTTTAATGTGGCCTATCAAAGGTGTCAGAGACTGAAATAGTTCATGCCTCAAAGATTGATATAAAGTTTTGCTCATTATAACAAAAACTGTATGAAGAAACTACAAACAAAGAAACCTCCCTGAAGATGCCTGACTGGGACTTTGGACTGTAAGTCAAACTGCTGAGATTAGATAAAAGGGAAAACCCATTGTTCAATCATCTCAGGCCTGTGGAGAAGTAAAACAAGGCTGGAGGAAAAACAACCCAGCAAGCAGTGCTGAGAATCTTCCCTGGCTGGGAGTGGGGGAGGCCATAGCCCACAGACCCATTTGCTGGGAGCGGGTTTGCACAGATTTCCCCCCAGTCGAGGTGGGGGGAGCAGCTTTGGGTGTGTCATAACCTCTGCTCAGGGGCAGCGAATCCATCCCCCTTATGCAAACCGGCTATGGAACCCCCACCCCTGGGAAAGCCACAGCCAGGGACATTCACATGAGAGGCAGCTGAGGAGGTGTCTTAATCCATCACAGACCCCCCAAAGTGCCCCCCAGACTCATTGCTGAGGCCTTGCACCACAGGACTACATGTGATGCAAAGTGACGCAACAGATGCAAAGTCTGCTGCAAAAGACAATGGCAAACTTGCCCCCTCCCCTGGGTGGAGGGGGGGTTCCTGGATTTCCCTACCTAGCCTGAACGTATATTAACCCATGGAATTCTACATTTTGGGGGGAACCTTCACTGCCACGAAGATGGAGAGGATCAACGGAACATTGATTGGGATCCATGGAGTGGTGATATTTTCTTTACTCTGTCTCTTTCTGTCCCTCCACTTCTTCTTTCTATTTCTTTCTCTTCCTTTTTCTCTCTCTCTCTCCTATCTCCTATCACATAAAATCCATACTATTGACACTGGCATATGGTCTCGTTTGCACCTTAATTCGGGCACAGAAATTTCTAAATTATTTTAATAACCAGACCTTTACAAAAGCGAAGATAATTTCTGGCTGCCTTAAAAGTAATAGGGCTGAAACCCAAGAGCATTTCAGCTGAAAAGTCACTCTGGGACCCGGCCAGCTCTGGGCAGAACTGCAGTTACCTCTGGGCCCACAGTACTTGAAAGAGAACCTCTTGTTCGGCAATACCTCCAGTTGCCTCTGATTACCATAATGACTGTAATTAATGCCTACACCGCCAGAGCAGTGTGTGCAGGTCCAGCAGCCCTCCACCCACGGCTGGCACCCACGGCCATTTCCTGCAGCACACAAGGCGGCGGCCGCTGAGCACTCCCTGCCTGTACTGACACTTTTTGCACTGAGGCTGCTAATATGGGAGTAATGGTAGTGCTAGAAGACAATATTCTGACTTCATCTTCCAGTAGTATCATATTTCTCTTTGTTTCTCTTCTCAGGCTTTGAAAGGTTCCGATTAAAAATGATTTGCCAGCTTAGAGAAAACCTGCAAGGTGCAATAAATAGTATGATTTAAGTACAGCATCTGCTGAGAATGCAGTTATAAAAAAAAGTAATAAGGCCAGATCTGCTAGTAATCAGGACAACTCTGCTGAAGTGAAGGGAGTAATTCCAGTTTACATCTTCTGGTGATCTGATCCCTACCAAAGCCGTTAAACATGGAACATCAGTACGCTAGGTGCCTGTTAACTGAAAGATGTGGAAATGGGAGCGTATTTGGTTTAGAGGTCTTTATGGGACCTGTTCTGGAAGGCAGGTCCCTGCAAATCACTGAATATTTTCAGCACTGACTAGCTCGAGGGAGTGCTCACTCAAAAATCTTGCAAGGTTCGTTCCTCTTGCCTTCATTTTGAATGCAATGATTTATCTTTGTTGACACCTACAGGAGCAGATAAGATCAAATAATGAACTGCTTTAAACTTCTTTAAATGACATGGGTGGTTACAGTAAACATTTTCCAGCAAAATAATATAACCAATGCTTAACCTGGCATCTTCTAGTGTCACACACAATTCTTTTTGGTTTTTAAATCCAATGCAGTGAAGAAGCTGTGATTATTCAGAGGCAAAGAAATTGCAGTACTGCTGATTGCAGTGTTAACAGCTGCGACTTTGATGACTTCAGACAACTTTGAGTTTAGACCAGCAGTGGTGCTGCCGTGGGACTGGAAGTTCAGGTAGGAATGGGGAATAAAAAGGATAGTAAAGCTATCTCCAAATGGTGACAAAAAAACCCAGTTGCATTTCAGTAAACACATGCACCAAACTTAATCAGTCTAAGATAGTTTGGAGTAACTGGATCAGAGAAGATCCATGAGGATTCCCTTTGCATGCGTTTCTTGCTGAAGGTGAAGTTCAAAGACATACATAAATTGGACAGTGATGCTGCCACACTTGAGCAAAACATCCAGACTACAGTAATACAAATGCAAAAACATATAAGAAATGTTCATAAATACTTGCACACATAAAACCCTGCATTTTTGCTTTTATATTCCTAGCTACTCTTTTCACTTGGTTGGTTAACTGGTATTTTGGACTTAATTTCTAAACATAAAAATACTTTTTTGGAAAACAGGATCACTATCTCACTTTATTAATAGTGGACAAATTTAGTCATAGCAGAATACCATTCAAATATTAATCTTTTAAATATGAGGGAAAAGAACAACTTACAAAGCTGAAAAAAAGTTCAGAGACTAGTCTTCCTGTTGTGTGTCTTGAAATGGATTCTTCAACAACATCTGCAAGCTATAAGTCATAATTTTTTTCCCCTCATAAACATGTAAAATCATATACAAGTTCAGTCATGATTGTTAAATTGTGGATCAAAGACACAGTTCGTTATAATGAAGAAAGCATTTAAATACGCCCACAAAGAGCGTTCATTACCAGTGCCACCAGGCCCGTTGTTACTGCCTTTGCTTCTTTTGAATGCAGACACTGTTGCTGTTTGGTTGGACAAATATACATATGTCTGATCTGACTTTAACAATCCTGTTGTGAGCTGACACTGTCTTGCAGCAGGTACAACCTGTCAAGCCTCACACATTGAGGTGAGGCTCATGCGTGAGTTCGGGCTCCTGCTCCTCTGTAGCTTGGGCCACATCTCCTGCACTGCCACGCATAGCCTTCACCCTAGTTCCTGCACCAACGTTTATTTGCTGACTAGCTGAACGTAGAGCATTTGGTTGCAGAATACAGGAGTGTGCTGGGTTGCCCCATGTGAAACAACTTCTTCCAGGACTCATTTCTCTGGTCACAACAGTGCTACATCCGTGCCAGCCTCTTCAACTCAGGTCTCAATCTCACTTCCCCCTTTCAATTATCCAGAATCTACCTCATTCACTGAAGCAGACAAATCGTGACAGGAAAAACACTAATAAAGTTATAAAATCTGTCAATCATAGTTGCATTTAAAGACATTCATCCAAAGCACACCTGCATGCATGTTTCTGTTAAGGCTGTATGAATGACCAGATCTATAATTGGTGCCTCTTTTGTTCAAAGTTTGACCGAGTGCTGGACACTGGGAAATGTATTTATAAGCCAATGAAAAATGTAATAAAATACTTTAATGAATTTGAGTGTCTAGTTTTGCCAGCCACACTTTCCTTGGAACTTTCCTCTTCCTTGGAATCTCAGGCACCTTCAAAAATTCCTAATTTGACAACTTTTTGGTGAATTTGCCCTTGACAAATCATTCCTGCCAAAATGTCTGTGGCAGTTCAGAAATTACACCCTTCACAGATTTTTATCCCTGCTTCTTTGCCAAGGATTCTTTAGCTAGAGCTCTTCTAGCATAACATATCAAGTGAGTGCTCCTCATTGCATACATAATCTGAAACTCTACTTTGAAAAACCTCCTACTGCAACCCTATTCTGCCATTTGAATTACAAGGTGCTAAGCTTTGCTTGATATCTTACTTCTAGATTTCAGCAGCGTGAGTGGAGAGAAATAAGATTTGTCTTCTTTTGCTGCAACTTGATTGGAAAGAAAATCTACCATCTTTGGAATTTTTCCATATAACTAAGCATGAAAGAGAGTGATTTTTAAAACCCACAACAATTTTCAATCAGTTCAAACAATCATTTTAAACTCTTTATTTTCATGTCTCCAAGTTTTTCTATTGTAACTTGTTCTAGTCAGTCCAGAAATTAAAACCAGTGCTCCTCCACACACAAGCTATCCTTTTGGCCAAATTCGTTATAACACCGTTGTGACTATTTCTTTTTATTATTTTTTATTTGGCCTGCAAAATAACATCTCATTTGTTTAATTTGAATTGAATTCTGTAGTTTGCTGGACCACTATAGGGTTATCATATACAATAGTAGTAGTATTAGAGTCTGAAGCTATGTCAAATTCCAAACACGGGCATTACCATGAACAAACAGAGCCTTTGCCATCTCCATTTTGCTACCTATGGTACTAAGTTCTCTATAGTATCCGAATCCTTACACAAGTTTCCATGACAAGTGTTGAGCCTCAGGGTTGAATAAAATATTATAACTTTATCACTACAACTTCTCCACATTGAGTAATCTTGTGGACTCTATATGAACTTTTTGTCATTATCTACGAGTGTTCCAATAAAGTCAGTTGCTTTTTCTTGGAGAAGTTTGCTATGTCATCCACCATAACTGGATCTCATTTACAAGAAACCATTTGAGAACAGCCCTCACAGGCTTAAGATCCATGATTTCTGTTATCTCATTTTGAGTAACTGGAACTTTACATTTGTTTTGAGTCTTGTCCAGTTGTTGTAAAATACTGGGATGACATCCGCTTGCAAAAAGCAGTTGAAACAATTTGTACTCAGCTTCTGAGAGACAGACATGTCTTCAGGTTATTCAATAGAGTGATCTTGTGAGAAACATCTTTTTCTTACAAGATTAATACAACCTAGAATTTTGTTATGATTTGCCTTTTTCATTCTTTCTCCTCTGAATACCAAAAACTTATCAAGTCACTGGTATTCCTTGAGGTTGCTTGGAAAGTAAGAGCTTTGGTGCCTCAAACTTCTTTTCTGATTAGGGGATCCTTGTTAAATAAATGCATTTAATCAGAAGCTATCCTCAATTAAAAGCTACATGACCACAGATATGAAGCACATAGTCAGAGACTTCGAAACAAAACCCCTGAAAATATTGAAATTACAGTGGGCATAGAAAGGCTTTCATCTCCCTGAGCTGTGTGGAATGAAAGGGTTTAGTGATCTCTGATGAAATATTTCAACTGTTTTCCTGGGATCAAGCACTGTTTTTACTTGTTTTGGGTGTTTATAAGTACAGGCCATTACTACACCGAGAAAAAAAAGGTTCACATTTTATTAGAAATATAATTCCATTTTTTTATTAAAGCATTTAAAATACATTCGGTTTTAAATATATTTCATTTTGTCTTCAGGAAAACATTACACCTTCTCATTATTTTGTTCAATCTCTACTTATTACATTTCTTAAAATACATAGGTCTCCTGATAAATGAAACTGTCTAGTTGAATTTGGAATCATTTAATTGTTCTTTTATAGAGTAATGTGAGATTGAGCAGAATGTTGAAGGGAAAGTCAGAAATTTAGGCTTGTACTTGTCTACAGAAGAAGTACCTTTTTCTGGTTTTGAGATAACTACTTGTAACCATTTTGTTAAAATAAAACTTTAGAGAGGAAAAAAAAAAGAAAAAAGAAAAAATAATTTTAAAAAAATTCCAGTAAACCTTTTTTTCCTTAAAAAAAAGTTGTGTGAACTTCATAAAAAATATTTTTATTTAAAAATGTTTCAAATAGACAAAAGTAATTAAGCAGAGATTTTGACTAAAAACTTTTGGTCTCTTATTTAATAATCGTCTTAAAATCACTCACAGATTTTGGGAAAGTGGTGCAGATTTTTCAATCATATTCTAACTTCCCCACAAGATCCACCCTTACCTCACTGCCTCATACAAAGTTCCCAAATGATATAAGCCAAACTTTCACTAAGTACCAGCCTTGCTGTAAATGCCACTTTACTTTTTATTGGATTTCTCAAAAGCAGGAAACCAGCAAAAGAGCTATGTCTAGTAAAAAAAAAAAAACAAAACAAAACAAAACCCCTTACTATTTATTTACTTTTGGACACATCCTGCCAAATGCTTCAGGTTCATTTTCATGACCAAGAGCAATATTACCATAAGTGAAATATGTCTTTGTGGCTCTGAACATCAGCAAAACACTGATGAATCAGAGAGATAGAAGTGACATAGAAGTATGCTGCCAAATCATAATTTCAACAGATTCTTTTTTGTTTCTTGAACTGAATACTTTGTTAGAGATAAAACACTATTTAACATATCAGAAGACTAAGAAAAATATTTCCATTAAACAAACAGAAATTAACTGTCCTTTTTTCATCCATCACCAGGAACACAGTGATTCTACAAAGTAAAAAAGACAGGTCTAAATAGAAAATCTAGTTACATCCATAAAGTATGAAAGATATATTTATCTCCCTGTCCCTTTCCTTCACTTTCTGATTTTTTTTAAAGTTATCCTCTCTTCAGTCAATGTTCACCATGATAACTAGCAGTAGCACACTTACAAAAAATAAAATCTTTACATTGTTCTGTAAGTTCAGAAGTTAATAGAGTTTTAAGTTTTGATTTTGAGTATTTGGATGTTCCTGTCATGCTTAGTAATGAATTAAGTTCTCATTTCAACATGCATAATGACCTTATATATAAGGTATACCTTAATAACATTCTTAATATTACGATCTTTCTTGTTGTTTCTTTTTATATGAAGACCGTAGTCATTGGTCATTGAATTCACAGTGGTACTGATAGTTTTATTATTAATTTACCCTTTGGGGCAAAAAGATTTTTAGTTATATATTCAACTTGAAATGCATGTATTTAATTGAGCATTTACATGTTTTTTTGATGTCACATATTTAAACAAAAAAGGTGCTTAAATTCAATTTCTACAGTAACATACATTATTTTAAAAAGTGGACTCTCTTCTATAGCAAATATCATATGGAAAGTTGAATAAAAAAATGTGATGAAGTGATTTTATCCACACCAACTTACGTTCAGATGATTTGAATCAAGAGATTATTGAATGTGATCTGTATATAAACATTCGAAATCAGATTGAACAGACAATTTGAAAACAAATAATATTTTAACATCTTTTACAAACATTTCCACTGACAAAACACCCATGAGTCATATTTTTAAAGCTTTTCAATAAAAAAGCTGCTATAAAAGGGCTCTATTCCACACGCACACACAAAAATGATTGGAAACTCACATTAGTTTGATAGTGGAATAATTCTATTCCAGAACATGTTTTTTTGCCAGCTTCCCTTTTTTTTTTCCCTGTGGAAACAGCAGAGCTTTCCCCATGAAATACAAGGCTGGAAACACAGTGTACTCAATCACCAGAAAAATATGTGCATTTTCACAGAGCCTCCTTATAACAGGATAATGCAATTAGAAATAAAAGTATATTTTGCTTTTATTTCTATTTTAGTAAATGAATTCATATTTTAAATGAAAATTTTATGTTTGTCATTAGATGTAGAGTTGCATGATCTTGAAGAAGAAAACAGAAGTAAAAGAGAAGTTTATAAAGCATATTCAAAAAACTTGGAATTTCCAAAACCTAAGGAAGCTTCGATTTTGCTTACATAATATAAAAACGTATTCAATCTGTCTCTGGCTTACATATTCCAAGGTATTTGTAGACAGAAGATTAAGCAAGCAAATGTAAATCAGGAGTGTTTGTGCCTTTCAGCTTTTGTTCAGTATCAGAAGTTTTTAAGACTGCAGCAGAGAGATGCTGCACACTACAACTGCTTGCAGGTGATGACCTTCAGAGCACCCGGCAGTCCTGGCACCCTGCCACCTTTGATAAACCCTGCAATTTTCTAAACAGATCCGTACTACTGAGGTTCTATCAGAAATAGTGCCAACAGACAAGAAGGAGTCCAGAAAGTGGGGAACGTATTCTATCAAAATATTTGCCTGGCATTTCTGGACAGGAAGCCTACCCAGAGCTGTAAGATAGGCCTGAGGCAGGTCCATCCAAGTGCAATCTGTTTCAGAGAAATTATGTGGAATGTTTTATCTGGGAGGGCAAACCAGATACCTCAACAGTCCATTCTAACTTTATGATCCATGAAAAACGAAGGAACCCATAAACTTCAGAAAAGTATTTGAGACAAAGATATGGCCAAGCCTATGAAGAAAATTTATAGAGCCAAGACTGGTTTAATATACTACAGCAACAGAGAGCAGGCCAAGGATGGTTTGTAGCACTGTTCTAAAACAGCTGAAGTGTTTGGGATAGAGGGCTGAAAGAATTTTTAATGGGATGGAAGATGTAGAAGGGCTTGTTAGGGCCATGTGATAACTAACTGAGTGAGATGCATCAAGAAAAGACTTGTTACAAAGACTTCTCTTGATAACACAATTTTCATGCCGTGATTAATAATAAGGCAGCTTTTAATTTGTTTTTCCTATTTAAAAAGACCTGAGAACCCACTTTAAATCCCATTGGGCTGCAGCGAAAAATACACAGCTCTAACAAATACTTGAAGGCTGCTTTTTTTGCATCAGTATCATGGTGAATATAATTTATCGGTAGCTCCCATATATATAACTCTTTACCAAACAGGGTGAACACAGAAGGCACATAGGAATGTTTTTGTGGAAGTCATGACATTGCCATGGGCAAAGAAGTGTGGTCCAGAGGCTTGTGGCTGAAGTAACCTCACCAACTTCAGGAGCCAAGGATGACAAGAGCTGAGACTCCGTTGACATGATATCCTCTTCCCATTAAATGGAAATGATCCATGGGTTTTGTTAATGACATCGCCCAATTATCCAAGTGAAATGTTGCTAAACATCTTCAACTTAGCAGAGTTTATGCATCCTTTTGCTTCTTTTTCAGTCATTGTCTTTGATGTTAAGACTCCACATGTTGTCTTAAGGGAGAAAGAAAACCTTTCTTCTTGTTCCAGGGCAGCTTTTCTGTGTTTTCTTTTCATAATAGTGACTGAAGATAAAACTCACAGGTTTACACTTGGTCACTGCCAGATACACTACAAAAAGCTGCGAGTGTTGTTTCAGAAACCCTACAAATACTTGAGGGTTACCTGTTCCAGTTCTGCATCTGCTGTCTTGTGAAACAATAAGTATACTCCAGAAGAAACCCACAGAGAAGAGGGAGAATGAGGATGCTTTTGGGGTTGCCTGAAATGTCCCTCCCTGGAGGACTTGTAACAGGTGCTTAGGGAATTTGAGACCCATTCATCCCATGGGTCCTCAAGATCTGGAAAGAAACATTTACATCCTGGAAACAGATGTAAAAGTTCTTTGAAATCATGTAACTGTGAACCTAAAAAAAACTTAGCTACAGTATTTCCTAACTTCTGAGCCCTTGATTTTGGAACATAAATTTTTAATGAAGCAGAGAATGGCAGAGCAGTGAGCACACAGACCACCTCTCTGTGGTCTTAATTAGATGGATGCAACACAGTTTTAATAAGGTATTTGCCAGGCCGCTGTGGGATGTGAATTGTAGCACCTTTTTCTTGTGCTAATGACCCTTGAGAAGAAATTATCATTTTCAGGCTACAAGTAAATGCTCAGGAAAATAGTTAAGATGGCCTTAATGCATGTTTGGTTCTTGGTTATTCTGTTTATCTTCCACCACTCTGTGTTGAATAGAACTCTCTAGTGCAGTTCAGGATGAGTGACTGTTATCAGCCTTCAAGTTTCTCACAGAAAATCAGCACTCTTAGCACAAAAATATGACTTGTGCATGTATTTCAGCAGTCAGCACAGATGGCTATTGGCCGTCAGTAGTCTAAAGCCACAGTTCTGGAATTTGTGTTTTGAAATACTTTCAAAATTAAACAGAAATGTAAAGCTTTGCAGTGTCTCTCATCATTATTGGCAGTAAAAAAAAAATGGGTTTGTTTTTTATTAAAAAGTAAGTGTTGCATTGTGCTTCGTGGGGACAGTTTGTCACTTAGAAATAGGAAGTAATGGTCTTGAGAGCTGATGGTAGCAAGTTAGGTGTACAATAAAAATGTTCTATTTTCAGTATGATTAACCCTTGGAAACTTTTACAGGAAACTGATTCCACTTCTAGTCTTCTTTTGCAGTTTTTCATCCTGATATCTCCTTTTTTTCCAGAGGTCTCAGTGCCAAAAAAGGTTAACAGTTGCCAGTTACAGTTGCTACAGGTTTTGAAGGCAGATCTCTCATTGAAGTATGATAGTACTGTTAGTACTGTTTTGCATGAAGACGACTCTGTGTTACTCTCTTTACTGTTTAGAATCAGACCATGGATAAAAGTGAACTTACTGTAAACCCACTTTTACTAAGATTCTTACTTTCCTTTTTGAGACTTCATCCTTCATCAAAGGAAGTAATATACAAAAGAGATTTTCAAAAAGAAATTGAATACCAGGTTACATTTTTCACTGGAGTGCAAAATAATGCAGAGTGGCTTTACCCAGGACAGAAGCTTTTGCTGCTCAGGCTCCCCAACATACAAAGGAGGAGCAGCCATTCCCAGTCACCTGTCTGGCTACTAAGCCTGCAACGTGGGTCAGGAAGAAAAGTGCATTGTAGTAATGAGAATACATACATATTAGTAATAGTTTACAGTCATGGTGTCTGTCAATGCAATGTCCAGTTCAAAGGCTGTCCCTCCAAAACACAGACCAGACATAAAATGAAAGCAAAAGAGGCCCCAGTCATTTTTATACTACAGTGCACGTTGTCTCTTGTGTAATTTTTATCCCTAGAAATAGTAACAACCAAGAGACTACAGATTCTCTGCATATTAAGCTTTGTGCTTTGGCATATCACCAGTATGTCAGCATCTCACACAAAAAAATGGACTGAACTTCTGAATAGTTCATAAGATTATTGTAAAAATTTTTATAGTTTTATGTCTAAGCTTTTGCATTTGCAAAATCTTGAAGTCAGCATTTGCGTTTACTGTTTCCCACGTTTAATTTGAATTTAACAAAGAAAAAATGCAAACTCATTTTTTTTGTTAGTGACAGACTCAAACCCCTACAATATGAAAAACAGTGTCTAAGACATGAGGAAGCTTTGAAAGAGGGATGTTTTGAAAAATTGATTTTTAATCAAGTGACTTTTCCAATTCTCATAAAGAGTTAGAAAAAAACTGGGTAGTGATTTCTTAGTTCATTTGGAGAAAAATGTGCAGTTCAAATACATGAGTGACAAACCACAGTAAAGAATGCTTGGTAAAATGATTGCACCCTGTAGCATGTATTTATTGGGCATAATAAAAAGCACTCATACATTTCTAAGGACCAGCATGTAGGTGAACAGTCCTGCAACACACTACATGATTTCAATTCTCCACAAAATTAGTGGAAAATGAATGCAGGTTCAAACCTTCTTTTTTTTCTGAAGGATATGAATCCTTTTACTTTTAAATTTTCTCCTTTTCCCTAAAGGGATTTCAGTAATTTCTTCTAGCAGTATTATACCTAGCATATTATACATTGTGTGGAGGGCATTAGCCTGGAATTTGAGACCTTACTTTGCTCCAGATTTCCAATATGACCTTGAAGAAGTCAGTTGTTTTTTTTTTTTTTAGGAAACTAAAACCTTTTGAATGTCACACCTTATTCTCTCCTCTATCTTCTGTACCATATTTTGGCACATAGAAATATAAAGACTTTTCCATCTTACTGATCATAACAAAAAATAAATTAAAAAAATTAATGCAGTCAGCTACTGAAGATCTTTTTAAATAAGACTGTTAATGAAGCATTATAGATGTAGTCTGCATGTTTGTTTTTGCTGGGAAAAAATTGTGAAATTATACAAACTATAATTACAGACTTGTCAGTCTCTGTCTTTGAAAGCAAGACACTGCCCATAAATTAAGGTACTAGAACTTAGAATTTAATATATGATAACCAAAAAACTAGGCCACTTTTAATTGTCATGACAAGCCTGTTTAATCAGAACATTTTGAGAGATCTAAAATACAATATAGGTTATTGTAAATGGAAGATTGAGAATATGCATGCAGACATAAAAGAGTTCATATAGCTCCTTGTTATCATGGTCCCAACAGAACAAGGTATTTTCTGCCAGACAGGCTATGAAAAACAGACATTTTTCGTGTGTGCAACTGGAACTGATTTTCCTCTGGAATTAATATATATATGGAAAAGTAAGAACTGAGCACAGATTTTCACATACTTACATGTGAATATAGAAAAGAACTCATAGGTATGTGTATCCAAGTTACATAGATTGAGAATAGCTAAGTAAAAATCCCAAAAAACAAGACTTAAAAATGACAGGCAAATTAAAAAGATATAATTTCACAGTTCTGGGAAAATGAGCTATAGCTGATTATTTTGAGGGCTTGAGTTTGACACTAATGACTCTGTAATAGAAATAACATCAGTAGTTCTCTGTGTCTTGGAATATTGCCTAGGACAAAATAATTAGGAATCCACAGTTTGTGGCAGCATTTTCTCATTTTTATGTAGCATAACTTTAGAATTCATTTAGAGCTTACATAGTGAAAGAACAGGACCATATACACATGCACAAACATATGACATATCTATGTATGTAATACTTAGCAAGTGGAAGATGTGCTGCAATTGATCCCCCATTTCATAGCTGTGATTCATAATGCAGATTGTTTATTGCCTTAAAACCCTACCCCTGAATGGTAAAATAAGGAATCCCTGAAATAGGTAAAAATAGGGATTTCTGATTCTAGCAACTCGACATGCATTCTCTTACACATAAACACAGTGCTTCAGCACACAAGAAAATAAAATCCTGTTTCCTCAAATTATCAACACTTTAATTCTGGGCAGTGGTTTGAAATCTCTGATACAGCAATCTCTGATGCATCTTTTTAACGTAGAGGGTTTCTGTATTTCATAAGCCTGGTTTCATAAACTGCAAAATATAATGGCAGGCACCAATTTATTGAACAGACACAGGTGAGATATAAGAACACCTAGAACAATCAACAGAATAAAACCAGTAGTAGAATGACCTATTACGATATGAACATTCAGATCAGATCAGCTTCATGATTAGTCATTAGAGTTTAAAATACATACTCATGAATGAAGAATAGTATCCTTTTACTCTGAAGTATATCTCCAATTAGGAAAACAAAATGGTATTTCTATTTAGACTGTAAGGAATATTCCCTCCAGCATAGCAAAGAGAACTTCCTCTAATGTGTTTGGATGTAGAAAATAAATATATAAAAATCTTGCTTAAATTGAGAACTCCTTCATGATTTGTCCAGGGGTGACTTCATTTGAAAAACTACTGTGGAAGAGTACAAAGTGGGAGGATATAGGGCAGCAAAATTAATCAAGAAAAGACATCATGACAATTTCTTTGGGAACATGGGAATAGTAAAGGTATTGGAGATGCAGAGAGAACAGAACCTGTAGTGATGGGAAGAATGTAAAAGACATTTGAGGTGTTTCCCAATGGAAAAAATGAGAGGTGGAAGGATGAAAGCCACCAAAATACAGAGAAACTCTGGGGCTAAGCAGAAGCCACCTCAGAGTCAACTTTTCTACATACTTGACGTTTTGTTACATATTTGATGCTTTTCTTACTGTTTCATATTTTCCATTAATTATAATTTTAGTTTGTGTCAGACTGTGCCTTTTTAATCTGTTGACTCAAAGGAGATATCCGTTTATCTCTTATTTCAACCTTTCTAACCTTTCAGCTCTCTAACCAGAAGAAATATGTTAATTATGTGAAACTTGAAATATTGAAAAGGTCACAAAAACCTACAGAAGAGTGAGATGTAAATTATACATCTTGGGGCAAATGTGTATGCATGTCAATCTATCTATATTCACTCCGATGACAAGCTTATTTTAGCCTTCTTCAGGCATGCACTTTACAGACTTCCACGTCACCCGCCAGCTCAGTACTCCAGCTCTTTTCTGGTCATTGCTACTTGCAGTTTCCTTTGCGCCAGCCTGACTTTTCAGCCTTTTTCTAGGCCATGCAGCAGGCCGTGCAATAGGAAAGAAACCACAGCATAAAGATGCTAGAGGGGGATGTGAAGCCTGGAAAGGTTCCTCTGCAAGTGGGAAAAGAGAAGAGGCAGAAAAGATGCCCCCATGTTGTTTTGTGTGGGAAAGTAGAGATGGAGATGAAGGCACGGGTCTACCACCCAGGACATGAGGCTTGGCAGGTCTGCCCTATCTTGTGAGTGCCAAGGGTTCTCTCCTCTTGGCTCCTGGATCAGTTTTAAGTCAGATGGGGAGTGCCACCTGCTGGGTGACCTTCTGAAAGTGAGTCATGGGCTTATGATTAAGATAATTGCAACAGGAATTTTATATGAGCAAAAACACAGCAAGGGCCTAAAATGAAAGAATTGAATAATCAGGCTCAGTGAGAAGGACAAATTGGTCTTAAGTAGCTCTCCTACAGTTTCATGACCAGCTTGCTGCCACTCTTAGTAATCCTTTTCTTGCATGCTGGTCAAAATCTGTAGGGCTTGCCCTCTTTAAGTGTAATGAAGTTTTTCAACAGGCAGCATACAGATGCTACCTACCTGCTAAATCTCCCACAGATCTTAGAGTTTGACTCTAAGGTGTGATACCATTGTCTTTATAAATAAAGGAAAAAGAACTGTCCGTCAGTTCTTGACAAGATCTTATACCTACACATATCTAAGTCAATAACAAAATATTCTGAATCCTCCTAGAGATCCTGAAGGAATTTGCTACAGTTCACTCAGTATAACTGTGAACAACCAATGAATGAGATGGATCAACGTTTTCTGAGCAGTGTGTTTTGTCCATACATACCACTCTGCTCATCCTGGCTCCAGGATTCTTAAAGTGGGGAGACCTACAGCACAGGCCAAGAAAGGCAGACTTCTGTCTTTGTTGGGGACACCAGAAAAAACTAATTTTATAAATCGCTTTCAGTTTTCATATCTACTTAGTCTCTCAAACATGCCTCAGAAAGCTGGCCTAAGGAAGTTTAAGGAATAATTTGATGTCTAGAAAATGTTGCTAGTGGCATATTTAAGATGTATTTCTCTTACTTTCCCTGTTATGGAAGGTGTTCTAAACTAAGGTGAAGACATAAAAATGTGGCACTCTATAACCAGATTTGGGCAGCTGTGAGACATCAGGTACAACACAACCTCTGCCTAAGAATAACCATGATTTCCAAACAAAAATATTATGCTTGATTAGTTGCTGAAGTTCACATTACACATTAAATCTCAATCTTTACCTGTAGATATCTGGGGGGGAAAAGTCAAAACAAAATGCAAAAAAATTGTAATATTGAAAAGAAAAAGGGAAAACTGAAGATAGAGCTGAACTAAAAGTGTGGTAAAATTGCAGAAGTTCTGTGCCTGGTGATAGATCTTAATATCTATGCAGGGAAGGCCATGCAGGAAAGCACAGCAAGGTCTGCAGTCAATGTCTTGGCTTCAGAATCAGAAAGGAGGCTGAGAGAGTCAGTTAGGGTCCAGGACCCGACTGTTGCCAACATACACATTGAAAAGGGGAAGGTTATCACAATTAAATTAACAACAGTGTCACTGTTTCACAATCTGGCTTCCTCCTAACAAGAGAAAATGGTCTAAAACATGGCAAAATAGTCCTGGGAGAGCTGAATGGAGTAAATGGATTGACTTCTGCCTGAAGCACTGGACAAAATGTGACTGCAGCAAAAAGTAAAGCAGTAGAAAAATCACACATACAGGCATTAGTTGAGGTTTTTAAGATGATGATCAATGACCAAAGAACACAAAGATTTTGGTTCTGTGGCCGAATAAAAAGAAGGAGACTACCCTGCTTAGAGGATTTCAAAGGAACTACCTACCAAATAATGGGATGCAACTGAGAAGGTGGAGCCAGGCTGTTCACAGCAATGTGGTAGTGGTAGGAAGATGAGAGACAATGAGCATAAACTGAAAAAGTGCAGACTAGACAGAAGGAAAAGCTTTCACCACCTGAAACAGGTTGCCTGGTTATGAGGAGGGTGCGCTGTCTCCACACTTTGTTTTCAAGACCACAATAAATCCCAGAGAAGCCTGGTCTGCCCTCATAGCTGATGTGAGCAGGAAGTTGAACTAGATGCTTCCAGAGGTTTCTTCTCATCAGAATTTTGTGTGAGTCTAAGGTCATATTTTACTGTGAAAGCAAATAGCTGAAAAAATATTCAGACTCTAAGTAATCTACATGAGAAGAAAAATGCTTTAAAAATTGATTGGCAGAAGAAGAATTAGATGATGAGAAAAACAAAAAGAACACAGTAAAATTCCATTATATAAGGATTATACAAGCATTCCAATACCTCTGCTGATGTATAAAGACCACACAAGAATTGAAACACCTCAGCTGATGGGTAATGATTGTGAATAGCAATATTTGTTTAAATGTTAGTGGTCAGGATGAATAGAACAACAAGCTGCAAAATCACCACAACAGGAATACGCTAAATAATCTGCAATGTCGAGTTAATCACTGAACTTGCTGATGATTAAGCAAGTCACAAAGTACATGTCAAATTGGTAGCCAGCAAGGAGGGCAAAAGAACAACAATTGCATAGAATGAAAATGAGATTTCTTGGGAGAGTTCTGCATAAAAGGGCAGATATGCAGAGAAATTATAATCATAGTCTAGGCAACCCCTCTCAGAGAATAGCTGTGTGAAACAAAAGATTGCAAAATGGCCAAAAAAAACCCCCAAATTAAAAAAGTTTAAAGAAATCACAGGAAAGAAATGAAAGAAATGAAAGAAATTGCAGTCAACTCGAAAGTAACGAATGAGATCTGCTGACTCCAACACCAGGATAATAAGACTACTTAATTTCATATATCTGCGCAATACTTGAAAAAAGAAAATAGTATGCAGTAATAGTCTCATTAACAATAATAGTCAGGGTTATAAATCAAGCCAAAATTTCACCCCTGGGTTTTGCTCCAAAATGCTGATAATCTTCAGATGCACTCCAGGAGGTCTACATTTTTGTGAGTAGTCCTGCCCTAGCCGGTGTACTAATAAATGCTATGGGAACATGTAGCTCTAGGCTGAATACAACAGATGATGATGCAAAGGGAAAAGACTGAAGAAACACAGATATGAAGATGCTCTTTTCACCTGAGGTTATGAATATTTTTAAAGGGTCCTATTGACATGCTATACTGATACATTTCCTTGCATTTAATATCTAGCTCATTGATTTTAATAATAATAATTTCCAGCTCGTTCATCTCCACTTGACTTTCCCATCTTTTGTCTTCGATATTTCTTCATGTATTTGGGCTTCCTTTTTCTTTTGTTTTGTTTTCCCATCATTCTTCCCTGGTCATTTTTAAGGTAACTTTTATTATTTTTTAAGCATCACAAATCAAAATGAAATTTTGAAGCTGATTTCTGTTTCAAAAGGGAGTCTAGAAGCTATATTTTTTTAAAAAGCAAAACATTCTAAGGGCTGAGTCCATGTTTCTCAGCTATTTCAGCTATGTTGCTCTGTAGTGGGTGGGTGTTTGGGCAATGAGTTCCCAGGGACTCTGAGCTTCTCAATCCTTTCACATGCTGAATTGCAGTGTCCTGGAAGGACAGAACTCTTGGTAGCCAGGAAGCAGCAAGTATATGAAGGGCCAGATGATGAAAACTGTTGGATCCTGATGTCTAGGTCAACTGCCAAGGTATAAAACCCACTTTGAAAAAGCCAAGCAATTGTCTACAGAGATCAGCGTTCCCCAGGACATTTCCATTTTCAGCAGATTAGTTTTCTCCGACAGAAATACTTCACAACAGAAAATATCCAGCTGTCATTCTCACCTTGTTTTCATTTCTACACAGTGGGCCCATACATACAAAATACGTCATTTTATCATGGTTCCTGCTTCTAGCCTCACAGATCGTACATTGGCCTCTTCCCAATGCCAGATTTGGATTTACCTTTCTAGACAGTTTGGAAGCCTATATTATTGCAGCATACATAAACCCTTCTGATTTCTGCAATAGTCCTTGATCTAGATGCTTTGGGGTTTGTGTTAATATGAGTTTTTCCTTGTCATAACATTGTGAAGAAGGCATTCAGTAATCACACTGACATCTTGCTCTTCCCAAGAAATTCTTTGGGCAGGACATCAACAGTTCAAGTTATATATCACAGCAAAGGGTGTCATGCTCAGTGGTGCTTGGTGGCAGCTTTGCATTATATAAAATGAAAGACAAATAAAGGCCAACAATATCCTCCTCCCCTCTGACAAGAAAAAACAGGGCAGCTTAAGAGCTAGAAAAGAGTTGTTCAATTTTCTTCTGTGGTTACAGTATGTTTGTTCCTTAACAGTAAACTAATGAGCCTGCTCTTGGCACAGAGAAGTTATGGCCTCATATTAAAGAACTGTGGTTTTCCCCTTGGTTTAGCAAAAAAATGAAAGAATTTTATTGATGTCAAAGTTTTGGGATGGTACTGAACCTGGTTGATAAAGAAAACATAACATATCAAACCTTTAAAACCTAAAAGAGACAAGATGAAAAGGTTATAACTGAGGTAGATAAGGAACGAAAAATCTGAATGTAAAAATGGGAGAGACTTTTGAGGAGATATAAAAGCTCTGGGGAGTCTGGCTGATTCTTTATTAGTGGTCATCTGCTGTTAGAAATATGCATAATGTGAAAAAATATGTGAAAGCATATTTCATTGCTTCTGATTTTCATGTTTTTACACTCCAATCCGACATTTGCATATAGGACATCTGATTTTGAAATACCTCTTGATACATTTGTTGTCTTATGTTTGATTAGCAGTGGTGTGTCTGGAACAATGTGCTCAGTGGCTTCAGGCTCATGCCCCTTTTATGACATAGGAAGTTACACTGCTTGACTTGAGTCAAATCTGTTCTAACGCTGGACCCCTGCCTTGAAATAATACTTCCCTATATGGCTTCAGATATTTTACAGTGGGGCTTTTTTTGTTTGTTTGTTTTTTTAATTAATGTTCCCATGCAAGTGAAAGTGCAGCTGGAGGAAAATAATGTCTTATAATTTTTTTTAAATTTGATTAAATGATCCTGTATTGTTTTCATCACTCTAACAAAAGCTCAGTCTTAAAGAAAAGTTATATCACTTAATTTTTTCAGAGTTTTCATTATAGCCTGTAGACCTTGGGGCTCTGGAGACAGAGAACAAAAATACAGTAATTTCATGATTCTGTTGCTAACATAAAAATGTGCCATAGTCAGTTCAGAGGTTCAGTACTTACATCTAGAAAACAGAGAGCACGTGTATTTGCCTTTATAAAATATTTGAACACCTAAACTAATAAAATTTCAACAGCTTGAAGAGTAGAAGGTCCCCCATGGGATTTATTTTCATGGTAAAATCATGCTCCAGTTACATTTTTCATTTTTTTAGTTGCCTACATTTCGCTTTGCTTCTTTTTATTCAATTCCATTATTCAAAGCTGAACCAAAGTTTGCTTGCAATTTATCTTTAATTTTAAGTGACTTTTAAACTGTTGAACCCCAAAGTTATATGTATAATTTGGATTTCCCCAGCAAAAATCTGAACATCTGCACAAACTACATATTTTCTTTAGAGTGTAATATGGATTGCCCCAAACCAATATTTGATGCCATATTTTGATGGAAATATCTAGACAAGCATTTATATCACTAGATGTCACTAAACCGTCATTTCCTTTTCAAGATTGTACATAATTGTTTTCCATTTGGTAAGACATATATATTTCACTAGTTTAGTTTTCATCTCCAGATATGACCTTTTTCTCCTACTATTGCTTTGCTTATTACCTATGTTGTGTGCAAACCATTGTGCTCTACGCTTCAGTTTTGGAGAGCTTTCTGTTCATTGGACATAAATGTGTGTGGGGGCAGGAAAAGCCTGCTTGTGGGTTGGTTTTTATAAAATGCTCGGTTTTCACATACTCCAAGTAAGACAAAAACTTCCATTTGTGGTACCTGAATGTACTTTTTAAAACTAATATACCAAAAATTTTCTCCCTGCTGAGAATATGTAAAGAGACTCTTCACATCTGGCTTTCCGAGAAACTTGCTTTAGGTTTCATATGTACCAAACTACGTATTTTGCTGAAACTTTTTAGAGGAAGCAGAAAATGAATATGCAAGAGCAGAAAGGCAGCCTTCCCTATGGTTCTCATGTTCTACTTTTCAACAAAAGCCACCCTGGCTCACAAAGTCTGCCTTGAAGGGGATACACCAGCTTACAGTTGTCTCTACACATCTGCTTAAGAGGGACAGAGGGCTATATATTCCAAAAAGCCTCTGGGTTGAGATGACCCAGGAAAGGTAAGGAACTATTCAGACCCTGCTGAAACAGTTCAAGAATTTCAGCTGTGCCACTGTGCAAACACCTGGCAGGCTCTTCATGAGGACAGCTCACACTGCACAATGCAAGAGGGGTTCCTGCATTGCCTCTTACCTGTGCATTCCTGATTCCCGGACTTCCAATTATTATGTTCTATGTTGTCAATACCCAAATATCTCATTTTCTTGCCATGCTCAACAACCACCAAAAAAATTGACATGGTCCAGAATACATGGAGGTGCCACAGCTTATTTAGAAACAATCATCTGGGTTTATGTCTCGCTAACACTGAAAGTGCATTTGTTCTGAATGTAGCAGCTCAGCTTGCCCAAGTGTAATCATTTTAATGCATTGCCTCCGCCTGAAGAACCTTGCCACCAGCCTCTGATTTGTCTGTGTAGTGTGGAGCATGCATTCTTCACTTGATGGGCTTTTAATATAACTGTGACTCTTACTAGTTCCCAGAGGTTACATTTGCCATGTTTCTTTTCGATCCATGTTTCTCCTTGTCTGTTGGTGGCATAATATATACCCTTTTCAATAAAAGCAAAACTTTCAAACTAATTATCTTGTACGGAGCATTAGCATTTTGCCTTCCTATTTAAGCTCTTAATTACACCTTGGTTACAGATACTTGGCTACCCTTGAAACTTCACCAAAACTTCACCAAAACTTCAGTAAATTCCTCCTCTGTTTTCAAGACCCAAACCATTTCTGTCACACACATAAATTAGCTTGGTTTAGACAGCACTGGGAACATTTGTGTACCTTGGAAATTAAGCTTTCCCTCTCATGAACCTCCATGGGCATACATAAATTTATTTTAAATCTGACATTACTAGCGGGAGAATTACTAAGAGTAAGTTCCTAAGAGTACAGCTAGTATTTAGGTAAAGAATATGTACAAACAATATTTCTGAACTTCTAAGGGATTATTTTAACAATCTACCTCCAGAACTGAATGAGGAGGTGACATCACTTCTTAATCAAACATTAGTGACCATCTTTGAAAAAAAACAAACCAATGTTCTCCAAAAATAATTTTTTTAGAAATGAAAATGCAAGAGAAACAGAGAACTCACATTCAAGCATCAAGTTTTCAAGGAACTTAAACTCATTAAAGAAGAGGTATTTCTGCATATATAGAGGCACTCTGGAGGAGGGAATCTGGTGCCTACTTCCCATTTGATCTAGCAGTTATTTGGAAGGGCTTCCAAGTATTTTGGTTCTCTAACGAGATTAATTCTGAGCACAGATACACATCTATATTAGGTAATACCTACGATATTGAGGACTTATAAAAAAAACCAAAGTAATTTTCACTCAAAAACTTGGCTGGTGGTCACAGCTGTAGAGAAATATTTAAAAATCTGTGTGTTACTGTCTATAAAACATCCCTGAAGAGAAGTCCACTTTCTTTAACAGCTTCCAGATGTAATGTTAAGAACAGGGTATCCATGAAGGTGGTCTATCTAATTTATAGTTTGAATATTTTCTTCTTTATGTTCATAGAATCACAGAATGGATGAGGTTGGAAGGGACCACAGTGGGTCACCTGGTCCAACCTCCCTGCTCAAGCAATGTCACCCTGGAGCACAGGGCATAGGATTGTGCCCAGATGATTTTTGAGTATCTCCAGTGAGGGAGACTCCACAACCTCTCTGGGCAGCCTGTTCCAGTGCTCAGTGACCTGCACAGTAAAGAAGTTCTTCCTCATATTCAGGTGGAACTTTCTGTGCACCAGTTTCTGCCCATTGCCTCCTGTCCTATTGCTGGGCACCATGGAGAACCTGTCTCCATCATCTTGACACTCTCCTTTCACAAACTTATAAAGATCCCCTCTCAGTAGTCTCTTGTTGTGGTGCTACACAGTGATGCAATGCTGTAAAAGGCCATAGTCGTGGTTTGACACTGGCCAAACACCAGGCACCCATGAAAAGCCCACTCACTCACTCTCCTCTGCTCTTCAACTGGACAGAGGAGAGAAAATTTAACAAAGAGTAAATGAGTTGAGAGAAGGACCAGGAGAAAACACTTTAAGGGCAAAACAAGCTCAACTTAATGATACAAAGTGAATTTATTACTAACAAGATCAGAGTAAGAGAATGAAAAGTAAAATAAGCCCTTAAAAACATCCTTTTCTCCCCTCAGCCCCTCCCTCCTTCCCACCGACAGTGCACAGAGAGGGGGTAGGGGTTTTGGTCAGTTCATCACCCAAGATGTTTCTTTCCGCTGCTCAGGGAGAGGAGTCATTTCCCTGCTGCACCATGGGGTCCCTCCCACGGGAGACAGTGCCCTGTGAACTTCCCCAGCGTGGGTCCACTCTCACGAGCAGCAGCACTCCCAAAACTGCTGCAGCGTGAGTCCATCCCATGGGCAGACAGTCCTCCCAAAACTGCTGCGGCGTGGGTCACTCTGCCACGGGGTGCAGTCCTCCAAGGACGGCTGCTCCAGCCTGGAAGCAAGGCCTCTCTCTCCACTGGGACTTCCTCTGGATCACAGTGTCCTGGGATCCACCTGCTCTGGCGTGGGCACCTCCCCCATGGGCTGCGAGTGGATCTCTGCATCCCCCGTGGACCCCCATGGGCTGCAGGGGGACAACTGCCTCACCATGGCCCTCACCACGGGCTGCAGGGACATCTCGGCTTCCGCGCCTGGAGCACATCCTCCCCCTCCTTCTGCACTGACCTTGGTGCCTCCATCGTTGTTCCTCTCACATATTCTTACTCCTACTCTTCTCTAGCTGAAAAATTACAACTATGTGCCCAAACTTTGTTTTGGTTTCTTCTTAAATCTGTTATCACAGAGGCGTTACCATCATCTCTAATTAGCTCAGCCTTGGCCAGCAGCACGTCCATCATCAGAGCCATCAGGGATTGGCTCTGCTGGACATGGTAGAAGCTTCCAGCAGCTTCTCACGGAAGCCACCTCTGCAGCCTCCCTGCTACCAAAAACCAGGCCCTGCAAAACCAACACAGCCATGTATACTGAATTCCACAAGTTACTTGCTGAAAATGAAAGACCTATGAAAATAATGCTTAGAAGAAAAAAATACAGGAGCTGTTGCACTTCCATAAATGCAGTGCTGACCTTGGCAGAAGTTTTCCCTTTGGTGAATTACTTTTAAGAGGTCCATTTATCCGAAAACTTAACAAAGATTTTTCCTTATGCCAAGTGGCAGATGCATGAGTTTCAGAACAGAAGCACTCATCTTTTCTCCCTCAGAAGTTCCACATGGGGTCAGCATATTTTACAGCAGTGAAGAAAAAGGAATCCATTTCTACACATTTATTATGAATACTAAACTCACAGCAAGCAAGATCCCTTTGCATCAGCAAAGTCTTCACCACTGCTTTTTCTGTGAAGTTTTATCTGATTTGATGCTGTTTTACCCTTCTATTTTAAAATCACTTAGGCAAGATCAAAAAAGTTTCTTTATTATCTTTTATTTTAAAAAAAAGGTAAACAAAATGTTAGAAGAATGGCTAATCTTTTAAAAGTTGTTCCTAAAACAACAAGAGATCATTTAGGATTAAGAATATTGTATTGTAGTTTTGATGGAGAAAACAAGGCATACCAGGACACTGTTTATACTGTTTAGGCAGTGTACTTATGCCCCAAATTGCATTCCTCTGGGGTATCTATGTGTATCTATATTTTGTCTTTACTCTGGTCCATCTCCATAGCAACATATTTGTTCCTATGGAGAATCTGGGAGAATAATTTCAAACTGAGCCTGAAAGTTTTGAAACAAGGTTTCAGTTCTCTATAAAATAATTATGGACAAAAGCAATTTAAAAAAACTAAAAAAATAAACATAATTTTGCCATTGTTTCTTTTACCCTACTCTAGGCATGATTAGCTCTGAACAATCCTTTGATCTCTCTTTCCCGTGACGTTCAGGCTGGGAGCAGGCTTATCCACATGACTTCAGCAGCTGTTATAAAATCTGGTGGGGAATTTTTCATTTCAATTTCAATGGCTCACTGTATTCACTAATTATGTTGTTATATGCACACATCCCAAGTTTTTACTCAAAAGCTGGGATCTACACTTAAAAACCCCCCTAATAAACAAAAATCCCACGAGGAGAGGGGGTAAGAGAACAGGGCAAGATGACTTTAAAATTACTTTCAAAATAATAAAGTTCATTTTAGAGGATCTCTTTAAACTGTAGCCAGTACCACTTCCTGTTCATATTTGTCACTGTTCACTCTTTCATCTCAGGGAAAGATTTTATGGCTGAAAACCATTTATTGCTACAAGATAACAGGGTTAAAACCAGGGTTTTTTAAAAAAGAAAACTGCTCTTTAGCATTAATACTAATGAAGCAATTGTTTCTTCAGTTCTTCAAATTCACACACTCAGAGAAGTGGGGGAAAAAAAAAGGGGGGATATTTCCATCAGAACCCCCTGGAAAATAAAATAAATTAATAAAAAAAATCAGAAGAAAAAAAACTAAGAAAAAATTATCGCTAATTGTATATTGTGGGTTTTTATCATGACTTTTCATAGACCAGTAGGTTTTTAAAGTCTAGTAGTAAAATGATCCAACTAGTTTTTCAGTCAAATAATTTCAGGAATTCTCTTGGAATTGCCAAATTTGTCTGACAAAGCTAGCTTTCCTGCAATGCACAAAATAACAAGACTGAAAATCCTGTGTGTAAACTGGCATAAAAGAAAGGACCATTGCTTTATTTGATTGCTCAGGTAGTGTCAGCCTATTGAATCCAGCTCAGATAATGCCATTCATCCACCTTAGCAGAATTACTGCTGCAAAATTGAACAATTTTGCAATATTTTAAGGCAGACCCAACATCTGCATCATCTGGAGATAATGATGCTTTCTTTCTCTATGCCAGCTATTCAAATCTTATATCTGATACTCAGAAAGTTTTCACAGATGGTCGATTCCAACCTGCTCTTTTTCTGCTTCCCCTGGGTTTGTACTTTTTTAGACATTTCCCATCTGCCTGCTTTAAAATCTTTAAATAGGTGGAATTTCTGGTGAAAGGAATGAATACTTTTATTCTTCTTCCAAATTCTTTCCCAATGATGCCACATGCACATTAGAGCTGGCACGCCCATACTTTGAAAAGAACTATAAAGTTAAGAAGCAAAATATGGACCTGTTTCATATAATAGTGAGTCACTGCTGCATTTCAGTCACAGTCTACAGACAATAAAAGAGAAATGAAGTGTCAATGATTTAATTGGCAGTAATAGACAAAAGCTGTATAGAGAGAGCATCATCTCTTTTCAACTGCAAAAAACCATGTTCATTTACAGCATAGGTGCCCTGCCATCAGGCAATGAAGACAACCTTAGAAACCTACATGACTTAAGTAAACAGGACATACAATTATGGAAGTAGTTCCTGAATATCACTCAGAACAATGTATGAATCATACAAAAATAACTGAGAAATAGCTACCAAGTAAAGAAAGATAGTATCATTCCTTTTCAATAAACNCAATTAATTGTTAATAATTTAAGACAACTTTTCCTAGTTCAGCTGGGTAAAAAAAGGAACACAGAAAAGGGTGGCAGTTTGTTTGAAACTAAGATTGGCTTTCTGTAAGAAAAATCCTGTGTGGCATGTGTAACTTTTATTATTTCAATGTGTGTGCAACCATCTTCAGATTTCAGATTGCAATCCACTTGGTTTCAGTGAGAACTACAAGAAAAATCAGCTCCTGCCTAACCTAGATATCCAACATTATGTTGCTCAGTTCCAAGGTACTTTGAATGCCAGGCCATTTTTGAAAATCTGGGTTCAGTATTTCACAGTCTACTCATATTTGTAATTCAGTACTTCTGTTGGAAATCTCTATGAACACCTGCAGCAACATATTCACCAGAATTAAAGGTACTGAAAACAAATTATCACTCAGGTTTGTGCAGTTTCGTGTTTTCTGTCCTAAAATCCAAGGTGATAAACATATCCTGTAGTGTAACATCTGTGTATCATGCTGCAGTGAATACCATGGGCATTCATCAACTGTGGAATATAAATTTAAAAAATAAGACAGTGAAGTACTGAAAGATGTTTTTATGTCACATGAAGATAGGAGAATTAACAAGCCAGTCAGGAATAAAACACTGAAATGTCAGAAGAAAAAACATCAGATTCATTTCAATAAATTACAGTGATTAGCAAGTCTCACAGGAAGTTTTTCAAAAGCTGGTGGATAGATACTTCAATGAGATGTTATTAAAAGGCTAAAAGCCTTTTCCCAACAAAGGAATATTTGGAGACTTCCCATCTAATAACAAGGAGCCATGGCTAAATAAGTTCTTCTCTCCAAATCCATGAACTGTCTCTAAATGTGTGGAGACATCATAGGGAGCCCCTGGGAATACTGCATGTGGTTTTGATTAAATAATAACAAAATGACTTTTAAGTGTGGTTATACTAGAATCTGTGGCATACTGGAGGTTGTATGAGGCTGCATGGGATAAGAGTTAAACAGCTAGTGAATTGAACAAAATGAACCAGATTACTATTTATCAGTCTTTGGGACTGCACATATTTTCTATAGTCTCATCTCACTCTAAATAAACACTACACTGTCCTCAGGAAGGACACAGTGGCACGTCATGTTAGAACAGGGTCTTTCCAGAAAAATCTACCTACATATCTGTTAAAGAAAGACAGGCTAGAGAAATGTGCTTTGCACTTGGAAGACAATATGAAAATAACTAAAGTGTTTTAAAACATGTAAAAGCAAATTCCACTTATCTTTTGCTTTTAAGTTTTACTTTAAAAGAGTAAAAAGAGTTTTATAGAGCCAGAATAAGGACACACCATACTATACCATTTATGTAAGAGACAGGTTGACATTCCCACTCACCAAAACAGTAAACTAGAAGTTAGGGCAATTTTCCAGAATCTGGAACTTGTTAATCCACGATATGCCTTAACTAGTACATTAGCTTTCCCACCTTGGGTTGGAGAACTTTTACACAGAATGAACTATCCAAGCCTACCTATTACCAGAAAATATTCTGCTTTCAAAAGAGGAAAAAAATTACAGTCAACCTCTTGATGGCTCTATGGATAGGAATTACGAGCACCTTATTGACTGCTAGGATAGGACCTAGCTAACTGGGGATAATATTAACAATCAGAAATACTGCTTTCAGTGGAGCATCCAAAAGGATTTGAAAACAACTGAGATGGTAGACTATGAATCAGCCAAATATAAATTTGCATCAATTAGCCAGAAAGATGAACACTTTAGACTCCTTAACACTCCTTCAACTCTTCTTGGCTGGCTTTATCACAGTCTTCTTCCAGGAAATAGTCAACATTCAAAATCATCCAGTTGACAGCATGGTCTTAAGTGATGACCATTAGTTACAACATTTACATTTCACACTAAACACAGATAGACTCATTCACATAAAATCTTTTATGTATACCCTTATATACACACAGGTAGATTTTATGTGACAACTATAAAAAAAGACAGAACAAAATGTGCCTAATTACAAATTATGTCCCTGTCAACATTCCCTAAAGCCTACCCATTGCATAGAGTTTGTCATGAGTCATGCCTTTCTCCATAAAAGTTCTTCCTAAGCAGTTGCTCCTGAAAAGGCTTACCTAGAAATGTAGATGTAATTTCTGCTTTTTCTATTTCATCACCTCCTCTGTGGCTCTGGCCCTCTGTTGTGTTTTGTTTACAGAGTAGGAACACTTGTGCTTTAGTGTTTCCCTCCATTTAATACTGCTGTATAGCAGGCTGAGAGTGTTGTCTAATTTGAAAGCCTTGGCCATTTAAAACATGGCTGTCAGCAGCAGTTGCTAAGAAACTAAAACTTAACTGCTTTCAAACACGGTTTTGCTAAAGTGCAATTACCCACACCTGCTATTATTATTTATATGAGCTAATGTGTAATTCCTTCTTCACCATACTGGACACGTCCTCTCTTACCTCCCGTTTCAATAAGCCCCTTCTTTCTGGCAACTTGTGAGATCATTCCTCATCTCATCCAAACAAATATTTCAAACCACCCCCATATCCCAAATATTCCCCAAGCAGGAAAATGTGCCACAAAACATCTTAGTGTAGCTCAGAATGAGAGCACATAAATGTTCAGCTGGTCACTGTCACTTAGAAAACCATTATTACGAGACAGAGCCTCCAAATAAATTTTCCCCCAAGAGAGACTGCGTGTTTGAATAGGAGTGGATGGGCATTTTTTACTTGAAGAAAATGTTTATGAAGTAACAAATTATTTAACTAAAAAGTAAGTGGACCATTTGGTAACTCTGCTTCTACTAAGTCAGCCTCCAATGTTTTGTTACATGAATAAACAAAATGCCAGTAATAAGGAATATACATGCAAGAGGAGTGGGTGTCTTATGGATGGGAAACTTTTCTCCTTACCTTTTTTATCTTGTAAACTTCTGTTGGTGCCTCTTGAATAACAATGGCATCTTTTATGGTATTTTGGCTGTATTCCACATCAGCTCAACCCATTCTAAGTAATTTCAACCATGTGAATTAGATGCCTTTTTCTTTGCTTTCTGGAGGTGAATGCAAACCTGTTGGAACCAGTCAAGCAGGGACCTGAATGAGAGGAAGTTTGGGCCAGAAAATAGGAGTGAACAGTTAAAATGCAAAGAATTTGTAAAGCTTGATGCTTGCCCTCTTTCTGCAAGCCGAGGTGAACTAGTATGCAGCAATGCATGGGAGTAACGGGGCACAGCCTTACCAAGGAGCATGGCACCTCTCCACAGGTGGGAACAGACTGCCTTGCTCACCTCTTTCCTCGCACTCTGTTTCCACTCAGAGCTAACTAGACACAAATCAGTGAACAGGCTCTGCAGGGAGTCAAGTGTATTAGCCCCAGTCCAGCTATGTTTTATTACGGCTGTATATCTTCTGAAGAGACCCTTGCTTGCACCTGAAGATTCAGAAATACTGGAAATGGGGCTTACATATATCTGAAGGCATTCACATGGACTCACACAAAACAGAGAATATGAAAAGGTAAAAGAGAGAAGGAAAAGGGAAGAAAAAAATAATCTTTTTAGCTGATAAATACTCACACACTCAGGCAGACTTATACGTTCACAAATTTCTTAAAGTAATATATTCTAATACAAATCTTGTTAGTCACTGAACCACTAGTCATTTGAGTTAAACTACTTGATTTTTACAATCTGGTTCATAATCAGGGTACATTTCCTTGTCTCAATGCTGTATTTGGGTTTTTGTTCTGTACATATGTAGGTTTTTGGCACTGCAATTTTGAATATTTGAGCCTCTCTGTGGGGTGGTGAGGCGATGTATCCTGCATTAGACTGCAGAGGTAAACAACATGAATTATAGTTGCACATGATTGTTAATTATGAAAAGAAAAACTTTGGGAAAAATACAGTAAACAAATGAGGTTATTTGTAAATCTCTCATTTTCTAGTTTTAACTTCCAAACTACATAGTACAAATGCAATCATATTTTTTTGTATGAAAATGACAGTAATTTAAAGAAAAAAATCAAGTTCTGCATAAAAAGATACCATTGTCCAGTTATTTGGAAAAACAAAGATGCTTTTTTTTTCCCTATGAGAGTCCCTTGAGCCTACAGTCTCTTTCAAAGAGTTTTATTTTCACTAATAAACATTTTGATAACTCTAGATAACTTAAGAGCACATTGTTACAACATATTTCAACCCATCTACTGCATAACTGCAGCAATGTAAGCTCAGTATTTCATTTAATGAAAAAACCAACAACCCACCATTTTCACAAAACTCTGATTTGGAGCGGAATGGGAATAATAAGCTAGAACTGTAGCTTATTATTCCCATTCCTGAAGGTTCCGTTTGAATGGCCACCTTTGGAGATGCTCAGGAGGCTTGCAGACGCATTGCTGTGTGGGAGAGGACAGGGACCAGCAGCCCCCACCACCCTGCTGTGATGGGCCATGGGGCAGAGGAGCTGCATGCTAAGGGACCACCAAGAGTTTCCAACTCCACCCAGATCTGGGCACACATTATCACTCATGCTCTGAGCACAACACAAAGGCATTATGTTGAATACCATTTTTATAACAAATTTATCAATAGGAGTAAGACATCAGGCTTTAGGGTGTGTTTCTAAGAATTCTTTGAAGAAGACAGAGTTTGGTGGAAGAGCAACAGACCACAGAGAGTCCCAGGCGTACTCCTATATATCCAGATATATCCAGTTTTTAAAAAATTGTTTCACCCACATGACTTTTTGTTTGTTTTACTTTCGGATGGATTAGAAATTCATTCTTCACCATATTCTCCTTGCTAACTGAGGCAGAGACCATAAAACACACTGCTAATAAATCTAGGGATTCAAACTGCAGCCCTTGGCTGCCACCTAAAGGTTTGCTATACTCCTTTAGAGGGAGACCACCAGACTCCATTCTCGTGTTTGGAAAACTGTTTGTCTACAATTGTTACAGGTAACCTCTGTGGTCGCTATTGCTAAAAGAGATTAGGGGAAAAAATATTTGTTCTAAAAAAAACCAAAAAAACCCACCAAAACAAAACAAAGGAAGGGAAAAAACCCATGGTAGTTCAACAGTACTACAGAAAGAATGATTTCTTGTCTCTGCATATACTTTCAATTTGAAAGACAACATGAAATCTAAAAAAAAAAAAAAAAGAAAAAGAAAAAAAAAAAAAAGAAAGAAGTGCACACTACTAGGTTTTGGTGAAAGAAGACAGCCAGAAAAGAGAAACAATATAAAAGAAAGTATAAACTGCTGAGCAATGGATGGCTCAAGAACAAAAAGAGGGTGGTGTGCCCAGACACCATTTGGGTAACACACTGGGGGCTGCAGGCAGTTTGTGTAGGTCTTATGCTCTCCACAGAGAAGAGATTGCTCTCTCTAGGTACTCTGGAAATTCAAGCTACTTGAAAATAGCAGGAGCTGAGCTGGAAAAGAAAATCCTGGCCATGGCTCCTTTTGGCACCAACAGGCAGAATTCTGCCTCAATTCTCCAGCTAGCTACAACTATCTATAATTGTTGTCAACTAACTCATTGTTCCTTACTCACAGTGTCTGTACTAGGTGGGCAATACTGACTTCCTCCAGAGGTTTTTAAAATCTATTATAAAGTTTTCATTTTCAATGAACTATCAAAGTGAAATCATTTGTTGGGAAACCTTTTTTTAAATGTATCTAGAATTTGTAACATTATATGGTAAATGTTACATATTGCTCCTTGTATGAGTGGGCCTCTTCAATTTTTTTTGGTAGACTGTAGAATATAAGATGGAGATCTGAATGAAAACAAGGGCTCTGAAGTGATATGGCCACATAGTATAAATGTAAAACTAGCAGAGAATCAGCCTAAAGTTTGAAATTAACTTTTTAACATTAGAGCATTATTAATGAACATTATTTTTATGATTTCTGTGATATGTTCATCATATATGTCTTATGTCCTGGAGTACAAACAGCAAACAAATGAATATATTAAGTAGGAGGTATTTCAAGATAGAAAAATACCCCGTACTATGACAGGCTGAAGGAATTTCTGAACAAAAACCTGTTATTTCCCATGGTTTAGGTTTTGAAATTTAATCCTGATTTACACATCCAACTCCATTTTGAGTTTCCACAGGATCTGATCTCTTTTATTTTTGGTTCATCCTCTCCTCCTACAGGAATGACACCTCTCATGTTTTTACAGGGATGTGGACTGACCAACTGACAATGATGCGCTGAAAAATAAACCAAGAATCTACAGAGAACTAGTGGTTTCCACCCACACATGGGAAGAAGCTTAATGACAGTATCATTCTGGCCTCCATTGTAAAAATGAAAACCCACAAGTCATCAGTAAACTCATAGCTGTGCATTTTCAAGCTGTGATCTTTGTGTATTTGCAGAATTCCCTGGGAGACAGTTAATGGCTAAGGGCAAAAGACCTAGTCATTCTCTTCTGTCTTTTTGAGTGGTCCATGTGTCTGTGTCATCTGTGGCACGCACAGTTATATTTGAGGTTATTACCTGGATCACATCTCTTGAGATCATAACCTCCCATGGCAGTTTTAGGATAGTTTGTGCATGTCACTGGTGTCCATACTGCCTGAGGTGCTGGCTTCTTCTGGCTGCTTCTGGTGCTGGCTGCTTCTCTCTTTTACTTGAATTCTGCACCTGTGTTTTTCTGTTCAGCATGCTGAAGTTTTAGTTTAATTTGATGTAATGTAATCCTTACCTGCTTCAGAGTCAGTCAGGACATATCTGCTAATTAACATCTTGTGTTACGTTTTTCCTTCCAAGTCCAAGTCATATAGTTTTGTTAATTACCTGTAGAAGTGTGGACACTTAGAAGACTGATAGAATTTAAATAACTAAATAATTGCAATGGTGATCTGTTCTGACATCCTGTGTTATATAGGCTATAAAACTTCACCTATCAATTTAACATGAACACTTCTGTTTGATCTATAGTCTGTCCCTCACACAACCATTGAGTCTTGAATTCAAGATCACCCATGGTGGAAAATGGTGCCAAAGAAGAAGTTTTATCAGAAACATTTTTCTTCAAACACAGTTAGGTTTACTAAATTACCCTGCAGTCTCTATTTCCCCTCATCTTCCAGTGTTCATTAGTGTCTCATGTCACATGAGGATTATTTGCTGGTACAGTATCACATTAACTACATTTTAATGGAACAAATTACTAACCTGGCTGTAACTTAATTATGTTAAATATTTTCCATTTGAGATAAAAAGATGAGGTCTGGCAAATCCTAAGGTACTCTATTCAAGTACATGCTAACAGTGTGGCCTCAATTTTGGTCCTCAGTTCATACCAATGCTTTATATATTGTTGAACAATTCAATTACTCCTAGATTGCCTCAACTCAGGCTAGAAGTGTCTGTCCCCAAAAAAGTGGTCTCTGTTCCTTAGCAATACATAATCTCATAGTCCCTGTCATGCCTTACCCTGTCTTTAGTCATGGTTGGTACCAGATGCTTCAGCAAAGGTGGAAATCATCTGTAAAGGAACACATCACTGTGTGGCTGCAGAAGAAATTTGTCTGCAGCCTCAGACAGTGGTCAGCTCTTGTTCTGAAGTACAAAAGCTTACCTTTGTTATGAACTTTTATCCTGGCTAGCGTAAAGACACATAAAGTTCATATAAATATCTCATCTATTTTTAAATCCTACAAATTTCTTATCTACAGCCAATGAATTCCACAAGTTAATTATATATTACTTTAAAAAGAATCTTAGCTTTATTATAGCATAAAGGATGAACAGTAAAACCAATAACTACAGCTATATTGTCTCCTGGAATTAGACAAGAGAAGACTTACTGATATGAATTTAAAAAATTCAGAAGTAGAGATATCTTTCAGAAGAAGAGATGAACTTGTGTGAGGTGGTGCCCAAACACACATGCTCCTATGCCAAAGTGAAAACAGTCTAAGAATAAGCAGGATGTAAGAGATGAGAAGATATATATGCAGACACATATTTGAAAAAATTACAAAAATCAATATGCAATTTTTTTTAACTATTTCTAAATGTCCCCATTTGCCTCCATTCTTTCCTGATTTTGCCATTAAATATTTCTTGATTTATTTTAGTTGTCATTTCAGCAGGGAGCCTTGAGCAGCAATCTGATGAGAGAGGGAAGGGGATATGCAGGTAAATACCACACAGAGAGCATCCAGCCTGTAATGTGCACACCATGTTTCAAAACTGAGGACAAGATCAAATGAAATACTACCAGAGATGTTCAGAACCTTCAATAGTTCTGGAAAAACACCCACTTCCTGTCCATGTTCCCCACCCCTCCCTCTTCCCCCCTCTGCCACATTGCACACAGTTTGTCTGTGGGATTTTTGCACTCATTGGCCGCTGCTCAATGCACCAGCTCAGCTATGGGCAGGAGAAATGATTTGCACTCATCAATCACCCAGTTACAAACTTCTGCTTTTGAACTGTAGGATACTTTTGAGCCTGACCTATACAGGTTATACTGAACTAAAAAGGAACTTTAATTTCTGTTAAACAGCATCAGTGCTGTTTGTAAACCACAACTTAACTTTCCCTTTCAACCTCTAACACCTAATTTCCTCAACAGTTTCTCAGGAGGAACTTTAATCTTTCAGAAGTCCCAAGAAATATTTCCTACTTATCATACTATATTCTACCTACTTTCTACCAGTTCCTTGTAAAATATTACATGGGAAACCTCTGGGAAATAACAAGTGAGGTAATGGTTGTCAGGGGCAAATGTGGGAATTTTCTCCAAAAACTTTCCAAAATGTTGTCAGGCCTACTGTATTATTATGGAATATTTCATCTCCACCTTTGGTAACCCAAGATCTTAAATCCTGGGGGCAGAGAAGGGGTGAAATTGCCATGGAAAGAGGATGAGGAAGAAGATGCAAAGCTGCTCAAGATAGCTGCAGCAGCAGCAGTTGTGACCTTGGGACTCCATTAGGGAAGTGAGAGACACAGAGAGGGAGTAGGTGGGGAAAGCAAGAGGCCTGTAAAATATCTGAGGAGCCATTCAAAGTGACTGGGGGGAGGGAGCGTGAGAAGAAAATAAAACTTTTTAATGCAGGTGAGGAGGAAGGCAGAATGGGAGTAATAGTCTTAAATGAAAAAAAAAAAAAAAAAAAAAAGGTTTTGAAGAAGAAGAAAACGAAAACACCTGAGGTGTAATACAGTCACTTGATTGGCACCTATGCCAGCTCTCAGCACTAAGTGGAGATTACACAACTTCTTCAAGTAGCAGAAAGAAAGGTAGGAGACAGGCAACGAGAACAGAAGGAAATCGGTGGAGGTAAAATAAAGAAAAACACATGGAGTGCCAGTGTTCTGTGGACAGGTTGAACTTGTAATTATAACAAAAATTTCTGATAAAAGTATGTGACCATTGCTAAACCTCACAGTGGCTGTTGTTGCCCTGTAGAAATAAAAATTCTATCTGTGCATGTCACAAACTGTTCTTTGAAATGTGCATTTTCAGAGGAGTTCAGTGGCCTCGTTGTCTGTGGATCTACACCTACATCTATCAAAATGAAACCTGGTCTTCACCCAGCCTCCATGGAGCTGGAAAACAACACAGCATCAAAGTTGTTATGATTGGTTTTGGGTGGGCTGCAGTCCTTTGTGAATATAAAACTAAGTAAAATGATATGCTCTTCTTTCTGTT
The DNA here is from genome assembly GCA_013397565.1 of Ptilonorhynchus violaceus. NCBI lineage: Eukaryota > Metazoa > Chordata > Aves > Passeriformes > Ptilonorhynchidae > Ptilonorhynchus > Ptilonorhynchus violaceus. The sequence goes on along the minus strand of VZRJ01005913.1, from coordinate 199,757 downwards.
AGTCACTGAAAGAAAACAAGAAAATGGCACACAGATTAGTAATACAAGGTTAGGTCTTCAGTCTTTCAGGCCAAAGTCCCACTGAAATTAGGTTAATGAAATAACTCATCTGGTCTAGTGTTCTTCTGTCTATTCCTTTCAGAAATCAAGCCGTGGTGCCTGTAAATACATGAAGTAATATCCGGAAAGTATTAATGATAGCATATAGAAGAATGCCAGGTAAATTTTATGCTTTAAAGACAGACCACAGGGGTCATCTCTCTGAAGTCAGAAAGACTCTCAAAACACAACACAATGTATTTGTCAAAAGGAAGAAAACACTTCTGTCTAAAATACCAGTTCCGTCACATAAAAATGCATAGTGGAAATACCAAAAAATCTTAGTGTAACAGTGTTCTTTAAAACTCTTCATGTGACAACAACTAAAATGTTCTTCTTTCAGAATACATCTGTTCAACTAAATATACTACTGGGGTTTTTCAGTAATTACTTCCAGGAAGAGATTTTTAGACCATTTCAATAAACAAGCTAAGCTTTGACCACTTGTTACAATACATATTTTCAGGGTTTTGAGCATCCTAGTGGGATTACATAGATTTCTTATGCTTTCTTGTCTGTAGAAAAATCATCCTACTCTTTCTTAAAGAGAGGACAGGGACACATTCACTGAGGCCTCCTCAATGCTAATTTACAGATTAGCTGTCTGCACTACAGATGTCTTAGGGAATGAGTGTCTGTATAGAACTTAAAACATTGGGTTTGACCTAGTAAACACTAAACAGAGCAATACCTTCTCACCTGCAAGTCTGTCTCAACTGGTTGCTGACCATTTCTGCTGAGAATCTACCTGCATTGTCATTTTTTTTTCGTGCAATAGTCTGAAATATCACAGGTTTATTGTCTTATAACACAGTCTCCTTCAGTGGGCTTGTCAGAAGCACTGAAATACACAAGATAAAGATCTGAGACTTCAAGAGGATTACATACTCTATTTTTAATATACAAATTTTAGAATTTAATTGGTTATATAAACAAGGAAGAAAAATGTACCAACAAGGTATTGCAAGTAAATTTCTACAGAAAAGCAGAAGGGAGAAATTGCTGCCACATAGACCAGAAAAGAAAATAATTTCATAGTTAAAGATTTACAAATAAATGATGAATAAGAAAAACATTTAGATGCAGTATACACAAGTCACCAGGCTGAGTATATGGTGGCATTCCACCTCTCTCTCTATAACATTGACCAAACTTAGCACTGAGAAGGTAAATGCAAAAAGATAATGGTTCAGATGTTGCCAGACCGTTTCATGCAGGCCTCCTGAAGTTGAAAACCTAAGAAAGATTTGTAAACTCACATAAAATATCCACCTGAAATCAATGGAAGCCTTCATGAAAAATTAAATAGAGTATTGGTCAATTTGGATTATTGTTTTACATTAAAATGGACCATTTTTGTCTGTGTGCCATGGAGTGGTAACTAAGGTAGGCATTAATGAAAAAAATAATGAAAAATACTATTTTGGGGAGTAAAGATTTTATTTTCAAAGCTGGTATTGCCAGTTCTCACAGTAAGAACTGAGCCTAGAAATGAAAATGAATGTGCATAGTTTTAATATCTTATATGGAAATGTATCACAACATTGTCAGTATTAAAAAAAAAGGCACATTTTGTTAAAAAAATTTGTGTACTGCATCAGGCAATTGGAATTTTATATAGAATTTTTCTGGATATAATAAACAGCATAGGTGGGTTGTTCATAGTCTGCACTTCTGGGGAAGAGGCCTATGACTCCTTGGAAATCTGTTTTCTGTTTCTTGGGAATAGCCATTGATTTTTGAATTGTTCCATCATTTTTAATTGATGGGTTATAAAAGATTTGCACAAGAAACTGACATTTTTATATGAAACAGTTTAGATTCAAATGTTGTATAAAAAAATGAACCCAAGTGATAGCCAGTGCAATTGTATCTGACAGACAAGCATATGATTCTTTTAGTTAGTTATATAACAAAGAAATACAATTTGCATATCAGTTGGATCACGTGAAGCCACCAAATCCAAAACAATTACTCTTGCAGGATTCTATACTATTAAAATATGGAAGTTGGAGGAAAGTACAATTAATTTAACAATACCAAAATGCTTTTTATGAGGATTTTAATTTCGTCTAAGACTCCATAATAATGTAAGAACTCATGTGACTGGATAATGAACACATATTAGGTGCATTTTTTATTTTAAAAAAGTTTTGATATTAGAAGTTGTAAAACACCATCAATCTTCCCTTTCCAATCTTGGTTTGGACTGTCCCCCATGAAATGGCACATTAAACATGGTTGGAAACATTCAACCAAAAAAGGAACATGGCTTTTGTAAGAAATACTTTGGGGTTTTTGACCAGCTCTAGTTAACGTTCACTGCAGATACAATATTTTCAAAACTGTTTCCTGCAAAGAGAGGCTATCCACACACACTGTAATAGACAATTGTATTTTGTTTTTGGTGAAGCAAATGTAAATACTGGAAAGAAGCCCCAGTTATAACACTTCAAGAAATTTGGGATACATGTAACATAAGAACAGAGAATAACACATTTTCCATCATAAAAATTCATAGAATAACTTAGGTTGGAAAAAGCCCCCTGAGGCCCAACCATCCCTCTGCTCAAAGCAGGTCCAATTAGTTCAGGCTGTTCAGGGACATATTCAGCTGAGTTTCAACTATCTCCAAGGACAGAGATTCCACAAACACATTACTTCAAGAATTCATGGCCCTGAGGATGGGACAATGGATTGAGACTTTAAGTGCATTTCCAGTGGTCTTAAACTCCTTGTTACAGGAGTTTAAGAGTTACATAGTTTCTTATGTGACCTTGGATGATTCAGTTTCTCCACTTGCAAGCCTCAAATTATTATTCAAAACTCCTGCATAATTATATTATTGCATTCTAAACACTGTCTAAACAACAATATATTCAAAATGCTATCACTAGAAAGTAAATGTTTTTAAGTCTTTGGATTCCACCATGAGGGGAATGAAACTAAAGAAATAGGAAGAAGCTGTATTTTACATAAACCAGCAGAATACTTTAAACTGTTACAGCGGCCTCTACACATTGAGGGCTAAACTATTGGCATCTTCAGCTCCTGACTTTTTTACTGCTGACTTCATTCAGGGTGCATATTTCTCACCCAATACCGGCATCCTTTTCATTATGTTCTCAGGGTTTAAATTAATGACCAGAGTAGTTTCATTTTGGTTACCTTATTATTCGATTTTATATGAAAATTATCCATTTTTTTCTTCCACATTAAACTGTAGGTATTGTCTTTCTGCCCAGAATGCCAAACCCTTGTATGTCATTCTTATCAGGAGTACTGCATGTAATGACTGATTCCTATTTCTATGATGAACAGCCTTTCTTAGAAACTCAGAAGACAATTCATGCTGTTGAGGACAGAGCCATTTTCTTTATGATGCTCATGATAATTTAGATTCTGGTCTGATAAAAAGTTTCATACAGAATATATCTGTATGGAATATTAGCTGTATTCTTCCTCCCATCAGTGCCACTTAAGACTGTGCAGGTGAAAAATCCAAAGTAGAGAGATCACAGTTTCAGTCACTTTTGCTTCTGCTGGCATTTTGCTTAAAGATATTTCCTTGAATTTCTTCATGTGTCATCTGAATCCTTTTTTTCCAGATACATTTGAATCACCATAAATTTGCAACACCATGACCCAAGAATTAGACATTATAGTATCTAATAAGAGTAAACTGAGTTTAGTTCACCTGTCAGAAGTGTATCTTATTTCAAATAGCGCCCAACTGAGTTCTCAAGGGACATGTAGCTCACCACTCACAGTGTTTGTAACTATGACCTCTGAAATCATAGAGCTTTTAGGTCAAGAATGCCACAATATTTGAAGTCCTGTAGGTGCTACACTTCTATGTGACTGTCACTGCATATGGCTTTCTCACATCCCATATCCCCATTTGGCTTGTGACCACTCAAGGAATGATAGTCAGATGTCTGAAACAGGGGATTTTTCCAAAATGAAGCAAAAAAGATGATACATCATTTAAAAACTCCCAAGAGTGGGAGCACAGGACTGCCTCATACCCAACTCTTCCCCAGCACCCCTGAACAAACTCTGTATTCAGCTTCTGACCTTTGACATGCAGATAATAAACCATCCATAGCTCCTCAATGCTTAGCACAGGGTCTGAAAAGGCTTCCGCAGCCTTCCATTCATAAAGACAGTGAAACAGCACATTATTTACACTGGTTGCATTTGCAGGATTTATTAACGTTGTACCCTGCACAGGCATACTTGGGTGCCTGGTCGAGATGCCCTTTGGGGATCTTGCACGCACTGACATCTGTTCGCTGGTATCAGAAATGAGGGGATGCCACAGGGCTGGCCATCAGAGACCCTCGGCCAGCACACCTACCCGGTAACCCAGCCCGGCGTGTGACAGGGCGAGGTGTCCCGGTACGTTTCACCCGCCGGGAA